>KN846952.1:6128507-6437694 GCA_000835395.1 Exophiala sideris | reverse complement strand
GTGAAGCCCTGAATTTCACTCTCAGCCTCGGTTTTGGGTCAGGCCCCGAATTTCCTAGGCCCGTGAAGCCCTGAATTTTCTCTCAGCCTCGGTTTTGGGCCAGGCCCCGAATTTCCTAGGCCCCGTGAAGCCCTGAATTTTCCCTCAGCCTCGGTTTTGGGCCAGGCCCCGAGTGTCTCGAGGCCCGCGCCGGCACTATGTTTGCGAAATGCACACGTACAGTCGTACTAAGAACTGTGCGGTGTCTTGATAGAACGGGCGAGCATTTGACGCAGTGTTATATTTGGTATGTCAGCGACGAATTTTGGCTGGGCTAAACCAGCGTTCTCGAAACTGAGAGGACTCGATACGGGATATAACTTTTTCAAAAGGAGGTTTGTTGTACATATTTTCCCAACCGATATTTCCAGCGGGTTTCGCTGCTCCTTTACTCATCATACCATCGATCTAGGCGCAATTTGCCTGTGTCTCTGTTCTGCAAGAACCAGACTTCGTCCCTGTCATACTCCTCCAATCCTGTCATCTCGTCTTTGCCATGCTGGATCGCCCATGCAACTTCACGTGCTTTGCGAACACAGTCGTTGAACCCTACAGCCCCCTGCCACCATGGACCAGCAACCTTGAACCGTCCTTGATACTCCGATATGAGAGTTCTGTGGATGGTTGCCATGTCCTCCCGATATCCGACAGGATACTGAGGGATGCAGTCACGGTTGAGTCGGGCTTTTGCAACCTCAGGCGCCTCGTCAACGCCCAGCTGTCTTTTCAGTAAAGCTTTGGCCATTTCAATGGCTTCATCCTCGCTCGGAAGATCCTCTGGTTGCCAACCCTTCCACCAATGCCCACCCATCATTACTGTTAGTTTGGTACCAGGTGCTGTATCCTGCCCCTCACCCGTCTCACGTTCGTGAATGAACATTTCCCGTGTCGCCCTTTTCTTTGCTACTGCATCGTTACCACCCGGACTCTCCATACGGCGTATTAGTCTCTGCTGGGCCTTTTCGCTCTCCTTTGATGATCCCTGAGGTGTCGAAGTTTCACTGCTGAAAATGACACCAAGTGCACGTTCAGGGTTGCTGTCGAAAGGCACGGAGCGCGGAATGAGATAGCCAAACCCGCGAACAGAAGCAGGGATCAGGTTAGGGTTGCTGTAATAGAGGTTTACAACCATAACGCTCGCGGAGCTACTGCTGTGATGGCAAGCTTGTTGGACCTCGGCTGGGAGGGAACTTTTTCTTGAATCATGTTGTTTAGTGGCGCCCAGAAAATTGAGCATCGTGTTAGGGCCCAATGAGGACACCACATAATCGTACTTCAAGTCTGTGTCATTGCCGTTGAGAGTAATCTGCTTAGTGCTCTTGTCGAACGTGATTCCGTCGACAGGCGAGGATTTTTGTATCGTGACATTGGGATTTTCGGCAAGGGCCTTTTCTATCGAAGACGTAATTTCGCCCAAGCCCCGCTTGAAAGTGTACACACTTGAACGCTGGAGCAGGATGGCTATGTCCATCACAGCATCTTTGAGTGGTGAAGACATGATGTCGGCTCTTAGGTCTTTGGCTCCGATAGACCTTCCTGGCACAAAAGTCGCTTTCTTAAAGAAACTTGAAGTTTCAATTAAGAGCTGCCAAAGGATACCGAGCTCTTTATCCGTGTGTCTGGTCTCGAGATACCAGAACAGGGGCAGCAAGGTGCGAGCACTGAGCTGGTATATATCTCCGGCATAAATTCCATGGAAGAAAGCTGATGCTAGGTTATCGGTCACGTCACTCCCAAACCGTCTCGTCAAGAAGTCTCCAACTGATTCGTCTTGTATCTTGGGGTCCCGTATCTTGACAAAAGGCTCGCTCCGAACATGGGACAATATCCCCTGGAATATTGGTTCTGTCCACAGCGCCCCAAGTCGGCGGAAGATATCCCAGAAACTCTTGACTGGGCCTGGCATAACCACAAGATGATCGGGATAGTAGATGTATCGGTTGGTTGTGGCTGGGCTTGATTTCGATATGGGGAGAATCCCATCGGCTATATTGAGCTCCGCAAGCTTATGTACACAGGATTAGCACATGTAATTGTGATCGAGACGTGGTTTGCCTACCAAGTCAACGGTGGCCATGCCTGGGCCGTAGCCCAGTGCTGGACGTAATGTCCTGGGACCCCATTCGAATAGTATCCTCCCGCCGTTGACATCGAGCACTTCCGAGTCGACCCATCCTCCCAGGCGATCACTCTTTTCATATATGGTGATTTTGGCATCCGTCCGGGTGCTCAAGTTCCACGCCACAGCAAGGCCAGTAATGCCGCCGCCGAGGATAGCGATTTCTTTGGCATTGGGATTGACATCGCTGCGGTCATAAATAGTCTGAAAATCGGCGAGGCTTTTACTGTTAATGCTCGAGGTCGAATGGAAGCCGCACAGTGATGCGACATGCCCCGTCCGAGGCCATGTCACACGTCTTACAGCATGTTTGTAGATGACATTATGACCACTCAAGCGCATCTCCAGAGGAGCTACACCTAGCGGTGCATGTAAGGGAATATACAAGGACAGAGGAAGATGGTTTCACTATTCAGAGGAGACAATTGAAGTTCTATGGGTGATCTTCGGAATGCATGATGCGTGCCTTCGGCGCACCTGCCCCATTCACCCCTTTCGAGGCATCATCCTCGACAATTGCCTCCACGGGATCAATCAGACGAGCTATCCATACAGGAGCATGATAATGGCTCCGAAGACTTGAGCTCGTCGTATCCAAGTCGGCGGTTGAGTCTCTTGCTCTTAACATCTTCGAGGTGTGCTTATATCCAGAGCTATAAATTGTCTCAATAAAGCACTTTTCGCATTTTGACGGATCCACTCTCGACGCTGGTGATTGTTCCGGTGGTGTATATGCCGGTCCTCAAGCTGACATGGACTACTCTGAGTGATTTCATAGCCTGTAATGATGTAGGACTTCTTTTCGCAGAAGGTCTCGACTCGTCTCGGTATCAACCCGCTGAATCTGAGGGTGCAGTCGATTCGGCAGTAGTATGGTCAGCCGCGTCTTGCTGTAGTTCTGGCCCATCATATCCCAGCTTTCTCAAGTCGCGGAGCAATTCGCCTTCTTTCCCCAGCTTCATAACTTGGTCATGCGACAACTTCTCTCCAGTCGCCCGCTTCTCCCTCAGTTCTTTCACAGCCTTCAATTTCTTGAGCTGGTTACGAATCTTCTTTTGAGTGTCTTCTTGTTGCGTAGCATCATCGTGAAGTTGTGCCTGAGAGGGCTTACGCCAGTCGTCTTTCAGCTTCTCTACGTCTGATATGTTTGTTTTCTGCATTGCGGATGTGACTTCTTCCTCGGCTGCGTCATCCGTGACGGCCTTCTTTCGCGCAGCCTCCCTTCTTTTCGCATTCTTGCTTTTGGACTGACCATCATCCTTGTCGAGCGCGGCTGGATCGGCTCCCGGCACACCGCCCGTGCCTCTACTCTTCCATGCCTCCGCGCTTCGGTTCTTGTACGTTTCAACATCCTCCGGAGGTCGGTAACCAGGCCTCACCTTGATTTCTTTTCTCGTGGTGCCATCGGCACGCTTTGATGCAGGAATGTAGGAGGAGCCATCTGCAGTAGTTGCGATGCCGGCCTTACTAGGTGCGGACATGGCGAATGGAGTCGTTGGTCGAATGTGTCGCTATGTGAGGTTTGCGCCGGCGAGGACGCCCGTCATCGTGTCGATAAGAGGGATCCCATTTTGTACTTAATGCCTCATCTGAACATAGTAGACTCGAAATATCTTACGGATGTGCTGTTATCCACGAGATGTCAAAAGACCTTAGCAACAGAATATCGAGTAGCGCCCCGAACAGACGGTCGAAAGGTGTCTCCGCTGCAGGGTTACTCCAGATTCCTTCTTGGCAAGGCTGTCCTCCTAGCCCAAAACCCTCCTGCGTCAACAACCTCCTCACGTTCTCCTATGTAAGGTTCGGTCACCAGATCAAGCACAAAGGGCAGCCTGAAGGAGATAACCAGCACGAAAATGAGATCATTGCCTACAATATACGCAGGAGAACTAAAGTCGAAGCGGAAGAGGTTGTTATTGCAAGCGATATCATTGGCGGAATAAGGGGAATGTCTTATTATAGCGGCATGAAAGTTGTCCTGTAGCAGCTTAGCTTAGCGAGCTTTCCAAGCTGCGACCTGAGATCCTTTGATCGGCCAATGTCTTCAAGATAATCTGCCAACAGTCTCCCAAGCAGGTCAACGTCAACATCGCGTGCTAGCACCGGCCCTTTCTATTCAAGATGTCGATTCTGGTACGAGTTCAGTAGCAGGTCTGGATGATGTCCCTACTAACCTGCGCAGTCACGGCTCTCCGGAGGCATTTTCGAGTACGATTTCTCCCGATCACAGTTATACCGATGCTGACCATTGTAGCGGCCTCTTCAGAAAAAATGCTGCCTTTCTAACGACTGTCTTTGTCGGCGCCTTCGCATTCGAACTGTAAGAACTACACGCGCGGTGTTCTCGTGGAGGCATTATACTGATGTGGTGCAGCGTATTTGAGAATGGCACGAATGCCATGTGGGACACCTGGAATAAAGGCGTACGTTTCCTAACCCATCTCTGCGCTTTTTGCGGCTTCTGTGTCGGCTCTAACTAGGAAATTAGCGACAATGGAAAGACATTAAGGCTAAATATATCCACCACGATGATGAGGAAGAGTGATGCTGAGCTTTGAATTTGAGGGAGATATGCTCAACGGAATTCTAAGAAGATGAGATGAAGGGCGCAGACTAGGAGGACCAAGACATCCCATCGACACCAATTGCGATACGACGCTGTACATAAGCTACCAAAGACAGCCCCAAGAATACTTCGAAGAGCGCGCTACACCGCACTACCAGAACAAATCCTGGTCTTTGAAGAAACAGACATATTGTGTCACATTGCTGTGCCTGATGCATTCAAGCTTGATTGATGAGATGCCAGGGTCCTACGGTTGACTGCGCGTTGGTTGAAGAAGTGCTCATGCTAACAGGTCAAACCTTACGGGCTATGGATACTCACAAGCAGGTGGCCGAGGCGATTCTATCTAGCATGAAGACCCAAAAGCGACGACTCTTTGTTGAAATCGTAGGGGTGAGGACCAGCAAATCAAGTGTCCAAGCTATGTGTGGTTGGCATTGTGATTGACCCGCTTGCACCGCACTCACTTGGTCCGGCCAACGCCCAACCCAAATGCCAATCGACCAGGCAAAAGTAGACGTGACAGCAGCCAGTGAACTCGAATGCCGGATACCTGTGTAGAATCAGGTAATTAAAGGTAGAAGGGTATAGGGACATGGTCAGATTGTTTTTATCTACCACTAGCGATCTCAGGGCCAAAGCAGCGAGATATACCCACGACGCCTTCGAAATCCATCAAGGCTGTTTCCCAGATAAGTGGCACTGTCTGACCGCTGTTGCTCTTCAGGTTCAAATAGATACCATTCTTCATCATTATCTGAGTGCCTTTCGCACGCACCGAGAAAGCATCAGCCTTTCGGAAGGGCAAGGGCATCGTTTCTACCACACATCATCACTAGCTTAGAGTCACGGCATCAATTGTCGCGAACCTGCTGGACGTTGAACTTATATCGTCGATGTATTCCATGTCAGACGGTGTCACTTTTTTTGGAAACAGGCTCGCCATCCTGCCTTTGTAGACTGCACAATACCGTACCTTCCAATTTCATGGTGCTTAGTCTTTCTTTCGTCACTTCAAGATGATGGTCCTATTGTCACATCATCTAGTAAGGACGATTTTACTCCTGGAATCCTCGATGCGCTCCTTTCAAATGCAGACCACCTATCCACGATGAATCCACCAACGTCGAGCCTGGACCGCCAACTCTGCCAGGCTTTATGTCTCCATCCTGGCCTTCATGGTGACCGCTATACGGAGGCTGCGAAAAACAGTCTCTTGGAGGGGCTTTTCAGATCTCTGACCAACGACCGAGCCGACTATCTCCACGAACTCTTTCCGAACGGTTTTCCATCATCATACAAGTTGCAGGACGCACAAGGAGTACAGGAAAATGCCGAATACACAGCTGCTGCAAAGGGTCACCCATGTGGGCACATATTCAAAGCAGGAGAGGCTAGTTATCATTGCAGCACTTGTACTGACGACAGCACCGCCGTTCTCTGTAGCCGGTGTTTCGTCTCCAGCGACCATGAAGGACATCAATACACCATAGGATTCAGCGCTGGCAATAGTGGATGCTGTGACTGTGGTGATAACGAGGCATGGAAGAGACCTGTCAAATGTGCAATACACACTGCTGGAGATGACTGGACCACGACGGACGAACATGTCTCACCCTTACCAGCCGATTTGCAAGAGTCGATTCGAACCACTGTCAGCAGAGTCTTGGACTACTTTTGCGACATCATATCTTGTTCTCCAGAAAACCTACGTATGCCCAAAACCGTCGATACCGTCACCCAGGACGAAGCCAGAAGTCGCCTCAACTCCGAGCACTATATCATAGGCGACGATATCGAGACGAATCAAGAGTTTTGCCTGATCATCTGGAATGATGAGAAGCACACAGTCCGCGAAGTTCAATCACAAGTTGCACGGGCATGTCGAGAACGTGAATCTTGGGGACTGGCCAGAGCGGAGGAAGCCAACGACATTGGCAGAAGCGTGATTAGATGGTCGAGAGATTTGAAAGCACTTACTGGGATGGCCAAAATAATAGAAGAGATCAAGATCACTGTCACGATTAGATCAGCGAGGGACACTTTTCGAGAACAGATGTGTGGAACGATTATTGACTGGCTGGCCGATATTGCTGGCTGCAGTATCTTAGGAGACAGCCACGTCTTGCGCCGTGTCATTTGCGAGGAGATGTTACAAATTTGGCGTATTGGCAGTGAAGCTTGGAACGCAAAAATTGGCAGAGATGACCTCGACGACCACGGCAATGAGGAAGAACGTGAGTTCCTCAGGAAAGCCAGATTACATTTCGTCGACCCCATTCAGTTTGCCATGCAACGAGCCGTGGGCCAAGAAGCGGACGACGATGGCCTGAGCGACAACGAGAACGACAACGATCTTGGAGACGTGGAGGACGACGATGACAGGGACGAGGACGATCTCAATGACGTCGAGGCTGATCGAGAGATGAACGACCTTATCCTCCGAGCAACTGTCTTTGGGGATGCTGACCCTGATCATCCTGATGTCACCGATGATGCTGAAGAGATGGACACCGACGGTGATAACGATGGCGATGGAGACTTTTTGGACGTTACTGAAAGAATGGACATGGATGGCGCAACACCTCCACCACCACCTCACCAAGGCACGATTGACCCAGGAGATGTTGTGCAGCTCGGCGAAGGAACTTCTCCGACTGGTCCTGACAGTAATGCCAACTATCTTAATGTCCCAAGGACACCCGCCGCAACGGTACGCCCAACGAATCCACAGTCTGCGCCACCCAATCATTGGAAGCTCTCCGTTCTAGGTACGTCGAATACCGCACTGCCGGTTTATGAGGATCTGGCCAAGAACATTCGGGTTGACTCGATGATTCTCTTCGATTTACGGTTGTGGAAACTTGCAAGGACCAATATGCGAGACTTGTTCATTAGCACTCTGGTCCACATACCACAGTTCAAACGTTTACTCGGATTGAGATTTTCCGGCCTGTATACTACCCTTGCTCAGCTTTACCTTGTGGCCGATAGGGAGCCCGACCACTCCATCATCAACCTATCATTACAACTGCTCACAACGCCATCAATCACGGAAGAAGTAATCGAAAGAGGCAACTTTCTCACAAACTTAATGGCAATCCTATACACCTTCTTGACGACTAGGCAAGTTGGCTTTCCCAAGGATCTAGACCCAGGAGCGACTTTGGGGTTCGATGCTGGCTCGGTTGCCAATCGCCGTCTCTACCACTTCTTCTCCGATCTGAGATATTTCCTTGCGTCTCCTTTCGTACAGGAAAAAGCGCGCAGTGAGCCGCACTACCTGTTCCAGTTTCTCGATCTTGCAAAGTTGTCCCAGGGCATATGTCCCAATGTTAGAGCTATTGGCGATCACGTCGAGTACGAAACGGACGCCTGGATCAGTGCCTCGCTTTTGACAAGAGACATCAACAAGCTGTGCCGTCAATTCGCAGAAGCATACTATGTCTCAAAGGACGTCAGTCCGATGACTTTTCGTGCAACATGTGAAGCAATCTCTCATGCCGCCGGAATCGCAATCATAAACTCACTCGGGCTCGAGCGAAGACGATTCGATCAGGCAGAGATTAAAGAACTGGTTAAATTCCATCTTCTTGGGCCCTTCGGAGATCAAGGAGGTGTCGAGGAAATGTCATTCCCGGCACACTACCGCGTGGTTGACTTCATCGTCGAAAAGGGCCCCATAAGCTTCCACCATCCTCTTCATTATACACTGTCATGGTTGCTGGAAGGCGGAAAGTACAGCAAGAATTCGATAGCAGCCCTCCGTGACGCTGCGCAGAAGGTTTTGTCGCACATCCACGAGATTCCCCCAACCTCTCGGAACGCGCCCCTGAAAGTCGCCGTTACATCAGTCGATGACGCCTTGTTGGCTATGTTTGATTTTCCACTACGCGTTTGCGCTTGGCTCGCCCAGATGAGGGCCAACCTTTGGGTTCGGAACGGGATGAGTCTACGACACCAGATGGTGCAATATAAAAGCGTAGCTCACCGCGATGTCGGCCACCACCGCGACCTTTTCTTGTTACAAACAGCCCTTGTAACCTGCATGCCAGGGCGGGTGCTCCTTACGATTATGGATCGGTTTGGGCTGACTGACTGGATGCAAAATGACTTTGTCTCTCTTGACATCTGTGAAGACAGTCAGATGTTGGACTTGGCTGAGGACTTCACATACCTACTGATCAATCTTTTGTCAGACAGAGATGCGTTGATCTCTGATCGGAACAATCCTGAAACACAGATTCTGGCAGTACGCAAGGATATCGCGCACACCTTGTGTTTCAAACCACTCTCATACTCAGATCTAAGTGCTCGGTTGACAGAACGTGCAGCAGACCACGAAGAATTGCACGAGGTTCTTGAACAGATGACCAGGTATCGCCCACCAGAGGGTCTGCATGATTCTGGCTTGTTTGAGCTCAAAGAAGAATATCTGCAAGAATTGGACCCATACAATTCCCATTTCAGCAAAAATCAAAGAGATGAAGCGGAGAACATCTACAAGAAATGGATGGCCAAAAAGCTGAACAAGTCGCCTGACGATATCGTGTTGGAGCCCAAGCTCCACTCAATCCCTTGCGAGGCATATAGCAACCTTTGTGCCGTGGTCCATACTACAATCTTTGCGGATGTTGTCCATAAGGCACTACTCTATGTCGCGAGTGGGCATAAGACCAAAACTGGAGTCTCTGCAACGCGTGTCGAAGCGTTCTTGCAAATCGTCCTGCAGTTGATCCTTATTGCTACCCTGGAGGACAACTCGGCCGAGCATGAAAATGGTGGAGCGTCCTCATTTGTTAGCAACGCCATTGCGGAACCCTTACTTCCATACGGCAAATCTGACCGAACAATACTTGCCCTGCTGCACAAAATATGGTCAATGGAAGAATTCAGTGCGTGCAGGAGCAAGATTAGGCATGTGCTCCGTCTATTCAACCAGAAGCAGCCTCGATTGTTCAACAATTTGACTCAACATCTTGACTTTCCCTCCGGCAGATTTGACACCGCTTCTCCTGCTAATGTCGAGATTGAAATTGAAGCAAAAAAGAAACAAGCAATGGAGCGGAAAGCGCGGGTCATGGCTCAATTTCAGCAACAACAGCAAAATTTCATGGACAAGCAGGGTGTACTCGATTGGGGTGATGACGATCTGGAATCGCCTGACGAGGAGCTGCCGAAATCAACGGAGACGCGTCATTGGAAATATCCTTCTGGACTATGCATACAATGCCGCGAAGACACATCAGACTCTCGACTCTACGGAACTTTTGCTATGGTGAGTGACGCGCACATTCTACGGCAAACTGATACTTCCGATGATGATTTTGTTGGCGAGTTGTTTGCCATTCCGGAGAATCTCGATCGATCGATTGAACACATAAGACCTTTTGGTGTCTCAGGATCCAACCATCACCAAGCCAAACGCCTCACCACCAACGGCGAAGAGGTGACAGTGGACTTCCAGGGCTTGGGGAAAGGTTGGCCCAAGGACTCTACTATGAAGGGGCCAGTGTCGACTAGCTGTGGACACATCATGCACTTTACTTGCTTTGAAAACTACTATCAATCGATAGCAAGAAGGCATTCGCAACAGGTTGCGAGGAACCATCCTGAGAGAATAGCTCTTAAAGAGTTCGTCTGTCCCTTGTGCAAGGCACTCTCGAACACATTCCTGCCAATTGTCTGGAAACATTCACAGCAATCATATCCAGGTGCTCTGGGCGTGTCGCAGGATTTTGATTTCTTCCTTGACAATGATGTCTCCCGACTGTCTGTCAGCCTGTCGGATTCGGAGAGCAACTTCGATGTCCTCGCTTCTCAGATGTATTCACAGACACTGGATACATTTTCAAACAGTTCTTTGACACCAGCAATTGCTCTTTGGCAGGCAGGAGAACTCTCGATCAATCCAACGAGCGCGGCTTGGGCCGAGAGACCCGAGCTAGCAGCATTCACAGAGCTTACGAGCATTTATGGTCGCCTGAGAGAATCACTGTCTATCGTATCCAGAGCAAGTCAACCTTTAGCCCCGAAGACAGAATTGCGACTGAATCACTTCCACATGCTCATCAACACATTGGCAAACACCATTGCGTCTGTCGAGATTGGACATCGAGGTCGGGAAGCTGAATATGGCACACCTCTTCTGACCAGCGTTCCTCAACAGACATTGAGTCACTTACAAACCCTCTCCTCAACCCTGCGTGCGTATGCAGCGACCGGTGCTCTGACGGTCCGCGGTCCTGTGGAGGCTCAACTTAAGGATCTTTGCGAGTTGACTGAGCGTCAATTGACCGGGAATGTGACAGGACTGGAGTCTCACTCAGATAGCCCTGAGCGGCCGATGCCTCTTCTGCGCAAGGATGCTTTCCAGTTCCTGGTTCAAGCCAGTATGGTGCTTTGTCCAATACGAAAGCTTGAGTTACGCCATATACTACAACTTTGTCTCACACTGGAACTATTGAGGGTCGTGTCGGCCTTCATGCTCAAGCCCGAGGCTTTCCTCAATGCTTGCGACGGTCTGCTCCAGCAGAAGATTCGTCATGCGACACCATTGAACACGGAAGCCAACGAGCTGCGCAGCGTGGAAAGCATCATCAGATGGCTCGATGGCGACGGCCATCTTCAACGGATAGGAACGGGTGAAAATAGCCTAGTCCAACAACTCCGCGGCACGATGCAACGAATGTCTGGGAATGAGTGCGGTGCCCTCTTCAGGTTGTGCAAGGCTTACTCACTTGTTTTCTTGCGGAAGTCTGCCGTCTTCTTCCACGTTGCGCATGGCATTGACTTCCCAAATACGGCAGGTTCGGAAGCAAGTCTGCCAGAACTGGACCGTCTCCTGCACTTCTTTCAACTACCAAAGCTTCCAGAACTGCTCATGTCGTTCGACGAGTTCTCCCCCCATGCAGCAATGAAATCGTTGGCAGGGCGTTGGGTTGAGGACAGCCTTAACTATGATGTGTACAATCCAACGACAGAACGTCCTTTACCACTTGGCATCGGGCTGTTGCACCCTGCTCCGCTTGAGTTGATCGGACTCCCGAAGTATTTTGATACCTTGATGGATGAGGCTCACCGTCGCAAGTGTCCAACAACCGGAAAAGAGGTCTCGGATCCTGCTTTGTGCCTCTTCTGTGGCGAGATATTCTGTTCGCAAACGGTGTGCTGTCTTACCAATGAAATGCGTGGTGGTTGCAACGCACACTTGGAAAAATGTTCGAGTCCAATCGGCATGTTTCTGTTTATCCGGAAATGTCACGTTGCGCTCTTGCACGTTGCCAAAGATCCCAAAATGCTGGATCATGATCGTGAGAGAACCGCTCGAGGAAATCCGGCGCTGCCGCCTGGATATCTTACCTTGAGTCACGGGTCCTTTTTCTCCGCGCCATACCTCACGAAATATGGAGAGACGGATTCTGGACTAAGGTCGAAACATCAACTGATATTGAACCAGAAGAGATACGACAAGCTTTTGAGGGATACATGGTTAATGACCAATGGCAGCGTTTGGAGTACTATAGCCAGAAAGCTTGAGAGCGAAGTAAATGCTGGTGGATGGGAAACGCTGTAAGCTCAGCGCAGAAGGAAACGAGACACGAGACATGAGTATTGATTATAATATGCCGGCATGCAACAGTTTTGCATGCATCGGTGTTGTAGTCGCCTACCTGGCTAGATACATAAGATAGACTGGGAGCGTTTGAGCATGTAACAATATCCGTCGATCCGAAACCCTTCGTACACAGCCGCTTAGTATTGACCATTGGCAAGGCGAAGGGCATTAGCTCTATCATATATTCATACTACCTTTGATTCAGGGCACCCACTTGTCGCGAACCTGCTTGCTTCGAACTTATACCGTCGGTGTACGCCTTGTCAGACGGTTGCCACTTTTTATGGAAACAGGCTCGTCACCAATTTTGGCTCGTGTGATTGGCTCACGTCCGGCGGCTAAAGTGGGCGTCAACAAGTGTTTCACATCCTCTTTCCTGGTTTCACATTCCTCATATTGTCCCAATGGCAATATCACAGTGTGCTTGTCTGTCTGTATGTGACCTTGAGTGTGGCCGGTCGATCAAATGGTCAGAGGCGATGCCTTGGCTGATCGAAGAACGAAGATCGCTGCAGCCGCCCGTTGCTGCACGACATAAGGTGAGTCTTTCTGCGCTACACAACAACACACTCTTGGTCTCTTTTGTTTCTCTCTGCTAGCCCTCCCTTGGCCCAGAGCTTTGTCTCGTTGGGACGTATCATTGAATCGACCGTGCGACTACGTCTTCCAGAGGATTTGCAAGCTTATCCGACAAGCATCCGGGTGCCAGCCTCGGAAGTTCCAGCGTGAATTCGTCAACTCTGTCCTATACGATGATTTCACCACTACGCCGACGATTACTTGATTGCGTTGCGCTGCTATTATGTCTGGAGTGCATTGCGCTACCACCAGTCATGGCACAAAATGGTGATGGAGGTGGAGCTTCGGGTGTCCAGCCAGGTGATATCGGCTCGTCATCCCAGGGTTCTGAGAATGCCGGGGCATCTGGTGGAAACTCGGAATCCGTCAATCTGAGTCAGGGCGCCACTATTGCTATAGCTGTGGTTGTCAGTGTGGTTGTGGTGCTTGTCGGTACGTTTTCGGTGGTGGTGTTGTCGAGTGGATTCGTTTGGAGCGATGGCTGCTGATTGCTGACATTTGAATATAACAGGCACAATCGCCGTATTATTCTTTCTGGCCAAGAAGAAACAGTGGAAGATTGCAGAGGGTTTGAGACGGTCGGCGAGACGGGTGACCAGTGCGGTCAAGGCGGTTGCAACGCCGCTCACGCCGAAGAAGATGACCTTTACTTTCTCGCCGGTCGAGAAAAGGCGAGTTGCAGGGGATGAAGATGGTCCCTTCAAGGGGCTGGATGGGCGTACTGGGGAGAAAATGAGGATCAAGACTGCGGACCTGGAGAAGGGTGCTTCGGTGCCAGTGTCGGTGACTCCGGTTGTGGCCGGTGAGCATCGAAGTGGGGAAGATGGTGGGAGAGAATCGAAGAAGGAAAAGAAGAGACCTCCGCAGGTGGAAATTCCAAACTCGGTGTTCGAGATGGACAGTCCTAAGACGCCGATGTGGAAAAGGGTGTTTGGGCGGTAGGACAGGTTTGGGTGGTGGTGATGGTGGTGAGCGTGAAATGAGGGAGGGTATGATTATGATGTCATGATGGATACACGATGAGTGCTGGCTTGTATATGGTATGGTACATGTAATCTTTTGGACATTGGCCCAGAATGGACAATATATCTACATACTGCATGCATCGCATGTAGACTTGAACATGATATCGCTTAGTCAGCGGACCCTGGAATGAGATGCCTCAGCTATCGATAACGACGCGACAGGGTCATTTCCGGCACAACAACAACCAACATCTTGACTTCCTACACCTTGCATGTCGCGTCTGCGATTCATGGCTATCTGCCAGCGGATCGATCACAGCTCACATTTTCGGTTGGTGATCAGATAGCTTGGAAGAGCACTCGTATACAGCATCGTTTTGGGTTAGCGCTGGCAGGCATACAAATGCAGCGTCATGCGGAAACGGTTTGAATGGCTTGCTTCGAGGTGCGATCGAAGAGTGCCGTTGCAATGGTATCTCTGGATGGTGATGAAGTGAGCGCCCACAACTGGTAAGTCAACCACGCAATAACATGAGGTTCAGATGTGGTGGTGCAGGCTGAAATCAAGTTGTGCTGAAAAAGATGGGAAGAGCGACCGCAGAGCTGCATTCAGTCCAGCATCTTTCTGCACTTCACTCCTCTCACTTCTTCTCACTTCTTCATCGTCTCCGTACTCTCCTTCAACCTGGCTTCAATCATCACCCGCTACGAAGTTGTCTACTTTGTGCTGTTCAACCTTGTTGTCGTATTTTGTGGTACCATTCCTCGAATTTTGAGTCTTTGCTGTTATTGTGCTCTTTCACTGCTACGTGATCGTGCCACGATGGAGCACCAAGAGCCTGTGCCTATGCAGGAACACTCCGCCGCAGTAACTTATCGGGAAGATGATGTTGCTATCGATCCAATCTCGGACAACCACTTTGGTCAGCCAGATCAAGACGACCTAGATGAAGCTCCTCCCTTTTCAGACGACTTTGAAGAGAGCCCCACCACGAAAAGACTTGCCAACATGAGAACCTCCCGGTTTGCTACTCAACAGACACCTGTGGCTACCATACAAGTTCATAAACCGATGCTCCATGACGATGCTTACGCTCAATTCAACTTCATACCTGCTCAGCACGCCAGTCGGAATATACAGGAAGGCAGACCTTTACGCCCTGTGCAAGAGCAACGTTATGAGGGCAATGTGAAACCTAGTGGGCATGAACCACCTCAATCTGTCCTTACAACCAGGTACGCATCTACCCCGAGACTTCAACGTGCTATTATGGCTAACGGACTATGTCATCAGTGTGCGAACGTCAAACCTTTCTGGCAACCTACCCGATACTGCCGGACTGCTCGACTTGACCACGCAGGGCCCTAGAGGTGCAGCTGCCACAACAAGCACCGCAGGCAAACAAACCTCTTTGATAACAGCACCTCATTCACATGTCATTCCACATGAACCCCATGGCCAATGCCCTCAGCAAGAGACGCCGGTTTCAGAAATGGACAAGTTGATGACGTCCAACGTTGAGATTCTGAAGAGTCCCTCCGAGTCTGATATTGAGGACAAGAGTCCATGTCAGTCCGGCGATGTTGTCATTGTCATGAATCCCAACCATTGCAGAGGAGCCCCTACAAACCAAGATCAATACCATACACCAGGACCAAGGACTCCTCAACCACCTGTTCAAAATCTTGTATTATCAGAAGCTGACCGAATGCACCTCACCCCAACGAGAAGAAGTCGTCCGATCTGCGTAAGCTCGTCTGCCATGCATTCCTCCAGGATTTCGAAAACACCAAAGAAACTCCGAGCTCGACCAACTCATGTCGAACGCCGTCCGACTCCGGCCACAGCAGAGCCACAGCAGCCATCAGAAGAGGACTTGCTGTACATACTCATGTCTCGAAACAGGCAGACTCGCAGTGCTCTGGAGAGGCTGCAGTGTCTTGAAGAAGAAAATGTGACACTTCGACATGGAAAGGCGGCCTCAGATGCTGAGCTTCAGCAAAGTCTGAACTATCAGCAGCAGGTTGAATCAGAAAGAGATATGCTGTGCAAAAGCCTGGAAGCATTCAAGGAAAAGTACTACAAGCTCAAGAAGTGGGCATTGGAGGCCAACCAAGACTGTGAAGGATTAGCCAATGATGCTTCTGTCTTGAAACAATCTTTGACGGAGGTATCAAGGGACAGAGATAATCTCTTCAAGCAACTGAAAGACATCAAAACTGTTTCCCAATGCGGTTCTGAAAAGATGGACAGTCTGCGCTCGAAGATTCGCGATGCCAGAGCGGCGATTCAAGATCAGAGTGCAACCATAAGTCACCTCAGCGGCCAGTTCTTGCAGCAGGAAGAGCGTCTCATAGACGAAAAGCACAGGTGCAGAAGATTGGAGACTCATGTTCTGCATGTAGAGCAGGAAAGAAACAAACAAACTCTCAGCAACACTGGCAAGGCTGACATGCTGAACGCAACTATGCTGGGCTTGTCTGGTAAGCTTCAAACTCTCATGAATGACAGGGAAGCGAGGATCTCCGAAAATGTCAACGCATTCAACGCGTTCATGGAAATGTGCCAGATGGTACATGAAAAAGACCTTGCAACAAATGCCGACATAAAAGTAGTCACGCAAAGTGTTGACACATTGAAACTGTTGATGCAAGGGCACTTGGACTTGGTCACGGAGACCTTTGAAGTGTCGATGGCGGACCTGATAGACGAGCTTCAGCAACAGCGGCCAGTGGGAGCCGAAGAGATCCAGTCTAAAGAAGATTCTTCAGCCGTCAAGAGATTTCTGGAGGATAGAGTTACTCAGCTGAAACAGCTCATCAATATCCCCCATACTGGGGAAAATGAGGCCAAAATGGGGCAAGGAAAGCCACTCTTTGCGACAAACGCCATTCGGGAGGTGCTTGAGGTTCACAAAAACATTTATCGACAACAGATCTCAAGTCTCCAGAATGAGATGAACAACCTTTCAACAAAGTTTGAGGCGGCTCAAAGTGAAAATAGTCAGCTTTCGACAATGCATCGGGTGGCGGAAGATCGAATAGTCGAACTCGAGACAGAACGCCAGGCCGCCCTGAGCGAAGCCGACAGTCTTTCAGCAAAATATGAGGAAGTTTCGGCCCAGAAAGGGGACCTTTTAGGGCAGCTTGTCGTCGCCCACGTTACGATCGACGAAATCTCGACAGATCGTGAGAATATCCGGACTGAAAACACCAACATTAAAAAGGAACGCAATGTGGCTCAAACCCATTTCGGCAAGCTTTCGAATATCAACGAGGAGGCTCAGAGTAGAATCAGTGAGCTTGAGGCAAATTACAAGGCCGCTCAACGTCGGATCGACGAACTCACGAAAAGCCACCAAAGCGCTCAGAATACTGTCGACGATCTTATAGCAGCATATAAGGCGGTTCGATTTGAACAGGAGGAGCTCACAGTGAAACGTGATGCCGCTCAGGATACAATTGAGAAGCTCTCGAGAAAATACACGAATGCTCAGAGCGGGTGGACCCGAACAGCGGAGAAGTGTGAGACGGCTGAAGCACAACTCGACGAAGTCTCAAGAAACTTGGAGGCGGCTGAAAGGAAGCTTCGGACATGCAAGCACCAGCTCAAGGAGAGGCGCGAAGAGCTCGAAGGCTTGGACAAAGATCTAGACAACGCGCGCATCAACGAGGACTCACTTACCGCTGCGCTCGACCAAGCTAAAGATGAGATTGGCCGTCTGACTTGTGCAAAGCGGCAACATGAGATAGAGGTTAGAATTCATGCATTGTCCGAGGGATGTGACTAATGATGGCAGATCCACGACCTCCAAAATGACCTTGACGATGAGATTCACCAACGACAGGGATTAGAAGAGAAGCTTGACCGCCACAAAGACCGGTTAGCAGAGAGTGAGCACAAGTTGATTGATGCCCAGGCCGTTTCACATGCTGCCGCTCTTGACAAGGAAGATCTGCAACTTCACATCCTTTCGCTCGAAGGCAGTGTTGCCTTAGGGCGAGATACTACTCTCAAACTGGCAGAGACTAACAAGGCTCTGGAAACAATGACTGCGGAGCTCCATGCGCTTCGACAAAAGCAAATCGATTTCGAAAAGCTGCAGCAAACGACTGTTTCCCAGCAAAATGAGTTACTCCAGAAGAGCCTCGAAATACAGTCTACGCGACAAACAATTTCTGGATTGCAGGAAACTACTGCGAATCTCGAAAAAAATGCGCGAAATAACGAACACCTAGCGAAGGAGAATCTTGTACTAGGAGAGAAGATTGCGCAGCTACAGGGACAAATCCTGGACCAGGCCGGTCAGCTGGAAAATGCGGTACAATCCCTCCGCAACGAGAAGGAAGCGCTCAGCACCGCACATGCAGCAACCCGAAAGAAGGCCGCAGAATCAGATGCGTTGCAGCTGAAGAACGAGGAGCTTACCGAGTCGATCAGATCGATGACAGCAGATCTGCAGCAAGCCCGACATGAATGTGGACGGCTTCCCTCGCTGAGTCATGCCATTACGGACCTAGGCAACAGCATTGCCACCCTTCAGGAGCAGCTCAAGACTGCCATGATGGAGGCAGAAGAGAATGCTAAGGAAAAAAACGTGGAAATACGGCGCAAAATCGAGCAGATTACTCTTTTGGAGGTGGAAAAAGCCAGTCTCCAGCAAGAGCTGTTAGTTTGCGAGGGCGAGCTCGCCAATGCTAAACTCGACAAGGAGGCTCAAGCTCAGCCACAACGTAGGGTTGCCGATCGGTCAGGCAAGAGAGTGCTGGTGGCCAAGGAGCCTACTTACTCTGGATCGACAGATAATGTGGAAGGTGTGGAGTTCCTCAGAGACGATGTTGACCCTAATGTGGAAAGACCAACTCCCAGATCGACAGGGAATCCTACCGTGGTCCCAGAGACGCAGTTCGATCAGCGGGCCGGTGCTCATACTGAGCGAAACGATTCACTGGCGGACGAGGCCTTGCTAAACGATGAGTCGACTTCCGAGTTGAGCAGCGTACCGGAAGATTTGGTCCAAGAAGATGACCAACCTAAAGAGATGCTGCCCAAGCATCAAGGTAAAGGCAGTCAGAAGCACAATAATCAGATGCAAGCCAAGCACCAAGCTATGGATCGAGCACCGTCAAGCTCGTATAGCTCGCAAGGTGAGCAGATGCTACTGGATCAATTGAGCCAGAATGACTCTGGTTTAGTTCCTGGCTTGTCCACACTACCATCGACCATTCCATCGCGCCAGGATAGTGACAACGAGGACGGGGTCGGCGAGTCGAATCGGACTAATGTCATGCCTTGGAATCGTGCAGATTTGAACAATGCCCGAAGTCGAATGAGGCTAAGGAGCGAGTCTCACTTTCGGGGAAGGCAATCGACACCTTTTCCGGAACAAGCGGCCAATCCTCTCCTGAATCAAGACATGACACCAGCACCGGCTCGAGAGCGTTACCAGCCAAATTCTGCTGCTAAGCGCACATTAGACCACGACGACATTTCCAGGGAATCACAAGATACTTCAAAGAGATTGAAGCGTAATCCTACCAATCTGGAAGTCAAAGGACGACGAGATCCCAGTGCGAAGTCCCCAACAGATAATCAAATATCGCCGCGGGTCACATCGGGTTTTCGCAAGGGAGGGAGTATGGATGGCACAAATGCTTCAGCGACGGGAAAAAGTCATCGTGCGACGAAACCAGCTCGGAAAAGTTCAAGACAAGATAAATATGCGGCAAGATTCGCTGTCGAGATCTGAGGTGGCGAACGAGGCGTGTCTTCGTGTTGCTGCAACTCTGCTGGGCTATGTGGAAATGGACTTGAGGAGAACAGAAACGTTGCAAACGACGCAGAATGTTGATGGAGGTATATGCGATATTGTTGTATGGGTTTTGAGAAATTTCATGTTTAATCACAGGAGCTCATGCGACGATCGCTTCGAGGAAATCATGTATATGTGTTGCTTTAGTCTCTTAACGATCGCAATTATCACAGGAGGTACAGTAGATGTAGAATGAACGTTGCAGTTAAGTCAAAGAAGGCTTTTTGTCTGTGCATCGTTGAGGATCAGGTCCGAACCACCCCAGCCCAGCGGACCGGATCCAGATGAGCACGGACGTGCACTGAAGTACGAAGTTTAGTCTCAGTACCACGACGGTGGTGACATTGCAAAGACAGGCTTACATCCAGGTAGAATTAATTAGGCGATCATATCGACGCTTGTTACACTACAGTGATGATCCACTCCCATTACTATGTAGGTATTAGGTTATATCCCATCTGTCTTCTTCGTGGTCTTTACTTCCCGAGGACACATAATCAAGCTGAAAGGACAGGCACAGGCACACCTTGGTATCATAGCGCAATGAAAACATAGACAAGGAAAGAGATCCAAACACCAATCTGCCTTCTCATATCATCATCTCATCTCATATCTCATTTCACTTCCATATCGGCAGCACAAGCCACACAACCTCCAACACCGCCGTGACAATCACAGCAGCAACCACACTCTGCACAACAATCTTCCTCTGCAGATGTCTCAGTCCCTGATCTTTCACTCTGATCTTGCGCTCAAAGATCATCAACTTCTTCGCGAATCTGACCAACCACAATTGTTGCAGCCGTGCGCTCCGTCCAGATTTTGTGCTGGCATTATCCTCGAGTCTTTCCCAGGGTAATTCCTGCCGACGCGAGAACAGGAGCAGGAGGAAACAACTTCCTCGCCAGCCTGCAAATAGAAAACTGAACCCGATCATCCAGAATGGGACGCTTGCAAGCCCCCGCCAACGGCTCGAGTGGTGGATTGAGGGTGAGGCGAATGCCACGAGCAGCATGGTTAATAATCCCAAGGCTGTGAATAGGCAGCCTACGATGGTCACCATGCAGAGGGTCTCGAAGGTGCCGTTCTTGACGCCCAGACGGATGAAGTTCCGGTGCGAACAGTTGCGTAACAGGTAGTAGACGTGGTTTGCTACGGGCGCGAGATGTTCTGGAGAGTCGGATGTGGCGATGGCGTCGAGGGCTTTTTCGCGCATGCTGGGCGGGATGTTGAGTTCTTTGCGGGAGGATGGTGTTAGAAACAGGGCTGAGACGTGCGATAGTTCCGCGTGGTTCGAGAAGGGTCGTGCGGTAAGTGTGCGGTCTGAGGCTGGCGAGGGTCGTGGCCAGAATAAGGAGGTGGAATTGCGGCAGGGTCGAGTTTCTTGGGTTGCGGCGACGAGGGATTCAATGTACTGTTGAAGTTCTACCGTGCAAGCTTGTCAGTGTTTGTGATGGGTGGGATGAAATTGTAGAAGGAGGCAACATACCCGACTCAGATCCGGACCCTGGTTTCTCGTCGTCAAGTTCGCTTTCTGTCATAGCGCCAGCGTAGGAGTACGTGGCTGATTTCTCGCCCGTGGGCGCGACGAGTAGTGGTGTCATTTGACTTGGTAGGCCGGGATGGGACTGTTGTTGGTAGCGAGCCTCATAGTCCTTGAACCTGGTATCATCGTGTCAGATTGTTGTTGTGGTATGAGAGCGTTGGCCTACTTACCAGATGTAGAACTCGAGATTCTCTGGCGACATTTCAATGTGCTTCAGGTACATGTAGAAGTCGTACAGTGACAATGGACTGCCTGTTGTTTATAGGTTAGAGGTGGTCAACGTCCAGAGTATAGGTGGCATACATGTCTTGTTGGCGAGGACGCGGTCCAGCGAGAGGTCCGCTGGGATAGCAGTGTCGGACTGAGAGCTGACGGACGACGGCCTCGAGCCCGATCCCGAGCCCAAGCCTTGTTCGATATCTGCATTTGCTGACTTTGAAAAAATCACAGGGTCGAGGTACGAAGGCTTGCGGTACCAATGCAGCCACGAGAGCAGGGATGGGGACATTGTCTTTCTGCAGAGCCTGAACCCACGTTTCGATATGCTTTGACTATACGCACAATGGGGACCCCTTCTCAAAAGGCAAAAAAAGAAGGGGTCCGAAGGGGAAGTATATGTAGATGGAAAGTATACTTGTTCTTGACTAAAGATCTTCGATTGCACATTGCGGAGGTCCGTATTGAGAGCGTGCAATTAGGGCTCTTAGGAGGTTGTTGGCGAAAAGTGGTCGCTAGGCTTGTCACTCCTTACCTTGTCGGTCCAACATGGCTTGCAGAAGCCTCTGAACTGTTCCTGTCGAGCCTGTCAAAAGCGCTGGGCATTTCACGGCTGATTGGATGACTTCATCCGTATCCGGCGATCGTTCCTGAAGCTGACATAGCCAGGTTCGAGTCAGTCGGCGTTGAGATAGACATGTGTCGCTTGTACCAGTCCGGATAAGAACCGTTCGCATCAAGGTGGAATGTCCGTGGATAACATGGCCGAAAACCAACGTGTCGTGTAACGTGGTCTGCTGCCATGTCTCGACGGACCGTTTTTGTGCAACACGTTTTGGCGCATGGGCCACTTGAAGATTAGAACTCGCCTATACTTGACTTCTTCTGGCGTAAGCAGTCTCCCCATCCGAACCCCGTCGTAGGTGGCGTGGGCGATGGAGCAACACTAACCGGGCTTGCGAAAGTATAGAAGCCGACTTCCGGAGTTCAATTTTATCATGGCCATTAGGGGTGACTCCGGTCATAGGTATAAAGGTCCATCAGACATAGGTGAGATTGATTGAAGGAGCTGAAATGGGCATTCTTCTTGATGACCTCACTGCTCACTCACCTATCATGCCAATTGAATAGCTCGAGGTACTTTTGTGCGGCTCGCGGGGTCGGTTTTCATTCTGATTTGCTCAGCCTTTACGTACAGGGGCTTTGCATAAGGAGAGCCACCAACACGCCAACCACGGCCGGACACTTGTTCGTACAAGCATTGCCGAGGCACCGTGGCTCCCCTTGCCCATAATCTGGCACTACTCGTGGTGAAAAGATAAAAGTACGTACACCTCAGCTTCGTGTTACGATTGCCGACGAGTGGTGTACAGAATACTTCACCGCCACGTGATGGTCAACTCCTGCAGATCTATGAGGTCGCGTCTTCTGTTGTGATACCATCATCTAGAATTTGACGTACATCAATGTTGGATCTCTCTTATCACGACCTCTTGGCTTCGTGTTTTGGGACTTTTGATGGTGATGTGGTGACTGCGGGGCTGCAGACTTCTGCATTCGCTGGCACTCAGCCATTATTTTGGACCATTTGACGGATGAGACAGCAGATGCATATCTACCTGCACGAAGCATGCATCGCCGAAAGCGGTGTGACAGCAAACATTCCAGAGGGCAACACGTTATTAAAAGTGGCCGTTCTCAAGGTACAGAAAGTATCTTCGTTGAATCAGGTCGCCCGCTGTCGAGTGCCACGGTGTCTAACAAGGGTATGGTACCGGGACCCCTGGCGCATCCTGGAAAGAAGACTTGCAGTTGCTGCGGGGTGACCTGGCCGAGGGAGGTTCGGGACGCCTATCTCGAAGGATTGTTCCCCCAGACTGCTTTCCACTTCCACTTCCCGCCAGCAATAAAGTTCGGATGCCTGTGCTAACATCCGAATTCCCACACGATGATAAGCTTGTCACATACTCCTGTGGATCTGTGATAGGATCTTTGGTGTAGCTGCAGCAGATTGTACAGGACGGCTGGTGCTGCCGGATACTGGCGGTCCTTTGTTGCAGCTCTTGTGGTCAACTTTGATTCGTTCGTAGCGCAGACCTGCCGCCCACTAGCCTCGACCTCACACAGACGACATCTGGAACGACATGACTTCTGTCGCTGGTATCAACCATTTTGCCTTTTGATCGACCGATAAACTTCAGGGGTTTGGGGGACACCCTGGTAGAGAGTGCATAAAGTACCCAGTGGGTATCCATATTGAGATGTTGCTGGCAGTACAACCACTGCAAGCAGTGTTGCACAAGGCTGCATCTCGCTAATCTGCACAGGACCAGGAGGACGATATCCTTATAGATCGGTTGTTTTCGCAATCACGAACGCAGGAATAGAGCAAGCTATGCCTACTTCCTCTGATCGGTCTTCCAAGAAGGCTGGAAAGCAGAGGACGCCAGTTGTAAGGCTGCTTCATTTCTTCCAAATCTTTGTTGACAGTTTGACTGATCATCGAGAGGTCCAGACCGACTCCCTCCCCATTCGCAGTGGTCAATCGAAGGCCCACAAAAGCAGCATCGCTCCATTTGAAGAGCGAAGCTTTTACCAAAGCACCGACAGTCACGCGCTGATTCCCGCTCGCTCAGCAGCATTCCGTGCAGACACGCATAGTGTTCCGCCGTCCTATAACGACGATACCTCCACTGAATATGATCAGGACGACCAAGATTCCACAGCAGAGGAGACACTGCCAAGGTCATGTAATGAGGACTGTCCTGGACGTCCCGGAGCAGGAGATGGATACCACAGCCACCACAACCACTATAAAGCCTCGAGTCATAATGACGGTATGACGAACAATGTTACGTATAGCACCACCAACTTCGTAGTTCAGGGCCATCAATTGAATGGAGACGCCTCCTCTGGGAAGCTCTTGACGGACTTCATGGAGAAGTTTATGGCTGAACACTTTAAGAAAGCACCGGCGGGAACCCAGGCTTGAGTCTGGAAGGCACGGGGATAGCGCTCGACGCCATGGCTGGCAAGATGGGAAGACGAGCTGGCGTGTTGTGTGTATCATATATTGGGAGTTGTCTTGTGTCTGAAGTCGTTTCGGTATGCATGCAGGACACGGTGATGGCATCCAGGTGTGGGCTGGAAGGCGCCTTCCCAGGAATATGTACAGGCATAGGGAAGAGCTGCCAGGTGCGACTGAACCTAGCTGTTGGCTGGGTCTTGATAGTCGTCGAATTTCAGGACCGCGTGTACGTGTGTTCAACTCACAATTGAATCCCTGTCAAAAGAAGGTTCCGGGCTTTTGTTGATACCCTGGGAAACCTTACGGTAGGCACAGAGTAATTTCGGTTCGATGATGCTTTACCCGTAAGGATCCCGGTGCCGATCAAAAGTCTCCCTTTCCCGCGCTTTTGGGCCCCCCAGATGGCCTTCCAGGCCTTCCTCCCCATAAAGAGCCAAAGCATGCAATTGCCAATGAACGAAGGCCCATAACACAATAGTAAGCGGATCAAGGCAATTAATGACTCTCCACCATTTGAAACATTCATTCATTAGTCCAGCCCTGTACGAAGTACGTCCAGCAAGACTCTTAAGACATATATACTACTTAGATGTATTCATATTTGCAACCAATCCAGACCGCACGCCATGCATCAGATTCCAAAACCAAAGTCTACGACGCTTGATAAACTCTGAAGCTGCCAAACTCCCAGTAGGCCTCGTCATATGCACTTCCTGGCTGTTCCATCACATAGTTGACGCATGTGCCTGAACATCCTGACTGGGTGTTGTAGTAAGCTGTTTGACCAGCCCAGTCGCCGCACAAATCAATGTCAACGATGATACTCTGGTTGCGGAAGTGGCTGCTGATATCGCAATCTGTGCTGGGAAAGTCTGCCAACGCCTCTCCCCATCCAGATGGGTCGGGAGTGGTGGTTGTGTTTGTGGTGTTCGAGGTGGACGTAGTAATGTCCGAGGGTATGCTGTCGCGATCAAACATCCACACCCGAATTCCGGCGTCTCTGAGCTCCATGGCATAAACACCACCACCATTGTTGTTGAAGTCTTCGCCGAACGTGGCAGTCGAGCCTCTAACACCACAGCCAGCGTCGCCGTCGGTGGAGTTGAGGCAGTTCGAGTTCAGGGCGGTACCTGTCTCCTTTCTCTTCACCTTCATCGTACAATCTTTCGTGGTGTGGAGAGTGACCTGGTTTCCAACGGGTGCGAGGTTGGTTGCTTCCATGACGTCGATCTCGCCGTTCTCGGGCCAGTTGGAAGGATCCGACAGCCACAATGCTGGCCACGTCGCGCAACCGTATGGCGAGTGGATGACGTCGAAGATGAATAAACCATCGTTGTAAGTGTTTTTCGATGTGATTCGCGCCGATTTTCGACCAGTAGTCGTGTCGGTATCACTGAGGTCCACCCGCAGGACAGCGGCCGAGCTGGAAGCATATGTGAGGTTCAGATCAGCAGATCCACCCGCGTCAACGTAGCTGGACAGTCATTAGCTTTGAAACATAGAACCCATTAGTCCTATACTCACTGGACAAATCCATCCGCGGGATCATAACCCGTGTAGTAGTCAAAATTGTCGAAGAAACTCGTTCCTGAATACGTGTCGACCAGCGAATAGTTCAATTCGGAATAGTCGGGATAGCGGTTCTCCCGAGTGACCACAACTGCAACGGCAACGACAATAGCAATTATGGCAGCGACGATGATGCCCAAGATGATCCAGCATCTCCTCGACCAGTTTCTTGGATTTCTTCTTGAGTAGTCGTCTTTCTCGTATAGGGGTGAGCTTCGGGAAGCGGCAGCAACTTTGGACGCACGAACTGCTGCGTATGATGGGGGCGCATCGTCGAATTGAGAACGAGGGTAAGACATGACCACGAGAGTATAACGAGTGCGATATGTCAATGGTCTATGTCCAGAGGTAGATAATTCGAACAGTAAAGGAACGCAAAACGAGAGGGATCATGGTTCCGGCCTTGTTAAAGAGTGATTGCGACCACGGTCTCGAAGGAAAAAGTCCCAGCAAAAAGCCAAAACACGAAGGTTTGTGTAAATGTGGGAACGGGATTGGATTGCAGCAGATGTTGATACATGAGATGATGCAGCATTTTGGCATGATACAGAGGGCAGGGCAGATAAGGAAGGACGCATGGAGAGACACAGACCAACTGAAACGTGGAAAGAAGGACATTGATGACAATGCTTGCGCGTTGCGACGGTCATTGTGGATGTTGGACGCGTAAGTGGTTCGAGACTGCAAAAAGTGAAAAAGGGCGAAAAGGAGAGAAGAAGAACAGAAGGTGGAGGTTGGAAGTGGCAGTGCTCAAAATAGTACCTACCCAGGTAAGATCTTATCTTATCAAAGGAAAACACGTGATGACGCCAAGCATTGACCTTCCCAGTCAATTCACATCTCCGGATCTTCACGTCTCGTACTCACTTCATATTTGATGATATTGGGATGGACATGTCCGGTTGATTGATCATGCCCTAATTGCCGACAACACATTCAGGTCCATTCCATGAAAATCATCGTTAGCCCTTAGAAAGACCGCCTTTCTTGCCGAATTCTCCTGGCCAGTCACCACGGCACGAGTCAGCAGATTCTAGCCTCGATTGTTGTCCAATCATTTCTCTGGTTGTGATGACCATGGGTACTTCAACACATTTTCTCGATGCTCGCCTCCTCTGCCAGCCTCGTCAGCATGGAGAGGACCAACTCTAGGAGACGCAAACCTGGCGGGCATAACATGAACGAGGTAACAAGACAAGATGGCCAAGTACAAGAGAAACCATCACCCCTACACACAAATGCTACATTGACGTCCTCACATTGGCGATCCAAGTTGGCATATGTTGTTCTCAGCCTTCTAGTCTTCGGATCGCTGGGGACATACTTGGTCGGACAACGGACATCCTTCTTATGGAAAGCTGGAAATCATGCCAAAGCAAACTTCGGGTATGAACAACCAGAAGAAGGTTACCACAGTCCTGGAGATCTCCGCATTATATTTCACCCGGAAGAGCATGTCAGCCGTCCGCCAACGACACTAACCTATAGTTGGACTATCACAAAAGGCTACAGGTCTCCAGATGGTGTCCGCAAGGAGGTTTATTTGATCAACGACCAACTTATCGGAGAAACAATCGAGGCTCGCTCGGGTGACCGGCTAGTCGTCAATGTCACTAATCAACTCACCGGCGAAGGACTTGCCATGCATTGGCACGGCCTAAGGATGGTGGGTGCCAATGACATGGACGGTGCTGTTGGTCTCACGCAAAACCCCATACCACCTGGTTCAACATTCTTGTACAACTTTACCATTGGGGAAGAAGAATTTGGTACCTTCTGGTATCATGGTCATGAAAAAACCCAGAGAGACGACGGACTCTATGGTGGCTTGATCGTGCATCGGCCACTAGAGCAGTGCGACGAGAAGAAGATTTACGATTATGACCAAGAAATCCTACTCATGATTGGTGACTGGTACCATCGACCAAGTACAGATGTCCTCGCCTGGTACATGAATTCCAGGTCGTTTGGCAACGAGCCCGTTCCGGATTCTCTCATCGTTAACGGAAAAGGCAACTATGATTGCAACATGGCAGTACCGGCAAGGCCCGTTGAGTGCACGGCACCTGAGCAAAGACTGGCGTTGCCCGAACTACAACTTGTGAACGGGAGACATTATCGCCTGCGTCTGGTCAATACCGGCTCTCTAACAGGCTTCTCGATGGGTATCAATAATGCCACCCTATCTCCTGTGCAAGTGGACGGGGGTCACGAAATTGTCAGTGCAGAAGCACAGAAAATTGGTATCGTATACCCTGGCGAGCGAGCGGATGCCATATTGCGCACGCACGACTCAGACGGTCGACGCTTTCTTGAAATTGAAATGGATGACGAGAATTTCAAGTACCCGAATCCTGCACTTGATCCACAACAAAACTTTCCTGTCAAAACGATATCAGATGACCTTCACGACTGGAAAGACCTGCGTTCGAGTATTGAATACTACAATCTTCAGGCCGCGGTATCAAATTCAACTGTGCCCGTATCATGGCCAGAGGAGGTTCGGAAGTTTGTCATATACACAACAACATTGAAATTGGCAAGGTATCGCAATATACCAATGGGCTTCGTCAATCACACCAGCTGGCAACCTCAGGCATCCCCCCCGGAACCATTGATATCACTTTCAAGAGAGCAGTATGATCGAAATCAGCTCTCGCCGCACATTCCGTTGTTCCGTAACGACTCAGCACTCAATGATCCTTCTGCTGGCTGGGTCGAGCTTGTCATCAACAACCTTGATGACGGTGGCCATCCTTTTCACCTCCACGGACATTCATTCTATATTGTCTCTGTATTCCCGCATCCTCGAGCATGGACCAGCGAAAAGTCCCCATTCACTCCAGGAGGTACCAGCCTATACAATTACAATCCATTCAAGGCTGCACCAAAAGACTCTCCTGCAGGAGAATATAATCTTCTGGATCCTCCCCTGAAGGACGTTGTGTTCGTTCCCTCACGAGGCTATGCAGTCATAAGATTTCGGGCTGACAACAAAGGTATCTGGATGATGCATTGTCACGTAGGCTGGCACCTTGGGAGCGGAATGGCCATGAGTTGGGATATTCGATAATGTTAGTGGTTACATGAAGTCCCACTCTCAACCGACGTCCTAGAAGAAACATTGCATGTGCAATGGGGTGCGTCCGAAATCCTCCCGGGCCAGATTAGGCACATTGTGGACTCCCTAAGGCAGGCCTGTTTCCAGCAAAAGTGGCATCGTCTGACCGCTGCTGCTCCTCAGCTCCAAATAGGTATCATTCTGCATTGTTGTTCGCGAGTCCTTCGAACATATCGAGAACCCAGTAGCTTTTGAGAAGGGCAGGGGCATTATTTCTACCATACGTTGCTACTAGCTTGGAGTCAAGGCACCCACTGTTGTGAACCTGCTGAACGTTAAACTTACATCGTCGATGTACTTCATGTCAGACGGTGCCACTTTTTCTAGAAACGGGCTTGTCGCCTACAGGTGATCTCCGCATTCGGCTGAGTATCCAAGCGAATAATACTTGGCATCTTCGAAACGTGTCTGAACCCCAGAGTCATTTCAAGGTTTTGAACACCAACGGCCATGCAGATCGCATGCAAGCTCAATGCACGTAGGACCTCGTATTTTCTTCTTGCTCGTTCCACACTCACCTCTGCCTCTTCTTGCTGGTTTCTTGACTACAATAAGGTGACATCGGCATGAAGCCCGCGTTACTGCTTTGTGCCACGAGGATGGAGCATTGGCCAAGAACACCCTCTTTTCACAGCTTCCAGGTGAGGCTACAACCGTTATACACCACGTGCATAGGGCCCTGCATGTAATAAATATTGCCTGATAGGTCATCGTAAAGTTTGGCTTCTGCAAGCGCGAGGAGAAAAGCGACAAGCTGACTATGACCAAAAAGAATCAAGTTTCAAAGCACCGCTATATAGTGGCCACAGTCCACAGGAGGTCCAGCACAACCTTGCTCGCTAGACTCAGCATCCAGGTATTTGAACGTTATACCCGGCAACGATGGTGACAATCAAGCGCCTCGCCTTGGTGACCGTGAGCTTCAGTGCAAGCGTGGTGCGAGCGGACTCACTGGCAAGCATCGACCATGTCGTCCTCTTCATGCAGGAGAACCGCGCGTGGGACCATTACTTCGGCAGCATGGCTGGCGTTAGAGGTTTCTCCGATCCAAATGTTCAGGTGAACCCAGATGGAAAGTCTGTCTGGTACCAGTGAGTCGCCACAAGTCAACCTTCATGGCCATCGATTCACACATGCCAGACTCGTCAACAGCAGTCTCACAAATGATACTGACTATCTCCTGCCATTCTATCTCAACTATCTCGGTGGTGAATGGCTGAATGCTACTCAATGCATGGATGCTGGATCCAATGGCTACGAAGAGAACCATCTTGCCTACAACTTCGGGCTCAACGACCACTGGGCATTGAACAATACGCCATGGAGCTGGGGATACTATAAACGAAGCGATCTTCCAGTCCAGTTTGCTCTTGCTGAGGGCTGGACTGTGGGCGACATGTATCAAGAGTCTGTTATTGCCTCAACCAATCCTAACCGTGTGACATGGGTGAGCGGTTCCATCAACATCCCAGGCTCTCCACAAACAGCCAATGAAGGTGGACCCTATCTTGACAATAATGAGGTCCCAGGATGTGACGAACCTGGAGTGAATTGCTACCCGTTGACCTGGCAGACAACCCCAGAGGCGTACCAAAAAGCCGGTGTCACGTGGCAAGTGTTCCAAGATACTGACAATTTTGATGACAATCCCCATGGCTTGGTTCCAGCAATATCAGGAGGCCAAGAATGGTACAGTCCTGCAGGAACGAGGCATGGCCTACCTCGGTCTTCAAGATTTCTATGATCGCGCCGCCAACGGAACTCTGCCCATGATCTCCTACATCATTGGCCCCACCGAGCTTTCGGAACACCCTCCCTACTCACCTCACGATGGTGCATGGTTGCAAGAGCAGGTCGTCAATGCTGTAACAAAGGGGAAGAACTGGAACAGCACCGCCTTGATCATCAGCTACGATGAGTCCGGTGGTTGGGGTGACCACGTCACTCCCTACCATTCTCCCAACGGCACCGCGGGAGAGTGGTTGGAAGACCCTTACGGCCTTTTTGGATACACTTTCTCCGGCCCAGGTTACCGCCTTCCATTCTATATCATCTCACCCTGGACACGCGGCGGTCATGTATTCACCGAAAAATCTGACCATAACTCTCAAATATTGTTCGTCGAAAAGTGGTTGGCGGCAAAGGGTATCAATGCGGTAACAAACCAGATGCCTGCCTGGCGTCGTGAACATATGTCCGACCTGACAGCTGCGTTCGACTTCTCCTCGCCCAACACGTCGATTCCCACCATTCCCGCGGCTCCTGTCCCACACAAAGATAATAAGACCGGCGTTTGGGATGGTTCGTCCTATTGCGAGGCACAGTACGCTGTGCAGCGCCCACCAGTCCCCTATGTCAACCAGACTGAAGAGAAGTCATTGATCAGCGAGAAGGGCTTCAAGTCAGTTCGTGGCTATCTCACGGAGGGCCGCTTCTTGACTTTCGAAGCGTCTGGGTACGCCTTGACGAACACTGGTGCTAAGGCAGCGATGTACAATGCTACCAAAGCTGTTGCATCCCACGATGGCACTGGTCAACGCTGGGTCATCCACGAGACCGCCACTGACAGCAGACTGTACACCATCAGTAGCGCCGTCGATGGTAGATATATTGGCCCACAGTTGAGCTTGGTCAACCAGAAGGAGGCCCTTGTGCACAATATCACCTACCTTGGTGGTGGTAAGGGGTACCAAGTGCTCAACAGCAATGGCAAGTACATCACCATTGACACCAATGGAACGGTTGCGATGGCCACAGCTGGGCAGGGTTTCACTATCTACAGTGTCACGTAAGGGACAGCCTGATCATGCTATAGGCAGTCTCGCAACGCTTAGTCGAGTAACTCAATCGGGTGTAAAGTTCGGAGCGGAAGTCAACATGCACACAAAATATCGCGGATCAGATCAATCCTGATCTTATTATTCTCTTCACTAATCCCCATTTCATTGAAGCTCATTGGCCGTGCCTACCGGCCGTGAACATTCTTCTTATCCAAGACTTGCTGTTAGCACCAGTATTCTAAGTCCACCTCTTTCCACTGCCTTATCCCTGCTCACTTGCGGTGCGAGGCGAGAGCCATCTGGACCGGTGGTGCTGTATCGTGATCAGCACTCTGGTCGGACTTTTCGAGCGCCTCGGCGAGACGGTCACCAATCTCCTTGTCGACCTTGTTCCACATCTCTGTTCAATAAGTTAGCACTATGACACCAGATCAATGCTCCCGTACTTACCAATGGTTTCCTTCTGGACCTCGGGCAAAGCCTTGCCGACGTGGCCGGAAAGATTGTGCAAGAAGTCCTTGTCCTCGCCGTTCTCCTTGAACAGTTTCCAAAGCATGCGCGGTTGCTCAAAGTCCTCTTCCTCCACGTCCGAGGAGTATGCCTGAACACGACCGACCCACTCGTCGTGCGCAACGTCCGCGGGACCGCTTCTGATCTTGCGGAAGGACGAACGAACTACCATTGATGTCAATCGCCGCCCATCAGGCCAACGTCATGATGCACTCACCGTAGTCAGGGTCGGAACCATAATTGCCATCGAACCTCATAGGGCCATCTCGTTGGAAGGGCGAGTACGCTTTCAAAGGTCGATTCGGGGGCAGTTGCTGGTAATTGGGTCCAACACGGTATCTGGCGGCATCCGGGTAACTGAACATTCGCGCGTGCAGCATTGTATCTGCTGACGGCCCAATCCCAGGTACTAATGTGGAAGGGGAGAATGCAGCGAGTTCGATTTCCTGGAAGTGATTTTCTGGATTGCGGTTCAAGGTGAGTTTGCCCACAGGGATGAGTGGGTAGTCTTTATGTGGCCAGATTTTCGTGATATCGAAGATGTTCCAGCGGTACGTCTCTGCCTCTTTTGGATCCATGACTTGCAACGACATCGTCCAGGTAGGGTAATCGCCACGCTCGATGGCATTGAACATATCCTTGACATGGTAGTCGGGTTCTTCGCCGGCGAGACGAACAGCGTCTTCCTGGGAGAGATTTTTAATGCCGGCGTCAGGCTTGAAATGGATCTTGACGTATTTGTACGATCCATCTTCGGGTTTGCCAAATTTGAAGGTGTGGTTGCCGAATCCGTTGACGTTGCGGAGTGAGGCGGGCACACCACGACCACCGAACAGCTGCATGAGACAGTGAACTCCTTCTTGGTTATGGTTGTGGACTGATTCGTCAGTAAGCTGCATCGATAAAAACAGGGACAATGCGAAAGGCTCGTGCTTCAACGGCACAGCCTTTTAAGAAGAAGAATACTTACAGTCCCAGAACATGCTGCCATCGGCAACGCCAGTCTGCGGATGCCGCTTGTGAGAGCGGTTCAAGCTGGGGAACTTGATCGGATCTCTGATGAAGAATACTGGGAGGTCTTCTGGAAATCAGCTTGAACTGTTCATTGTCATTGCATGAACATCACCATACCATTACCGACAAAATCCCAGTTACCCTCTTCGGTCTTAAATTTCAGGGCGAAACCTCTGATATCTCTCGCCGTGTCGGATGATCCTTTCTCGCCGGCCACCGTGGACAAACGTGCTAGAACTTCAGTCTTTTTGCCGACTTTGCTGAGGAACGCGGCTGAGCACCAATCGGTTATGTCGTGAGTGCATTCGAACTCTCCCCAGGCTCCGGCTGCCTTGGCATGGACGACTCTGTGGTATTGTCAGCTTGATTCCTTGAAACGAGTTACCCCAGCTGGACCAGACCTTTCCGGGATTCTCTCCCGTGGAAAATGAGCCAATGTCTCAATCAATTGGGTGTCTTCCAGCAAAGCCAGACCACCACCGCGAACCTTTGGTCCCCGGAGGACCACTGATGAAGTCGGATCCTGGACCGGTCTTCCCTCTGCGAGGGTATAGACGGGGGGTTCTGTTGACTGTTGTCAAACGGTCAGCTCGTCGTGCTTTGCAACGCTCGCGAAACATTTTCACTTTCCACGCACATCTGACATTTTGAGCTCGAAGGTTTGCCTGCTTCCTGGACTTCATGTCCGTCTGGAGATACCCGAGCCTTTTATTCATGATATCAAATCAGTGGTTTGGTATTTGTGCCATGTCATCATGAGGTCAGTATGTACCTATCGCCGGATTGACTTCCGGCTGGCTCCATATACCCTCGAGGCCGTCCAGTCGACGACTTCGCGTATCTCGCTTACTGTCGTACCTTGATTAGGTCGGACAGGATGCCACACGTACAGTAGCTTTTGGGTAGTTGGTAACTACTAAATAGTCCCTGACAGCCGACGCTGTACACTCCCGGAACAACGATTTTCCGAATGTCCCCAAAAACATTGGCGGGCAGAGAGCTTCATGGAAATGACTTCCATGAGCTTGGTTCTTCATTACCACCTTGCCAACGACCTTAAAATCCATGGTTGTGGCAGGAATAACATCGTCCGATGTACAATGGAACCGCACTGCACTGCCTGAAGAAGACATGCTCGTTACTTGGGCTTTTCATTCGTATAGCACGACCTACATGGCCAGATGGTAGGATCTTCTGTACCATGCCAGCGACACTTATCCTCCACGCCTGCAAAGATGAAAATCTACTCAAGGATCCCTCCATGGGAATGACTGGTTCTACGTGCCGATGATGGGCATGTCGCCGCTCACAACATCAAGCCCAACGCGCAGAGTACACCGTTTGCGACCAGCGGGGATTTATCCGTGAAGCACGTGACCAGGCTGTGCACCCCCAGGAGCACTCAGGCAAAAGTCCAATCGAGATGCGATCCTGCACAATCCTCATTCCGAAAGAAGAACACAACAAAAGCCCCCAAGTACGGGGTGGCAACAGGGTCTCCTCCAGGTAACAGGTGGGTTCAGTATGGTCCGAGCTTCTCCCACGAGATTCTGGGGAACCTTGACTAGCGACCCATCCTATCGAACGCTCAGACCAGTCTCTGGTCTGTACAAACGCAAATGTCCTTTTGAGCCACGATGTCAAGAGGGAAACACAAGGGTCAACTTATAGCTCGCCTTGGCGTCGCCTTATATCTCGTATTCGACCCAAAGAGTCACCCTGTCCCATTCAGATACCGACCGGGCAAGTACCATTTCCCGGTCTGTACAAATCTCCCATGTTTTTAAGCCTCAATATCAGCACCAAAATACACGCGGGCTTACCCGTAGCTCGCCTTGGCCCTGATATACTGTATTAGGGACCTCATATTCGACCCAAAGGGTCCCCGTTCTCCAATACAGTTACAGATCAGGCAAGCGTTGGCGGCCACATGAGGTTGAACCTACACGAAAAGCCTGGATTGAACTATTGGGATTCTTTTGATTCAATGCAACCTCATCATGAGGCTGCTAGAAGGTGTCGTGGATCAGTCCGGGCTATAAAGCCAGACTCAAAATGCAAAGTTCTCCTTCGACCGTTTGACGACTCATTTGTTTCTCCATACTTACAGTAAAAAATCGAAGATGAGGGGATTTCTCGTTGGTCTCTTCCTGGCGGCCGCCGCGACTGCTTCTCCTTGGGGTCCGAGTGCCTCATGGGAGTCATGGACAACCAGCTCGTCATCGAGTGCCAGTCCCAGTGCCAGTCCTAGCGGCAGTACTCAACAAGTCTTCTTCGGGCGTTTCATATCCACCCCAAGTCCCGACGAACTGGCCATCAACACCGGCGCAGTCCTAGTGACCAGCAGTGACGGCCGAGGAACGATCCAGAACGCCGTCTGGAACGTCACAGACGCGCAGACTGCGCTGTCCTATCTCGGCGTTGATGCAAGCGTCCCAGTCATCTACGCTGCCGACGATGGCTTCTTCTTCCCAGGCTTCATCGGTAAGAATGCCCCTTAACGTCCACGATGTTAAAGCGCGCCCACTAATACATATTGCAGACTCGCATATTCATGCGCCTCAATATCCAAACCTCGGTCTCTTTGAAGGAACGTTATTAGATTGGCTGCAGAAATACACGTACCCTATGGAATCATCGCTCTCAACCACCAATTCTCCGCTCTACGCCAACTCCACCACTCCTCCAGACCCCTATGCCCGTGCCCACGAGGTCTACACCCACGTCGTCGCATCGACGCTGGCACACGGGACGACAACAGCATCATACTTCGCGACTGTCGATGTCGGCGCGACAAATATCCTCGCAGAATTGGCGTTGTCCATGGGCCAGCGCGCGTACATCGGTCGCACATGCCAGGACAACACGGACAATAACCCATGGTACTACCGCGACAACTCCACCGCCGAAGCCATTGCCAACACATGGTCATCAATCAAGTACATCCAGTCCCTCGATCCCTCAGGCGACCTTGTCGCGCCGATCGTCACACCTCGTTTCGCGCCAGGCGTGACGAACGAATCCATGACCGTCCTCGGCCAGATCGCCAACGAGACAAACCTACGTCTACAAATGCACATCTCCGAGAACGTCAGGGAAGTCGCCCTGGTCGCGCAAATGTACCCAGATCAATCGTCCTACGCGGGTGTCTACGACGCGCACAATCTCCTGACAGACCGCACCGTCCTCGCACATGGCGTGCACTTGACGGACGATGAGATGGACCTCATCGCCGCACGTGGGTCCGGAGTAAGCCACTGCCCCGCGAGTAACTCCGCGTTGGGTAGTGGTATCGCACAGGTGCGCAGGATGTTAGCCAAGGGTGTCAAAGTCGGTTTGGGCACGGATACCGCAGGTGGGTATAATCCCAGCGTTCTCGAGTCTGTTCGTCAGGCATTCCTGGTTAGTCGTGAACTCAGTTTCCTGGCCAACGACGACAGGACTCTTGATGTCCCGACGACCATGGCGCTGTGGTTGGGAACCATGGGCGGAGCCAAAGTCGTGAGTATGGAAGGTCGACTTGGTGGGTTCGAGCCAGGAATGCTCTGGGATGTCCAGGAGATTGCGCTCGATGCGGAAGGTACTGATGTCGATATCTTTGGGTGGGAAACATGGACTGAACGGGTGAGTAAGTGGGTGTGGAATGGGGGTCGAAGCAACGTGAACCGTGTCTGGGTTGGTGGGAGACTCGTCTCTCAGAGGTAGAGCGCTCTTGCTTATTTTGTTTCACTTCGCTTTTGAATCAAGGCCAGGTGCGCGCGCCTTTACATTCTTGTTCATAAATATAATTGTGTTCCAACAACCATTACAAAGTGCCAGAATTCTTTCAGCTTTTTCAGGTGCGGTTGTACTCAACCTAACGAGGCTGCGGCTGCCAGGGGCTGGCCCACAACACTAACCCAATTTAGCCGTAAAGTGAGTCCACTCGCGATTGATAGGTGTCGTACGCCATGACGATGTACAACACAGCGCAAGGGCGTGAATCAACTGTCCAGCCGTCCATATAAGAGGTTATCTCACCATCATAGCTGTTCCACATATGCGAAGGTGCCTCCGCTTCAGATGGATCCACGCGTGATCGCATTCGGCCTTGAAGGGTCAGACGCCGCCAAAACAACTTCAGCTCGGCCGTCACACAGCGGCGAGCATGTGCGGCACGTTACTGTGTCCTCCCGTAGCATCACTACCCTCATCTAGCCGCTCTCAACCATAAGTGCTGCCCAGCAATAGCCGGTGTGGTACCATCACGCATGCCAGGCGATAGCTGCTGATGAAACACCTTGTTCAGGGTTCCCCAACATTTTTTAAGTGCTTTAGTGGTTAACCTTGCAGCCAGCAAGTCAAAACTTCTGAAATTGACCGGATTCCACATCGCCACAATAGTCTCCATGCATCGATCGTCTTGTTTGTCTCCCCCCGAATGTTACGGAACAAAATGTTGTACATGCCTCGCCCAAATCTTCTCATGAGTCACTCAAGTAATATCAAGCCCCCTGGATATGACAGGTGGACTGTGCGACCAGGACGCTGTTCCATCAATCAAGCACGTGGAAACACAACAGATGCGTACACCAAAAGGGTGCGACATGACAGTCTCCTGTGCACACAAAATAGACTCGTTTTGCACACGATCGACGATGTATCCTGCTTCTGCATCTCAGAGTCTTGCCAAATGACTACGAGATGCACTTTCGCTATCGTTGTCAGTCCGAGCCTGAAGCTTGCCATCGAATTGTGACCCAACATGGACTATGTAGTTTAGTATGCTTGTTTGGGAAAGGAGCAACCTCTGCTCACCCAGCTCCACGTTTGTTAATCTCGCAGCGGCTGCCGTTCTTGTACTGCTGATGTTGAGTCCTGATGCGAACGGAGAGTAGCTGGTGGCGGTAGACGGACCAACGAAGGTGGTGATCATTCCTTTGTCAGCCATTCTTGGTGTGATGCCACTGGTTCCGGTGGACAGACAGTAATCGTATTGGGGAAAGCAAAAGATACCTTGGGTGTTGGAAGCATCAGTGAATCAGAGACAGCGCTTTATACCTCCTCAAATACAGTCTGATGCAGGCAGCGATTGCCATGTCGAGTTTCCATCGTGATGGGTGTGTGAGAAGATTGAGATGGTTGTGCAGCTTGACAAGGCGCATTCTGCAACAGATTTGCGGATGGGAATTAGATTGGCGTCAGGGGTTTTCATGTAGCATCAAGGCTATTCTTGCCCATAACGTTTTTTTGCCATGACAGTCCTATGCAGGAACGGCAGAGAGCGCAAGGCTCGGCACAATCATCGATGCCGATGGCAATAATGCTTGGTCAATGGTAGCCAGTCCTCTAACTAGTTAGGTCGACCTACAGTACTAGGATGTATATGAGCGGTGTTTTTCCATGACGTCCAGCACGGCGGGTACCGGCATGGTCATAAGAGGGTGTTGTGTAGCCTCATTCGGGTAAGCAGGACAGTGTGGAATGGCAAGAACTTCCTACGTTTCATCTTTTCCCATCATGGACCCTTGGACTGTGATGGTCATCAAGTGGTTATCGCCCAGAAGGTAGCTTGATGAGGGTCGGAGACCTTCCGGCACACATGTGAGTACGTCCGGCAATGATGACGGGCCGACCACGTTGATGCGCGGGGGAAACTAGTCGAGCTTCCCCGACTGCAGGTGTCCCAAAGGAATGGTCCTGTGAATGACGATGGTGCGGAACACAGATACATGCAGCGGGGAAGTTGATACTCAGTAATAGGCCACACGGTGATCACGCCAATGACACATTGTTCCAGTACATTGTCGGGAAGACGGTATATTGCTCTGATGGTCCCAAGCATTGACGTAACATAACCATGATCCCCGATGATGGTGAAAAAGCGGTCCGCCTGATCTTGGGTGTCCAATCAACATGGGAGGTTGTTGTCTCGATATGCTGGACGTACCAATATGCGGCAGGTGAGCTATTCCGGCGGGGTGGCTAAAGCATCTCGCACAGTGCTTGCAGTGCTTCAGCTCGAGGTTTAATGCCAGCATGGCATATATGGAAAGAAAGACTTGACTCTCTAGCCCGCGCTATCACTATCCTCGATGAGCAGGATGTCCTCCCATGGTTAAACGTTACAATATTTGCATTAAACCTGTTTTATTTTCTAACGATCGACCATATGAGTCTGACTGAGGACGCTCGCTCCTACGAGAGTTCTGGCTTTTACCTCTCTGGGCAGCTCAAATGGCGGTGGACGTGCCGAAGAACATGTTACACAACCATAAATCAAAACCCCTCGTCATGAATTCCAGCTTTCTTGCAGGGACGGGGCTGGGCAGCGGCTTTTTTGTTGATCAGCATCGCTCTGCAAAGCTGGCCAACCGCCGAACGGAGCCAGAGTATCAACGGAGTCGCAAATGACCCTCTCCACAACAGAAATTGACGTGCGGATACTGGCTGATACCAAAGCTGACACATTTTGGGAAGGCCAGCGATGCGAGGACGCACCTGACGCACCACATTGAGATGGCTGGTCGGCGTGGCGAGCAAACTTCCGTCTAGATGTCGAGAGGGAAGGACGTCCCGGTACAATTCGCTCTGTATCTGTTGTACGAACATGAGCGTCTATGACTGACAATCAGTCTGTAACAATGTCACCGGCTCAAAATGTACCTCATTGATGCTGTCCCACCTCCACAATCTCAAATCTTGGTGAGTGGTGGTCGCCGGGTGACGCCAGGAATGTGAACAGCAGCAGATGATCAATGCGTCATTCAGAATATTCTGTACCACCATTGACAACCAGAGGTTGTTGTGGTACGGCCAACTGCATACAAGGTATGATTGAGGACGGCATGATTGGGAAAGCGGCTGCAATTATGAGCATTGTGTGAAGGTTGTTACTCCCCCCGAAAGACTAACAAATGCGTTAGCATATTCCCGGAGGTAGAGTATTGTACCACAACAGTTAAATGGAATCCTCTCCTGTAAGAGGAAGCTCAGAAGAGCTTATCGTCCTCGGGCTTGAACATCACTCCTGCTGTAGTTTATCGGGCGTGGGTAATTGATAGGTCTTCAGTGACGGAATAAATGCGCAACGAGGTGTTGAGGCTCCGAGCCTCTGAGTGACGGTGAGATCTGGAGCGATGGTTTTGTTGATCCGGCTTGGAAGACAACACAAGGCCCATGCGATGATATGAGAAAGAAAATACCTCAAATTCTGCATTCTACGAAAGGAAGGTGCTTCTGTCTAGGCGCCGAACCTGCGCAGCCACCAGGTTGACCCCGCATTGCAAGAGCGCAGCTACTGTATCTCGTCCTCGCAGTTCCCTGCTATCTCTGTCTTCTTCAAAGTTGTTCTTCGTAGGAGTTGTCCAAAAGCTCACAAGCGATCAAAAGTCAAAGAAAAAAAGTCAGATCCCACCGTTGACCCTCGGAACCCACTGTCAGGCATCGCTTGTCCTAAACAGTAGGCCGGGGAATCCCTCCCGTCGACCCTCCCCACCTAAACCGAGCGACCCGATCTATCCGCCCGAAGCCAAAATGCCCTGCCTGGAATAAGTCAGAACCCGGGCAAGGCGCTCCACATAAGAAAACCGAACACGGTGGACAGACCAGGGCGTTAGTGACAGAGAAGGTGCTTGAGAGTTCGGCGCAGATCCAAGAAGGATGCGGCGTTGACCTGGGTGTTTGTGACATGCTCAAAGGCGAAGATATCCGGGAAAAGCATAGAGTGTTTGTGCCGTTACAATACGAGTGGTGCATCTCTGATAACTCTCCATGTGAAGCCCATGTCAGTGACGTCTTGCTCAGATTGACAAGTCAACAGGGACCAGGTCAACGCTGTAGTCCTGTTATTGGGCGCCACGATCTGCGGCTCGTCCATTCACCATGGGTGCTCTGCGAACTGTATTCCAACGAATGCTAGCCAGTGTTAGCCGGAAATCCGCCTGAGTGGCTATGTATATGCACCTTACCCAAGTCGTGGTCTTGAACACTCATTTGCATTTGAGGAAAACGTTGATGGGATTCGAACAGGGCCGAAATAGCGTCGAGTTGTGCGATCAACAAAGTGTGCTTCATACGCATGGTTTGACCATCGGAGACCCCCAGGACGAATGCGTCTTGTGTATCGGTTGTCATTTTGTGTACTCTGAGCATGAAGTTATGCGGAGGAGAGCGTCGTTGTCCCCGCGAGCGTGCTGTGAAGGTTTGCGGAACGGCTCTTTCCGGCCTCATGAGTCGTGGCACAGACATCTTAAGAGTGCTCTATCAAAGTATTCAATATGGTTGTTCTGTGAATCAGCTGGGACCTCACACCAGATGGCATTTGCTGTGACAGTCGGAGAAGAATGGAATGCTTGCAGGGGACATTCAGAAGTGGCGCGAAGGGGCTCATGATATAATTCAGCGGTTAGGATGTGGAATGATGAAAAGGGAGGCAGGCAGGTCTAATTGCTTCCGCTGCCTGGGATCTTCAGGATCAAAAGTCGGTGTGAAAATAAGATAAACCTGAAGCGATCTCGACATGCTGTGCAATTGGCAGCGTACAATGATGGTGCCCAAAGCTTAAGACGAGGCTTAGCCCGGGCGTGGGACAGACGTTGCTCCACTGCTGAATGGTCGCTCTGTTGTGAGGGAATGACGGCGTATGACCATGACCTAGCAGATTCTCAAAAAGTGTATTTTATGCCAGTTGGTGATACTTGTTTGTACGGATGAGCTAGAATGTGAGTTTTCTGTAAGCGTACGTGGTCGTCGTGAAACTTGGGGAAGGAATTCACAGATCCCTGTAGTCCTCCTGTCATCGCATGAAAGCCAGGATGCTCCACCCAGAAGCAGAATTGTGAAGAGACGGGGATGGAATCAAAGCTCGGGGATCACGGACAAGGACTCTGGTCGGCCGGGGAGATTCTGCCGCTAGCCATGTGCGTCCTGAAGATAGTCAAGGTTGTCAGTGTTTGTGTGCCATCGAAGCAGATCCTTGAGACTCTGATGCACATGGAAAAAGATGACAGGCTGGAATATGCCAGTAGACAAGGTGGCTTGTACCGGCGCCGTTGAGCCGTGATGTGGTAGGCTTTCCTATGGTTGAACCGATGCGCCAGACCGGGGTTTGCGTTGCTGGAGATAGATAGTCTCGACTCCGATAGTCTTATCCAGGTCAGTGGGCCTGTATTAGGCACTGTACCTGCTGTCAAAGGAATGCTTCTGGCTGAGACGATGGCGACGCGAAAGTGACCACAAGCGACCGGTGAGGAGGACCAGGCATGCATGGGCCGACGAGGTCGATCTCATTAGCGTCCTGGGACAATGACTGCTCCACGATCACTAGCTGGCCAGCAGCCCTTGCAGGTGGGTGGTCTTTCCCCACCTCAGTTCCAAAAGGCCATCATGCCACTGGTGAAATAAGTCGAGAAGATGGTGTCTGCAGTAAGATGGAGGCTGTACTCGTACTAGGGTGAAGGACGCTGCCGGCACGAAAGGGTGTGTTGGAATGGGGGCTTTTTGTGATGGCATGAGCCGCATGACCTCCACAAGCTTCGCTATCAGTCCCATCCATTGGGTGTGCGGAAGATATCTTATCAGCTGGCGATGGTGCCGCACGCTTCGGTCACTTCAATCCATGTTGATGTGTCAGGCATTTGTAAGAACGCAGGCACGGCAACGGACCCTCATTGCCGCGCCTCCACATGCGTTTGATGGTGAGACGAGCTCAATGTTGTTTTCTAGAGGGCTTCCAGAAGACCAGGGTATCAGCCGGGGTAAGGGTGACCTTGTGGCTTGTGGCTGCATGAAATTGTTGTCTCATCACCCTCCGGATGTGACACCCTTCACAGCAAAACCACGCGTTGCTTGCATCACTCGTACTACCGAGTCGGCCGCAGCCTAGACATCAAGGCCGCGCGGTGCACAGCTGAACAAACTGTTGAGGCTGATTTGAAGAGAGTGACATTGCAAGTAAAATGTATCTGTTACCTTCCTTGATGGATCCTAGTGCTAGTCTGAGTTCCTGCCAAGGAAATTCCTGGAGCCTACGTGCCCTTCTAGAGGTGATTAGCCTTGTCAGGCTCAAGCCTAGTTCCAGAAAAAGTGCCTCAATCTGATTTCAGAATTCTGTCGGCCTCAAATGGATGTTAATGCTCAATATCCCTACGAAGTCCATCGTTACAGCATCGGATAATCAGCCTGTACCATCCAGAAGGCTTTCAAGCTTAAGGGCATAAGAATACCAGAATGCGGTTCGAGTAGCGGCCCTCTTTATCTTCTTGATATTCTACGTTACGAAGTACATATGCTCACTCTCTGCACTGCCACTTTATTTGAATGCCTATTCCTCGTCAATATGGAGTCCACATATCACATATCCCAACTCGTGGTCTTTTGAGGAGTGTGTCTATCTTCTTTCTCGGAACATCTTAGTCTTTGACTACCTTCAGATGTACTAGTAATTTGGCTCCAGCTGGGCCGGCATTGAATGTGTCGTACAACCGCATATCCTCCTCGGTCATTAAAGGATCGATCGTGGCATCAAATCGCAAGAAAAAGCAAGCCGTAAGCAAGTTAAGCTCCATCTCTGCCAGGCTAAGGTAACAAACCAGTCAGCACGAATTTTATACATCGGCAAATCGGGGGTAAATTGGCCACAAATGTGACAAGAAATGGCATCGAGAATGGGACGGACTCACTTCATTCCAATACACCTCCTGGGACCGACAGAGAAAGGGGTGTACGCCAGCTTGCGCTCCTCGTCGTTCTCTTTCGAAAGCCAGCGGTCTGGATCGAAGTTCTCCGCATCTGGGAATGCTGATGCCCATCGGTGAATGGTATAGTTCTGGGTGCCAACAATTGTCTATTCAGGATTTGTCAACTAAAGGCATTGTCAAGAAGCATTGACAGAGCACATACCCCCTTTGGAAGATGTTGGCCGGCTACTACGACATCCTCGGCGGCTGTGCGAGGCAGCGTGGCAACAATCGTCGGGTACCGGCGGAGTGTTTCGTTGATCACGGCCTGGAGGTAGGGAAGGTTGCTGCAGGTCTGTTGCACGGGTCGAGCAGCAGAGATTAGCAAATCTACATCTCCCGTGCAAATCTTTCGAAGGATGTCTGATGCTTCAAGGATTTTCATACCACATTGTCAGGCACCGTATGCCTTTCCGGAAACGCCGATTTCAATTCTTGTTTCAGCTTGCGCACAACATCTGGATGGCGAAGACAGCCCCAAAGAATGTAGACAAAGGTGTTGGCCGTTGTCCCGCTTCCACCGAACCTGTCAAATCCCTTTCATCAGCACTGCGTGAACTTTGCCCTGGTATCTCTGGGATGGAAACTTTGATTGTCTTACATGCCGCCCATACACTCCTCCGCCAGTTCCGAGTCGTTCAGGGGCCGACCAATATAAGCGTCGTGGTTGCTGAGAACATTGCTGAGAAAGGGAGTCTTCGTTCCGTTGACGCGGACTTTGCCGACAACATTCGTGGCAATCTGAGATCGAGTATGGTTGGTCAAATGCGACTCATGCAACAGGTGTATTGAAAATGGCCGAGGAATGAATACGAACCTTTTTCCAGGTCTGCACATCGCGAAAATACCCTCCCACACGTCCCGGCACATATGGTCCCCACTGTTCCAACTGTGGCATGAACTCTTTCTGTTCACTTATCAGCAGACGGTTCGCAACTTTCTCTATGCTTTGTCTCCAGGCTTTTTTCTTGTTGTAGCATCGGAAAGGACTTACATAGATGAATGTCGGGCGCCAAGCTCGGATATATCGCATAATCGGGTCGGGTCTGCCAGCCTTGACTGACCCTGGATCTTCGTCGAACATTAGATGGTCTGTGACGAATATCCCAAATTAGTCTGTGTTCTTTCAAGGGGTTGAGGCTTATTTGACACTACTCACAAACGGTGTCAAACCCCAGCCAATGCGCCCATGGATACACATTGATTGGTTCGCTACTCGAGCGACTCAGCTGTTCCCATTGACTCAAGAGCGTTTGGATCTTGGTAATGAGGTTGGGCTCGAACTGATTGATAGCGGCCTGAGAGAAGCCACGGGCCAACAGCTTCCGCCGTTGATTATGAGCCTCGGCATTCCTGGAAAAGTCAATGGTGCACGATTCTCCAGGTCCTATCGGGAAGGCTTTGATCACTCTAAGGCGCCATACCGGAAACTGAAAAGATGATTCTCATGGAAGATTCTCTTGGCTCGCTGCATTGAACAGGTGATCAGTACTTAGCATTTAGGCGCACGCTGTGCTTGCAGCATTGGGGGCTTCGTTGTGCCTACATAGAAAGTTTCCTCTTTCACAAAGCTCTTTGAGGTGTAGATGTTGCGGACTGCCACCGGGTTTGCAAAGGAGAGTTCATTGGGTCCGACGCGCACGATAGGTCCTGCCGGCTGGTCGTCAGTGCCCTGACGATCTTTTCGTCTTGCTTAAAGGTGTTTCAAAGAGGTGTTTGTACCATATTCCTCATGAGCTGCATGAATTCGCTCCGACTTGCATCCGTGGAAGTTGCCAATGCGACTCCATAGCCGGGAAATGCGGGCAAGAAAAGGGCCGGGATATCGACTAAGAGGGTGGAAGTAAAGATTGTAGATGGTTTTAACGATTACATAGAGAACAGAAAACGCAGCGAAGCCAAAAAACAAGAGCCACAGACGTCTCGAGGGTTCCAGCTTGGCTGTTGAGGTCGAATCGTCTAACGCCATGGGAATGATCGTATTGAGAAAGCGTTATGAGTCGTGCTAATTCTGCTCATTTGTTGGTACTTCGTGGACGCCCGCACATATACTCTACAGAAGGTTCACGTCTGTCCTTCTAACCTTGATTGATGATGCAAACCCCTCGGGGTCGTGCCTGTCGGAGTGCGGCATCGCAGCAAAGATGCGGGGATTCGAAAGGCTGGCGGAAGCATAAGCGGAAGCGGGTGAGGCGGGCCAGTGTTTCCATAATCGACTAGTGATAGCGGCCTGAGAAGATCGGACCGAGGGTGACGCCCAACGGAGACTGTGTTACGTCCCGCGGTCCGGCAATGTCGTGCTCCTAAAAAACCCATCAGGGCAAGTCTTTCTTCACCGCTGGCGGACAGGGGGACGAAGCGAACGCGCTTGAGACGAAGTCAAGGGCCGCGAACATTGCAGACCTAAAGACACTGCTACCAAATCTGAGCTAATGCAATTAATCTTGTACGGTCTGGTAGTAACTGTGTAAGTGATGTGTAAGAATCGTACTTCTCCCCTCCTCACCCTGAAGACATCCATGCACAGCGCTCTTATGCGTGTCTTGACCGGGGTGATGATGCACCTCCAGGGTCCCCTTCCTCAGTGCGAGCTCTCACTTCAAAGCTTTGATACATTCTGGAATGTTTCACTGAAATCAACATGCACACGATGCTGCGTTAAAGATGGTGCCCTTCCCCTTGTCGGAAGCTGGCGCTATCTCGTTGTATCCGAAGCTTTCCGGAATGGACAACAAGGAACGAAGTCGATTTGAAGCTGGGGAGCACCAGAGGTGAATCGGTGCCACCTTCTATAGGAAGAGGCTCAACTCATCCTAGTCAATTCAGAGATCGAGAAAATCCAAGTTTGTCGCGAAGTCATTTAGCAACCAGTCTTCGGAAAACGGGTCCCTGCAGGACTGGTCCTGCGTAATGCCTCCCGAGAAGCTGGTGGGTATCGTCCCTGAATGATTGGCAAGGCTGGCACCACCGATATATTGGCTCGTGGATGGAGCTCCAGTAACTGTAGGTTCGGTCAGGGACTGCGTACAGCAAAAGAATGTAGAAACGAAGTTTGAATCACTTACATCGTGTCAGCAGAGATGAGACCCTGTCGTCCAAAGCACGTAGAATCTGCTGGCCTCTGGAAGCGGATTGGCTTTGTGATTTATGGTATTCAAGGATGGCCTGGCATTTGGTCCAAGATTCCTGGAATCTGGACGAGCCGCTCGTCACCCCTAAGGAGGGACACAACTTGGCGGCAATCAGGACGGTTGCCGAACTGAACGTAACTGGTTTTCCCTATGAGCCAACTTGAACGACAAGAACATAGGCAGACAAAATCAGGGTCCGTAGGGACACTTCTTACAGTAGACCATATACCAACAAGCGGAGCGATAAACCGTGTCCAATCTCTGGTGGAGAAAGTCGATCATGTCGTGAGCCGTGGTCACGCATGCCTCGGACATACGCAGGCTGATGTCTCGCAAGAGAGGCGTCCGGAAGATGGTTTGGTCGTCTTCCACCCCACCTGACTCTGTCCGCATAAGAACCAGCAGAACAGGGCGTAGCAGGAGAATGCGCATATGAAGAAATCTAGACGAATCAGAACCACACTTCAGCGAATCTTGCGCAGAAGAGAGAATCGTTTGGGTTAGGACATACCGGACTTGAAGTACGTTGGCCTGCAGTGTAGCCAAGTCGCCAGCCAGAGGAGACCACTGTCTCGGCTTCAGGAATGAAGGTAAATCACGGTGGAAATCGTTGAGGCGCGCATCCAACTCAAGTACTTGGGTAAGATCTGGCACATTCCTTGCAGTGACGGTCTGCCCTCTCGCACGCACTGGTGTCGCAACTCTTGCGTACAAGACAGACATGATATCCTCGAGAATAGCGAAAAGCTGCAGCGAATAGACAAAACATCCGTAAGGCGGGACGCAATCAATCCCAACGCCTTCATCATTTTCAGATCCACCTCTTTCATCCGAAAGTGTTGGCATGGTGACGGTCGAGTGGTTCGGAATCATAAAAGGTCGACCAAAGGTCATTGAGACAAGCCTAGCAATGTCACACAAAGGTCATTACTAATCACAACGCAGGAAGCCTTCGTTACATACCGGTCCAGGGTCAGACAACAGCACCAAACTCGCGCTTTCATCTGAGAATCCATGTCGGGCTTGGTTGAGGCATCTGCCGGCGCCAACGATGCCTCAGCACTCAGATGCAATCCCAAACCCTGAGCGGCTCGAATAGCTAAGCCGACGACATTCCAGCATTGAGTGGCATGGTTGGTCGATTGTAGGTAGATGCCTGTCAACACCAGTGTCTGGACGGCCGAGAAGGTATTGGCATCCAAAGCATCCAGTGCCAGCAGACGTCTGGATCGTTGGAAGAATTCATTTGAAGCCCGCGCTCTTTGAGACGGAGGGAAATCTTTGTTGAATTGGGCTCCCAAGGCCAAGACAATATTCACCATGCAGTACGTGTTGGACTCTTCGTCTTCTCGGCCTTCATCACTTTCACCCTGGAGGGAGTGCCTTATCCAGAGTGCCTCGTAAGCTTCGAGGAAGGTGCGCTTGTGCAGGACTGGGAAAAGTGGATGGACCACGTCCCAAAAGCACTGCAAGAGAGCGTCGGCCAATCTCTTCCCAGGTAGGACAAGACCACCATCACTCATTTCCATAGCATCATCTTTGGCACCACGGAAGACCTTTGTCGTTCCACGGCTGGAAAGAGATTCGGGTCGTTGAACCTCGTCCGTTTCGTCCGTGGTTTGAGCGCCTTGCTCTGCGGTCTGAATGACACTGTCGACAAATGCAACAGTTGACGAACTGCCATAGAATCCGCTACCATCGTACCGTGCCGTGAAGACGACTGCCATGGCATCTGTGCTGTACACACTCCTCATCTCCGAGACGAATTCTGCGCAGGGAGATTTCACACATGTCCCGTTGATCCGGGACTGGTTTGAATTTTGAGATCGAGCCGGGGCCGACAGTTCATTCTCGGCTATGAAATCGACTCGCAATGGCATATGTCCATCTGATCGAGACAGATCGACTTCTGGTCTCGGACGCTTGGCGGATTTCTGCGCTTACAATCAGTACGGCACGAGACTTCTGGAGCAAAGGTCGAATGGCAGTGTTGGGCCAGCCGACTACTTCGATGGGCGAGGCTGACCTTGGTTGCGGGTACAACCATTGGTGAAGACTTGGAATGTCCCCGAGCAGCAGCCTCGAAATCGGGGCTTGGGAACCGGAGCGTGGCAGAAATGGTACTTGGAAGGGTCAATTCGGATCGGAAGAGAAGATTGAGTATGGTCCCTTACGTTTTCCCCGTAAACGTCTTTTCCGGATACTGGCATTCCCTACCACCTGTCCTCGTTTTGCAGGGTGTGCATGTTGGCCAAATACCATCGCATCGCTTCTTCCGTTTTCGACACGTGTCGCAAGCTATGAACACTTTGCGACGTTTCGGCAGCTGCGAAGATGCCCATTCAGTCCGACTCGATCCTTGTCTGTTGGGAGGTGGGGAAGGATTCGGCTCAAAAGAACCACCATCTCCAAGCAATGAAGAATGAAGCAAGTTCATCAATAACGATTTGTTGTGTGCCCGTAGCCCAAGTGGAGAGAGGGAAGAATTTGACGATGACGATGTGAATTGTTCTCCAGTCTCCTTCTTATACTCCTTATATGTCCATTCCACGCCCCCACACTCAGCCGAGGGCACGGCTTGGCCGACGCGGGGCATCCATTAGGGGTCGCATTATTGACAAACCTCTCTAGCCTACGCACGTCATTGCCTACACAAGGTCTACCCAATCTGGAGAACTGAGACCCTGCAAAAATCTTCGCCCTGCCGGCCTTTTCCGACATAGTATTCGCAGGATAGGATAAAACACCCCCCCAATGATGGAATGCATCTCTGATTCTGGACGAACACCGTTGCTGGAGCAGATTATCTCGTCACAAACGACCGCATTGGTCACTCTCTCCTCGTCCATGGAGTGCCCGGCTGAACGGCACTCCGTCAAGAGTTCGATGCTTGTTCCAGATATGCCTTTATGCGGAATGCTCTTCTGACTTGGCCGATGGCTTCCTCTTCAGTAAATGACTCAGGTCGCCAACGGGCAATTGGAAGGGCATATCAGTGCTCTCCAGCATTTGCGCGCACAGGATGTACCATCCGCCTAGCGCGCACACGAAGAAAAGAGCTCCACTTGCCTGGGGTACAGAGATGATTAGCACCTGTTCGAATGAACTTCTAGGTCCATAGAAGTCTAGGAATTCAGCCTTACAACGGTGAGAGTCTCTGCTGCCTCGGTTTGACCCAAGGCGATTTTCCAGTGAGCACCAGCCAATGCGGCGAAGCCGGGGACCGCCGCACTGAAGATAACGAATAACGCGGCATTGGTCCGGATGGAGCAAACCAAAAAGAGAAAGTTCAGAACCCCCATCATGAGGATGAGGAATGCTAGACTGGCAGTGAGCGTGGGATCCGAGACGATTCTTCTCATTTCAGAAAACCTTACCGAAGCTGGAGTTGAATGCCGGACTCTCGAGGCCCTCAATGGTATCTGTGCCAGTCGAAGAATATGCCCCCGCCGAGTTGAACCAGGGGATAATCGTGCCTGCCACCGCCATATAGAAGGATCCTGTACCCACGAAATACAATCAGAACATCTTCGGCGCAAGCATATGGGTGGGAGACACTTGCCGTAAGACATGAAGACGACAAAGGAAAAAGTGTTCCCAAGGATGAATTCCATAAGGCCGGAGAGGATCAAAAGCGGTCCACTGAGGAGGATGAAATCGCCTCTACTCAAGTCAGTGGTTCTGCTCGACAGCCAAGAGATATTCGAAGGTTGTGAAGACTGACGTTGATGCTGCGCCTGCTCCACCGGCTCCTCTCCATCCCATCAAATCACACGAAAGAGGAGTCAGACCGAGGCAAAACCCAACAAGAGCCCTATAGATGGTCAGAGGCAGTCTCTACAGGGCGGATACCTGATGCATAGCGAGTTTCTTTGAGACTTCCCAGCATCGGGTCTTCAGGAATCGAAGTCGAAAGACGTACACTGGAGTCGGGTTGGCAAAGGTCCGTCGCAAATCGCCCCTGACGGCGTTCTGTGGCGACAAGTACAGCTTCTCGAAAAGTTCGGGACTCATGTTGATGCTCGAGACAGATCGGATATGCTCCAGATTCTCTGTCTGAGCCTTGAGTCCAACATGACGGTCATCTTGTCCGAAGTGGTGCTCATTGATGCTGTCCATGATGAAAGGCTGGGAAAGTGTCCTTCTTAAGGAAAGATTTTGCCACGTCGCGCTGAGTTCCAAGGTCGATCCTTGCCACAACTCTAGAAGAAGAATAAGATGGAGATTTCTCAACTTTTATTCTGTGCTGGAGAGGTGTGAAAGGACTACCACCGCGGATCTATGCAGGCCTCCTCCTGGGGTCGCGGAGGGTGCGGGGACTATCCGGGGGCGCTTCGACTGAGGACACCTTTCCCGCCTGGACTTTTGAAGTCCGATGCTTGCAGGCGGCATCGGAGACGGTGGAAGTCTTCAGATCAGGGTGTCGTTCCGACAAGGGAAAAAAGCAGCCCGATTTGCCAAATCCAGAAGAGGATGGTGCATGAGCCGAAAGCCTGTGGCATGGCGTGAGGACCGCATCGTACTAGGCTCGAAACACACGAAACCAGCTCCGTTCGCTTGATTCCGGGACGTCCTTGCTGTCCCTCGTCGGAAGTGTCCTCTTACGGGCCCTTGGTGTGTTCAGCCGAATTTGACACTCACCATCGAATCCAGTTTGTGGCAACTCCGCTTTTCAGTCAATCATGAATTTTGCCTACAGGCAGTGGGTGCGGCAAACAATACAACTCATACACATCTACAGAACTTGAGTGTACCCTTGCCGCTTGGCTATGTGGACTGAATGGCTTCATCAACCTTAGTCACATTGCAATGTTTCATCGCAACGACAACTCTTTCATCTCGTGCCAACTTGGTTGAGCAACAGTCTCGGTCAAACAACATCAATGTGGTGAGTTTGTCAATACAGCCCGGACTCGCATCATTATACCCATTTAATGACTGCCTTGACCGTCCTTCCAGACCTAACGTCTTCAAAAGCTTTCTCGTGCTCTAGAACGTCATAGTAAGTGATCAGCTGCTCGAGGGGGAATCGACCTTGGGCGTGCTGTTCAATCAGGTACGGTATCATCTGGGAGAACCACCTGTCAGCTAGATCTAATCAAGGAGCGGGAGCATGGCGCGCTTACATCTTTTGCTATACTGTCGCCCTGGCAACAACCAAGATATGACCGACCCATGATCAAGTGCTGGAAGATGTCCACTCCCGCTCGTTTCCCCGGGGCTGGAGCGCCGACGGTGGCGGCCTTTCCCCGCGCACCAAGGCAGTCAATCATGTTTTCGATCACTTTTGGTACCCCAGAGGCATCGACGGCAAATTGGGCGCCAGTGGGAGGGCAGAGGTCCTTGATTTGCTGAACCACGTCCTCTGCCGTACCATTGATCACATGTGTAGCACCGAGCTTCTTGGCGAGCTGAAGCCGCTGCTCGAGCACGTCGACGGCAATAATCGGTTTCGCTCCTCGGATTTTTCCTGCCATGATGGAACTGAGCCCGACGGCTCCCACGCCGAAAACTACCAAGCTGGATCCCGCCGGGACATCCAGGCTGTTCAAAACAGCGCCCGCCCCAGTTTGCAATCCACATCCCAGTGGTGCAAACAGTTCCAGAGAGGTACTTTGCGGCACCTTGACAACGCTTGCCTGGCTGACGACGGCAAGTCTCGCAAACGAGCTCTGGCCGAAGAAATTCGAGTATACTGAGCTGTTGGTCTTCAGGGACAATGTGCGACTCCCATCCAGACGCTGGCCACCGAAGTTCAAGGGGACCAGAAGATTGCAATAAGCCGGATGACCAGATTTGCACTCTCCGCATGCCCCACAGAAGTTGTAACTCAGCAGAACTTTGTCACCAGCAACGAGGCCTTGAACGTTGGCGCCTATCTTTGTGACAATCCCAGCACCTGAGAGTATCCGTTAGTATCATTCACTTCATCATCTGCCGGTGTGCTCATGCAGCAGTGCTTGATTATATGGACAGATCACTCACCTTCGTGGCCTAAGACATTGGGAGCTGCAGCAGGTAACGTGCCATTCATGCAGGAGATGTCAGTATGACAGACGCCCGTAGCATGGATCTCCACCAGGACTTCGTTGTCTCTCAGAGCATCAAGTTCTATCGTCTCAAGTTTCAACGGCCCGTTGATCGCATGTTGCACAAGTGCCTCTGTCGATGTTCCCGCCATGTTGTCAATCGGTGTTTCTAAATCGCAGGAAAATAGTCGCCCTTTGTGTCAGCAGTTTTGCTATGCAATCCCGAGGCTGTCTTCGTGCTGCTCCTAGAGGTGATTCAACCTAGGCTGATGGTGATGGACCAGTCCATTTTATGAGCCACTCCTGTGACCAACGGTCGTGGTCCCTGCCTTGTCGTGGAGACCCCACAGGAACATTTTCGTCACTCCGACTGAGCCCCCGCAACCTTATCCATCTGCGGGTCGGAACCTAGAAACCCCAGTCTGTCCGCCCGCTACTCCAGTGTGCAGCATCCGGGGAGGCCGAATAGTTCGGATGTGCATGCACCAAAGATCACGGGGCATTTGAAGAGGATCGATGTCTGAGGTATGTAGAGTCTAGATACAGATTCTATCTGCAATTCTCGAACACCAAAGAAAGAAAGAGTACTCGAGATCACATCTTACACCATGGCTGAGAAGCATACCAACGGGTCATCGCCGGAGGTCGAGACGCGTCTTTTCATCGATGGACAGTTTGTGAATTCTATCAGAGGGAAGACGTTCCCATTGTTCAACCCTGCCACTGGTGGGAAAGTGGTCGATGTGTACGAAGCCGATGCGGACGACGTGGATCGTGCGGTGCAATGTGCCAAACAAGCGTTCCCCAGCTGGTCAGAGACTGAAGGTACGAGAAACATGCATTGATTGTCCAGCTGAAGGACGTAGACTCATTGGATGTTTTTTTAACAGCTTCTGAACGCCAAAGGCTTATGCTTAAACTGGCCGATTTGGTGGATGCGCATGCTGGACAGTTTGCCCATCTCGAAGCGCTTGCCATGGGCAAACCAGTTGGAAATTACCCAGACCAGATACTAGGAACCGCTACCTTGAGATGTAAGTGTGAGGCCTTGTTGCCATTGATACATCGACCAACTTGAAATGCACAGATTATGCCGGCAAGGCCTTCGATCTCCATGGACTCACCTCTCTGACGTCTAAGAACCATCTGAATCTTACCTTCAAGCAACCTTATGGAGTCTGTGGCGCCATTATTCCTTGGAAGTAAGTACTTGGGCATTCCGGTGATGCTCCCTTCGTATCCCACGCAAGACCTTGCAGTCTCGAACAAGCTGACTGGTGCAGCGTTCCCCTTATCATGCTCGCATTCAAAGTCGGTCCTGCATTGACCGCTGGGAACACATTGGTCTTGAAGTCTTCCGAGAAGGCACCTCTCACGTCTCTCCTGTTTGCGAAACTCGCCCAAGAGGCTGGATATCCACCCGGGGTGCTGAACGTCCTGTCAGGATTCGGTCTCCCCTGTGGTGACGCCATTGCTCGGCACCCAGAAATTCGGAAAATTGCCTTTACGGGAAGTGCTGCCACAGGAAAGAAGATTCAGAGGGCCGCGGCCGAGTCGAACCTGAAGAGTTGCACCCTGGAACTTGGGTAGGTCGTTGCAACAAGGAGGAGATCGTGTTTGATCATCAGCTGACCGTGGATGTAACCTATGACAGTGGAAAGAGTCCGTTGCTGATCTTCGAAGACGCAGACTTGGAAAAGGCAGCCAACGCTGCTGCTTTCTCCATCGTCTTCAACTCTGGTCAGATCTGCATGGCATCATCTCGCGTTTACGTTCACCAGAGCGTGGCAGATAAGTTCATCGAACTATACAAGGCTGCCATGGTGGGTGTCATGGGCAAGAAAGGAAACCCACTGGATCCAACAACCACGTACGGACCACAAGCCGACAAAGCCCAATACGAGAACATCCGTAATCACCTGCGGAAGGCCGAACAAGATGGCATCAAGTTCCTGCTTGGAGGTCCGCCGAATGGGAAAGAGGAGGACGGCCTCTTCATTCCTCCTGCCTTGGCCTTCAATCCTCCTGAAGAGAGTGATCTCATGAAACAAGAAGTATTTGGGTATGGTCTCCTGATTTTTTGTTGTTTCGTCGCACAGATGATGTCTGGTCCACTGCTGACCATATGATATAGCTCGATCTCATGCGTCGCCACGTTTACGGATGAAGAGGACGTTGTCAAGCGAGCCAACGACACTGTATACGGTCTTTATGCCAGTGTATTCACGCGCGACATCAACCGTGCCATACGTATTGCTAAGGCATTCGAAGCAGGAACTGTGGCAGTGAATGAGACATCACCATACTATTGCCAGGATTTACCTATCGGGGGATACAAAGGCTCGGGGATCGGTCGCGAGCTCGGCGATGAGGGATTGCATGCATGGACAGAGACTAAGACGATCTATATGAACCTTACTTGACTGGGTAGCATGCAGTCGATAGCTCTTTTGCCATCTATTCGCCGTGTGACCATTGTTAGAATGGTCAAGATTGGCCTTCGAATCTTGCCCGAATTGGGAGCCATGCCGTATCCGTTCACAACTTCAGTTGCAGTTTCATAACAAAGTCTCTTCACTCATCCGTGCAATCATACTAAGCTCGTATGGAATAATTGCGTCCGCCCACAGTACAACTTTCCAATGTAGGAATTACCTAAAGTTGCATATGCCAGTCAATATTCCAAGCTTACTGGTGAACGAAAGGATAGCCAATTGCGAGCAATAAGACTTTCACAAACTTTTGACGGGCTGCTGACATCATGATGTCGGGATGCGAACTGTGAAGCGCCAGCAAAAAGGCCGACCAAACCTCGGTGTCGGATGGTGGATGTCGGCGAGTGGCAGAAGCGTCCCCTCACAGAACACTTCCGATATCTCGTACCATAGCTCCAGGCGTTCCACGAAGCCATCAACGTCAGCATGAGTACAATGTGACTTTGACGTGCCACTTCCTGCTTTCAGGCGGCCCAAAATATTCAGGATTCAAAGCTAAGGCGTTCAGATGGCGCGGACGGTCTCATAAATAGGCTATCATCAGTTGGTGGAATGTCAGGAACACATGCCAGGCTCTGCTTGATGAGCGATCACCTCCGCGACGTAGAATCGTCTGGACAGACAGCACATATTACAGACTCGAACAGGATGTCGAAGACGAAGAATTTCGAAGTCGCCATCATTGGTGGAGGCATTGCAGGTCTCACATTGGCAATCGCATTGTATCACCGCCAAGTTCCCGTGACGATCTACGAGCAGGCGCCTAAATTCGGCGAGATTGGAGCCGGCGTGTCTTTTACAGAAAATGCAGTGAATGCGATGCAAGTATGTCATCAAGGTGTCTACGAGGCCTTCCGGAAGGTCTGTACGCGCAACGTCTGGCCGTCGAAGCAGAAGGTCTGGTTCGATTATCTCGACGGGATGAGGAACCCGCCGGATAATCAGAAAGGTCAGGAGATCGCCTTTACCATCACCAATAATATTGGCCAAAACGGCGTCCATCGCGCACGCTATCTCGACGAATTAGTCCACCTGATTCCGCAAGAGATTGCACGCTTTGGCAAGAAACTTCAAAATATTGAGCAAAGGAACGGTAATGGGAGGGTGACCATGACCTTTGAGGACGGATCGACCGCCGAAGCGGATGCCGTGATAGGATGCGATGGGATCAAGTCGACCGTGAGACAGATCATCCTCGGACGTGACCATCCCTCGGCTCGGCCAAGTTATACGCATAAGTTCGCTTATCGAGGGCTGGTGCCCATGGAGCAAGCGATCAATGCGGTAGGGCAGGAATTGGCGCAGAACGCGTGTATGCATGTAAGCAAGCGTCTGGGTATACCGCGAAAGATTCCCTCGAAGTATTGCTGACCGGTCTCAAGATGGGTTTGAACGGGCACGTATTGACCTTCGCCGTGGACCACGGCCAGATACTCAATATCGTGGCATTCCGCACCACAACTGAAGATTGGCCCGACTATAATCGATTAACCAAGCCTGCCAAGCGAGACGATGCTCTTCGCGACTTTTCTGGATATGGTGCAAATGTTATCAATTTGTTAAAATTGTGCAAGCCAGACTTGGATACTGTAAGGGGCGCGAAGTCAACAAAGGCTTGATATCTCTGTAACTGACCATTTTTCCAGTGGGCTATCTTCGATCTCGGCGACAATCCCGTGCCAACGTTCTACAAAGGCCGAATACTCATCTCAGGCGACGCAGCGCACGCGACGTCGCCTCATCATGGTGCTGGAGCGGGCTTCTGCATTGAAGACAGCGCTGTTCTTGCCGAGCTGTTGGCCGACGAACGTGTTCGAGAGCCGCAGGATCTTGAGGCAGTTTTTGAGACGTTCAACGCGGAAAGAAAGGATCGCGGTCAGTGGCTGGTGCAGAGTAGTCGCTATATTGGCGATTGTTATGAATGGCGGGCCAAAGACGTTGGCAGTGACTTCGCGAAGATCGAGGAGCAAATCAACACGAGAAATGGCATCATCGCGAACGTTGATGTCGTGAAAATGTGCGAGAAGGCCAGACAAGAACTGGGAAAAAGACTTCAGTGATAGTATGTCGGCAATCAACCTCCATCATGGATTTTTGAGGTATCCTGTCTTTGGAGCTGGTAGGAGATAGGAGAGGATAACCCTCTTTGCCTGGAAATGCCAATGGAGACCCTGAAGACCCAACGTTCCAATAGCGGCCAGCTATGTCCTCCACTTTTGGTTAGATCAGAGACAATATCACCCGCCGCTACAAAGTCAGGGATGTGACATTGTTATGACAGCTGGAGGCCGAAAGCATCTGCTCCCTTGATCATCACCCCGGACCTCATCTCCATACCTTCACCCTGACTCCCTGAGAATCTCGGTGTTGTGGAGGTCTACGAACAGTGTCCGCGCTTGAAGGGTATTTCTTTTATGAGAGCGCGACTTCTGATTTGACACAGTACATCGCTTCCTGCTTCCCGTCCACGTCTAAGTTTGTAGTGTTGTGACCCTCCAGCATCGAATATGGGGGTGATCAGATCTTTGTTCGCTTTCCGCTCGCTTTCCATACCATCCATGTCGAAAAGCAGATTAAGATGTACGCGGGCTGTCCGAATGTGGGAAGAAGCAATCAAGATGGAGTGCGGATGATGAGCGCAGGGACCACCTATCAAACTCCATTAACGCTCCTTCCAGTTCACGAGCCAGCAACACACTACCTGTCAGACATGTGTTTGAACACCTTATACTCGACATCGGCTCGTTCATCCTCATGCTTACATCCCTACTAGCCCAAAGCTCAAGCTCATCTTTGTTTTGACTGTGCATATGATTATTTGTGTACCTCGTCCTGAACCATCGTCCTTCTCTTCAGTCGTCTTCAACCTTCCTCCGAATGCCATGGTCACAACTGTCGGGAGGAGTTCATGAGACGCGTAATATTTGACCATGTCGACGACTCCGTCTAGGCATGATGGCTTGCAACATTCATCGAGCCGGGAACCCGTACTGAACTATACCAATACCGTCCAAGGGAATACCAGTCTCTTTCACGAAATTTCAGACACTCTGAGGCGGTTGCTTCAACATATAGTGTTTGTCTCTTTGTTGACTCTTCGGCTGTACATGCTTCCCCTGCTGTACATATCGCACAAACTCGCCACGCGCGACGACCCATGGTATCCAGCATCGTGGAATTTTATCCTAAATCCTGGAAGGACCGTGGCAGAATGCGCCTATCCCCGGAACAGTGACGGAAGTAGAATGTTGTTGGGAACATGGCACAACATTCGCGATGCCCTGTCTGCCCGATACCGGATATTTAGGACTCTGTACACCCTTGCCAAGCTCATTAGCGAGGATCCCAATGCTTTGCGGCAAGCACCTCCGCAACTGCCGCTGCTCGATGATGCACCAGATAGCGCTATAGACGTTCAGAGCGAGCGCTGTGCAAGTCCGAAGATTTACACCGACGACTCGATGGACTTGAATCATGACGAAGGGTCGCAGCGCGCTTCTCAGGTATATCACGCGGCTCTCCTCAACGGGAACACTCTGGACGATATTCTCGCGGCTTTTGAAGCCGAAGAAATAGCCTCGAGAATGAAGGTCATTCGTTCAGCCTGTCCTGAAAGTCCCACCTCATCTCAAGATCAAAAGCAGCAGGATGGATCGAATGAGCACAAAGGACATCATCATCACAACTCTAGCATCCAGATCACACCCGAAAAAATGTTGATGCAGCAGAAAGATGCGGAAGACTGCGCTTTCCAGCTGACCCAGACGAACGAGGAGAACCTTGAAGAGCGGTCTCAGATGCCAGACAACGAGATTGGGAGGCGTGCTATCACAGTCGTCGTCGATCAAGAGAATGAGAGGCAGACCATGCCAAAGTCTTTCCACGACCTGACTACAGGTTCCGACGACCACAATGCCGATCATGAAAAGGATAAACGCGCAAGCTTGACCGACCTGAAACGCTGTCCTACTTTTGTTCGCAGGCAAAATCAGTCACGCATTTCGAGAAGCTCAATAGGCGGTGACAGACATTCACTAGCCGTCCTTCAAGAGAGAGACACAAAGCCATCGCCTGCATCCGGCCTCGGCTCTCCAACCAAGCGTGCGGGAATGCAACGCAGGCTCAAGGTGTACCAGGATATGGAGAGAACAGTTATGCCGTAAACCGTCTCCAGCAGATGAATTTCATACATATGTCCATGTTGACTCAGCGGCCAAAAATGCCAACTTGGGCGCGCATATTGGCATTGGGTCTTCGACCCTCATTTACAGGGGGTTTGCAGTGATGCCTTGGGGCGGGATTCGGGCTTGTCGGCGTTTGATAAGGAAAAGATGGATAGGACTATGACATGAGGACACGGATTGTACTTTTAGTGGTTGTCTTGGAGGAGATCCTTTTGCATTTTGAGATACCCTACAGAGAGGAATGCAAAATCATAATCGCGGTTAACATCCATCTTATTGAACGGAGTGTATGTGCTTCGAGACAGGCGCGGACGAAGGAACGAAACTTTGTCCATGCCTTTAAGTTGATATGGTTGAGGAATTGAGAAGAAGGAGAAGAGGTGGAGAAGTACTCCGTAGAAGAATCGAATACCGTCGTAGGCGACGCGCCAAGCACGGTCGCGGAGCGCGACTTCACTTTATTTCCCTGAATGACTTGAAGAACCGCATGTGGCACCAGCACTGTGTATTCTTCGACAATTCACTGCAGCAACTCACCACGATTCATCTTCTCTTTCCCTTCTTCAGTATCCCCCTCCCGAACTTCCATCGCAACCTTCATTTCTGGCCTCGACCGTGAGAGACAGTTTGCCGTTGCTGCAAACGGCGCAACATCCTAGCCATGTAAGTACATCCTACGATGAGGTTGCGCATTACCTAACTTTAGACTAGGGAGACATTCGAGAACACATACCTAGACCTCAGCAAACAGTCTGGCCGATGTAGGCTGGCGGAATCCGGTCTCGGCTGGAAACCCAGCGGCGGCAGCGATCCCTTCACATTGGACAGCAATCAGATCGGCGCGGCACAATGGAGCAGAGCATCGAAAGGTTACGAGATCAAGATCATCACACGCGACTCCAAGGTCATCCAGCTTGACGGCTTTGAGCAGGAGGATTTCGATCGCGCAGCAAAAGCGTTCAAGATTTGGTACGGCATCAATCTAGAAAACAAAGAACATGCGCTACGAGGTTGGAACTGGGGTAAAGCCGAGTTTGGCAGAGCAGAGCTAGCCTTCAACGTTCAGAACAGACCAGCCTTCGAGATACCCTATTCGGAAATTTCCAATACAAATCTGGCGGGCAAGAACGAGATCGCGGTCGAATTCAACCTGTCGGAGCCGACACAGAATGGCACAAATGGCCAGAAAGCCGGAACGACCAAGAATAGAGGACGTAAAGCCGCCGCGGGAAGAGATGAACTGGTGGAGATGCGCTTCTATATCCCCGGAACAGTGTCATCCAAGAAGGAGGTCAATGGAGAGGCTGGAAGTGGTGCCGAGGAGGAAGAAGACCAGGAAGAAGAGGAACAGAACGCCGCCAATCTGTTTTATGAGACCTTGATTGACAAGGCAGAGATTGGAGAAGTTGCGGGCGCTACTTTCGCCACGTTTCAGGACGTCTTGCATCTCACACCCAGAGGTCGTTTCGATATCGACATGTACGAGAACTCCTTCCGGTTGCGCGGCAAAACATACGACTACAAAATCCAGTACGACTCAATCAAGAAATTCTTCATTTTACCAAAGAACGACGAAATGCACACTCTTATCACTCTCGGACTCGACCCGCCTCTTCGACAAGGTCAAACGAGATATCCCTTTATTGTCATGCAGTTGAAACTTGACGACGAAGTCAATTTGGATCTCAACATGACAGAAGAATTACTCGAGACAAAGTACAAAGACAAGTTGGATTCACATTACGAGGCACCCATTCATCATGTCATTGCAAAGGTCTTCAAGGGGTTGTCGGGTAAGAAGATCATCATGCCTTCCAAGGACTTTGTCAGCCATCACAACATGAACGGGGTTAAGTGCTCCATCAAAGCCAATGAAGGTCTGCTTTTCTGCTTGGACAAGAGTTTTATGTTTGTACCGAAACCCGCCACATACATCCAGATCGAATCCATAGCAAGCATCACCATGTCAAGAGTTGGAGGTGCTTTGGCAGCGAGCAGGACGTTTGATATCACCATGACGCTCAAGGGTGGTCAAGGCGAGCATCAATTCAGCAACATCAACCGTGAGGAGCAACAGCCGTTGGAAGCATTCTTTCAGGCAAGTCATTCTAATAGTCCCCTGAGCATCCTTACTGACCGTGTGTGCAGGCCAAGGGTATCCGCTTCAAGAACGAGATGTTGGACGATTCATCGACCCTGCTCAAGGCTGCCATGGAGGACCAGCTCGCCTCATCTGACGACGACGACGTCGCTGGCGCCGACCGTGGCTCAGCAGACGAAGATGACGAGTCGCCTGATGAGGATTTCCATGCTGATTCCGACAGTGATGTTGCTGAGGAGTTCGATTCCGCTCACGAGAGCAGTGGTAGCGATGCTGGAAGTGATGCAGAGATGGCTGATGCCGATGACGACGACGGTGCCAATGGTGCCAGCGAAGAGGAAGAGGAGCGGCCAAAAAAGAAGGCCAAGAAATAGTCTTGATTGTCACTCATTCATGCTCCTTTAGATGCTTCCGGAAGGCGACATGTGACCTTGCTGGCGACGCGATGAGCGCCGAGAGCAGCGCCGAGCATTTTTGCTGTAAGAATAATATAAGTTCTACGACCGCATGAATTTTCCTCCTGTCTTTCTTTTCTTTCTTCATATATATAAAAATCAACAACACCGACAAAGGGGTTCCCCTTTTGGGGGCAGGACGTATGTCCTTGCCATCACTGTGAGTTGTCTTCCCTTCACTCTGCCTCGGTTGAACCCGGCTTGCATCGGCCTGCCTCGTGCCAAGCGTCACTGTCACCAGCGTGAAAACTCACTGCCAGTGCAGTGGCGCTAAGCCTCTCCAAATCTCTCCACCGTCTTCTCCCGGTCTCGGTCTCTTTGTTTGCCTCGCTGTCTGTCGCTCAACCTACCCAACTCGAAAATATCTCTAACCATCAATCGCAGCAAAGATGGCGCCAAAGACCAAGTCCACCAAGTCATCATCATCAACTCCTATCAAGAGGACAAGAACCGGCTGCAAGACTTGCCGGGAGCGCAAGCTTAAATGTGACGAGGTATTGCGCGTCTTGGACTTGTTGTGAGTCTGTTGTGAACTAACAATGAGTAGGCGGCACCAGAGTGTGGAAATTGTGTGAAGTCGAAGAAGATATGCATCCGCTCAGAAGGAGTGACCTTTCGCCATCATCAGAACCCGTCCATCAACACCAGTGATGACGATCACAACCTTGGCCACTTTTTCCGATATGCACAAAACTTCACGGCCGAACACAACAGGATTTTCTTGCCAGTGCCACAACAATGTATGTTCATTTCCATCTCACACGCGCTTTACCCTGTACTGACAACAACAACAAGTGACCTGGATCTATGTGTCTGACCCAAATGCCGAGGACTCGAATGCAGTCACTCCTCCTCCACAGACTCCTGCCACCTCTGACAATGCCTACCAACAAGTCGCGGCGCACACTCTCGAGGCTCTCTCAACTGCAGCGGCAGACCATGTCTCATACCCACCACAAGCAACCGCATACTACACCGCGGTCGGAGGTCAAGCAGTGCCACACCCAGAGTATGGCTTCGTCGGATTGGAACAACATCATGGAACAGATGGAGAACACATGAACAGTTTGGACTTTCTCAATACGCAGGCGAACAATGCGTCAATGATGATTGATCCAAACTTGGAGGCTACAGTCGCACAGGCGGCTGCGCAGGCGGTTGGTGATGGTACTGAAGAGCATGCTGAGGGACAAGACGAGTCTACCGTGGCAATGGCATTGAAGAACTTCAATGAGACATCGGTGTAATGGTTTATGAATACTGCAGTGGTTTGCAATGATACCCCGGGCGTGCTGCAGCGTCCTGTCGTCGATACAGTTTACCGATGAATACAGAGTGCCCATGAGGGCTATTGATCACACTTACGCTTTTGCTTCTCTTTCGTACTCCCTTGCCATGATACATTGCCATGCGTTTGCTTCTCTGTTATACTCCCCGTCTATTAGGCATTGCTATGCCTTTGCTTTTGTTTCGTACTCCCCTCCTATCAGGCATGGCAATGCTTGATACCGCATGGAGGATCGCCATCGTCCTCAGAGATTTGATCTCAGCAGCAACAATGCCATCCATGCGGGCTCCAGATACAATGCTGACTTTTAGTCTTTCGTACCGAATGAGGACCATTCAACGAGGTCAGCATGAAATGCTTCTGGAATGAGATCTTTATCTCGGAGTCATTTTCTGTGTTGACAGCCATTGACGTCGAGTCACGAACAAGGGAGGATTTTGCTCGAAAGGATCTCCAAATACGTGTTAGCTCGATTCCACAGTATACAGGGTCGAGGAGCCATTGAGAAGCTTGTGTTGAGGGCTTTCTTCAGGCCACCCACGCCATCTCCAAGGTAAGATGGTTGACTAAGCTAGAGATCGCCTATGCCATAGCTTATTGCGCCGCCCAAAAGCTTCTACAACTCGGCACTGCCACCCGCCGAACTGTTCTGTTTCAAGTTCCATGCGCGAAGAGGGGACATCTTGGCGACATACCCTCCACCAGTATCCATATCATATTCAAGGTGGGTGAATGGGACTTAATGCGGCCATCCACGCGAAGTCATATGGGTATCTTCGCAGGCTATCCTAACCTGGCGCATCCACCGAACAGCGGGTAAGTCCTCAGTGCTGTTGAAGCAAAATGCCGCTGCATAGCAGCTCTTCTCTGCAGGTAGGGAACATATAAAGAGGTGCCTACTACAGACCCATCGACCCATCCCCCACAGAGCAGTTCCATTGTGCATCTAAATCGCGAGTACACTCATACATCCAGACCACTACTTACAGCCTCGAACACGGTCAAAATGTTTGTAGTCAAGTTAGCAGCAAAAGGCGTGACTGGCGCATACGCCCTCACCAGAGAAGCCATGGGAGACGACCATCACAAGAAACAGAGCCACGACCAGGCTCACTACCAGTCTCACCTGGCCATCCCATCTCCAAAAGATCAACATGGCGCTGAGCTGTCAGACACCTCATCCATCTCTTCTTCAGACGGAGAAGAGGCGGCGCAAACCCTCGACGAAGCTCAACAGCACTTTGCCGGCGAGCACAAGAAGCTGGACCTACAACACGCCCAGAATGTCGACCAAGTGCTCGACACTTTCATGCAGCAGCACCCACCACCACAGTACAACCCTGTCGCCGGTAGACTGGAAATGCCCGTGATCTTACCCCAACGCCGACCCAAGAACAAGGAACGAGGCTTTGTCAGGGCATACGCGCCTATGCTCCAGACATGCGGCATTCAACAAGCTGAATTCCTCGACTTCTTAGACGGCTTCGGTAAAGCCATCCAACTACATCCTCTCTTCCACGCTTTCAATCTGGCTTGTGCAGGCGCAGTCATCGCAACTGATATCGCCGTCGGACCAATGTTCTTCGTCCACGTCGGCGCCATGGTCGTCCACACTAGCGTCGAACTCTCGAGAAGAACATACGTCAAATACGAGTCAAATAAATACCTCGACGACATGAACGAAAAGTTCTTCAAACCCCACGGCCTCTTCGCATTGGTCATGGCCTACGACCCGGAGTCCAACGACCTAATCGAAAAGGCAGACATGTCCACTTCCGTCCTCTCATCTATCGCATCCCGCGACACCGGCAAAGCCTCCCGCTTCGCCAACGCCTCCGGAACGACACGCGAACTCGAGATCCCGCAATCCGCGCCGTTGGTATTTCCCGGTCTCGACGCATTAGGCGAGGCTGAGAAGGAAAACGCATTCAAACGCGTGGGTGGCCGACTGGGCGACTACTTCGACCGGCGCGCACAAGTCAAGTTCGAACAACAGCACCCTGATTCCAAATTGGTGATTCCCACGGAAAAACACTTTGTCTCGAGGTTCAGCGACCCCAATCACCCTGCCAATAGTGGAAGTCTGGTCGCGTTGTTGAGTGGAGGGAAGATCGATACGAGGGAGGCGGATTACGAGAAGAAGCAGCGCCGTGCGATGAAACGCCAATATAAAGATCAGAGACGGATGGCACGTGGTAGGGAACCGAGGTATGATCCGCATGGGATGGAGAAGCGGGCGCCGAAGGGTGGGATCAAGGGTTTGATGAGGAGTGATGTGCTTTATCTGATGATTGTGAATTACCCTAGTGAGGGCGAGTTGAGGGAGGCGGCGCAGGTGGTGGATAAGATGAAGGCTCAGGGTCGGTTCTGATTTTTGGGGGAGAATAGGAGGCAGCCTTCATTGGGAATATTTTAGTTGTAATCTGTTTGATTATGGTGTCTGTGGAGTTCTCTTAGTACGGGTATGGGTTAGGTAGGGGAACGTTGGCCGCATTGCATTCATCAGTGCATAATAGGAACCGCTCGTGAAACCCGAATGGATTTCATTCATCTTCGGCCGTGACCTCACACAGCACGTATATCCAGACCTTCGAGCTTGCCATCGTCTTCCCACCGTTTCAACACATTCATGAAACTCTCAAGTCCTTCTCCCCAGATGCCCCATCTTGCAGCCTTCATCTTCACTTCCATGGGAAGGCTGTCCATCACACCCTCTCCGTTGAGATAACTTGGTGTACAACCGGCCATACCTGCTGAATTTAGACTCCGCCTTAAGATCTCCCCCGCCCACATCTCTTCCGCTTCCTTGGTCGGCTCAATGACCACCTTCTGACCAGGGTATTTAGCTTGAGCCTGGGTGATGATGTATGCGACATGGTCACTCAACACATCCGCAGCAAAGGTCTGATTTGCTGTAGCGGCGGCCTGGAATGGTCCTGGAATGAAGAAGTTGGGAAAGTCGTGCGTGATAACGCCGTGGAGAGTCGCCACGCTCTCATCATACTTTGCATCCATGTCTTTGCCATTTCGTCCCGTGACCGTCATATCAGCACGTCGAGCTGGACCGCCGATCAAAGGGGCGCGGAAGCCTGTGCTGAAAATGAGGATGTCCAACGGATATTCTTTGCCGGCGACCACCGCTCCGGTAGCTGTCAGTGAGTCCACGCCCTTGCCATCCGTATCGATGAGCTCGACATTGGACTGGTTGAAACAGGGTAGGTAGTCGTCATGGAAGGTGGGGCGTTTGCACCATGAGGCATACCAATGCTTCAAGCTCTGAGCAGTCTGTTTGTCTTTCACAATGTCGTCCACGCGCCGCCGGATCTCCTCTGCTCGAGGCATGTCGGTGGCGTAAAGGGACGCTACGAATGCCGGAATGTCTTCCATTGATGTCGGTCCATTGGGACCACCAATTATTGCGCGGTAGCTGTGGCACTGGGACCATTTGTCGTCGACTAGGTTCGTGTCAGTAGGTTTGATGGCGTCTGAGAGATGGCGGACCATGTTGAGGTTGCGTTCTTTCCACCAGCCAGGATGTGTGGCGACAGTAGAAGAGAACGTCTTGCGATCGGTTTCTTGTTGGCCACGGGTGTCCACTGATGAAGGCGTCCGTTGGAAGACTGTCAGATATTTGGCGTACTTTGCGAGATGCGGAACGGTTTGAATTGCAGTAGCTCCAGTACCGATGATGCCGACACGTTCATCCGAGAGTCTGTCTAAATCTGGATCTGATTGGGACCCGCCAGTGACTGAGTACGCCCAACGTGATGTATGGAAGGATGGGCCTTTGAAGGTCTCAATGCCGGTGACGCCTGGTAATTTTGGGTGCAGAAGCAGTCCTGAGGTCGCGATGATGAACTGAGTCGTGATGCTCAATTCCAGTGGAGGCTGACCCTTTCGTTCCTTGCTCATGCTGACTTTCCACCGGTGGTGTTCGTCGTCCCAAACGAGGCTGTTGATTTTGGTGCGATACATGGCGGTCTCGGAAAGCTGAAACTTGTCCGCAAGGGAATTGAGGTATTGCCGGATCTCTTGCCCGTACGAATATTTATGTTTGGGAATGTACTTCATGTCCTCAAGAAGTGGGAGATAGATGTACGATTCCACGTCGCACATTAGACCTAATACTCCGTGTCAGAATAGGTGACCACTTGAGCGTCAAGTCCTCCCTCCCGGTATCGAATGAGCTGCCAATGTGATTTTTCCATGGAGAACTAACCTGGGTATCGATTCCAATACCAAGTGCCCCCTATACCACCGGCCGAATCGACGATACGGATTTCCGAAGCAGGAACGCCAGACTTTGCCAGCTTTGCCCCATAAAGAAGACCCCCACAGCCGGCACCAAGAATCAAATGTTTGATATGTTCATTGTCGTTGATAGTGACCTTTTCGGAACGCTCGTCGAGCCAGGGATCGTCGCGATAGTACTTGAATTCATCAGATGTGTCAAGGTCGACATACTGGTTGTCTCCCTCTGGGCGCAATCGCTTCTGACGTTCCTCTTCATATTTCTGCTGGACCTTCATGGCAGCCTCGGCGGCTTGGGTGTCAAGGACAGCCGACTGGTCGTTGATTTCTTGTGATTTTGCGGCGTTGACTTTGTGTTCCTGCTCTGTCACAGGAATGGGTCCATTTGCCGGTACAGCAGGGGCTGCTTGATCAGCCATGTTTAGTTGGGTTTCGCTTTCGGATTCACACAGCTCAGCCAGACTCAGTCAGATCAGAAGAGAGATTAGAGAACTGAGAAAGGGAAGAGTATCAATATATCCATGCAACAGAAGGAATTTTATAGACCAGCAGGCCACGAGCGGTGTCTGGCTTTACCTGGCATGCCGCGAACTGGTCTCTTTTGGGGCATTTGTGATCGCAGCCGCGGGAAGTGCTGGACGCCTGACTGGAGCATTCTGCGTATCATTCGCGAGGTGAAGCGTGAATCCTGGTTCATTGGGCAACTCTGCGTGTCAACCTGCAGCGTCATAAGGGCTGCACAACGTCCTCAAACTGTGAATAGAATGGCATCGTCGTATGAGAACGTGAGGGGTGGGCATGCTGTGAACACAAAATGTGTACCTGCAGGTTGCCGAAAGCATCGCATACCATCTTACTTTATGTCATCCATCGGTCCTATTGGTCGAGGTTTCGTTCTTTAGTCTCCAGGTCCGTTCCAATCATTTCTGATTTCATGCTCAAGCGCTTGTTTGGCAGTAAGTCTTTGAGTTGCTTCGTAGCACACAGTCTTGCTGACGAGATCAACAGCCTTCTCGCTTGCTCCGGGTAAAAGATCCTTCCAGGGTTTTGCTGGGAAGGGCTGGAACTTCATTTTACCCCAATCTGGATACGTTTGAGCTGAAGGCCAGACCTCATCATTAGGTGTGCCGAGTGTTGTAAACATTGATCTGATCAAACTGAGTTCACTTCCCAGAGCTCCTGCATCAAAGAGTGGAGTATGGTCATCCTTGATCATCTCAGCAACCACACAACCTGCAGCCCACATGTCCAAGGAGGCATCGTACGAGCGGTGTCCGAACAAAAGCTCCGGAGGACGGTAACACGTTGTTCCCACGTCTGTAATCTTGGCATCTGCCGGTTCGGAGTCTTTGTCCATCGGGTCCCATGTGATACCAAAATCCGCAAGATACACAGGGCCATACATCGTCTTCAGCAATATGTTGGAAGGCTTGACATCACGATGAATCATACCAACCGAATGGATATACTCCAAAGCTTTGAAGAGTCCTTCGAAGATAATGCCCGTTTGGCGCGCATCCAGCCGTCGTGACCGGAGCAGGTTCTCCAAGTCCTGCCTTAAGAAAGGAAAGACAAGGATGAATTGCCCTCCTGGCTCATGAAAGGTCTCCAAAAGCGGCACGACATGCTCTGAACGTGCCCTGACCAGGAGTCGAGCCTCTCTTGCACTATTGTGTGGAGGAGTCATCATGGACGGATGTGTGACTTTGAGAGCAACGGTTCGCACAGGGGCGTTGCTACCTTTCGCTTCCGCCTTGAACACAGTCGACATGAGGCCATCTGCGTGGAATGTTGCGTACTGATAGCTTCCGAAATTGGGTCCTTCATGGTTCAGAATTTCAATTTCTTCCACTGAGTCTCCTTGTTCTTCTTGCAGGGAATCTTTCGCACGCTGGAGTGCAAAGATGGCTTTCTCTAAATTCTGGTGGTATTCTTCCTGGCATGGTCAGTAATTGTCCTATTCTGCCAAGTCAAGCAGATTCATACTGTCGAAGTAGCATTAGTCCGAATCTCCTCTTCGAGGTCCCTAGCAGTACTGCGCGCTTCATTTGCATCTTTTCCAAGCAAGGTGAATGCATTCGTACTGCAAGATGTCAGTCTAGGCCAGTAGGACGGCGACATAGGCTTACAGTGAGACAATGTTCGTCAGCCTCTCCCCGAAACCGATCTCAAGGGACATGGTGTCGTGGGAAGTCTTGACAACCACCGACCTCTCTAAGACTTAGTCGAGCTCTGTGCCGCATATTCTGTGTCAGGACATTCCAGAACAGGCCACTGACAGGCTGAGTGGAGGATATAAGGTGCGGCGAGCATAGAAAGGCGGCAAGGTGGATGGTGGCCTTGTCCTTTACTGTGCATGCAGCACTACGTAATCAAAGAGCCGATAAAGAGCCGAAGCTTCCATCGCTTGTAAACACCCATCAACATTCTGACCAACTCAATCACAATTCGAATACTTATCACAGCATTGATACCTTGTTTCTCCACCATGAGTATGTGCTCGACAGCTTAGTTGACCTGAATACAATGCTTGAATGACCACGGAACCACCGTTGCCATGGAGTTTTCACGTACCGAGTATCCGACTCTTCTGGTATGACAATTCCGCAGTCTCCGAGCGGTCCTAGACTCACTGTTTTGCGCCAGGCTTCGTTACAGCCAGAACAGGCTGTCAACGTCCTCAACGATCGTGTCGAGCTGATCAAGAAGATCAACAATGACATTGCCGATTGGCTCCAGGTTCGTAACAATGGCGCAGCCTGATCGGATGACGACTGAACTTGTGGCAGGAACGCCGAAGAATAGAAGAAACCTATGTCGCAAGCTTGCGAAAGCTGGCGCGAAGGCCACAACAAGATGGAGCTGCAGCTTTGGGGTAGGAAGAATGCTTTTCTCGTGCTCTCAGATTGCTGAACCTATGCAGCATCTTCCAAATGCCGTGGCAGCGAGTCGTGTCCGGCACCGAGAATCTGGCGGCCTCCCATGAAGCTCTTGCAGCCAAGATAGAGACGGACGTTGAGAACCCTCTGAGGAACTTTGCGACTCGAAACCGAGAAATGCAGTCATTGAGCACAACCCAGGGAAACTTGATCTCGCTTGCGAAAGATTTGAGCAATGCGCAGAAGAAGGCTGCTAAGGGCGGCAGAAGAGCTGACACCGCGGGTACAACAGTCGAAGAGGCTTCGCGACAGTGGGAGTCTCAAGCACCTTATGTGTTTGAGCAGCTTCAAGCCGCCGACGAGACAAGACTGAATCACCTGAGAGACGTTCTCACCCAATTCGAGACTCACGAAGTGGATGCCATTGAGAAGAACAGGCTCAGCGCAGAGTCCATCCTGAATGCACTTCTGAATGTCGAAACGGCCGACGAAATCAAGACCTTTGCCGCAAGACATGCTGGGGGACGTGGCAGCCTCGCAAGAAGGGCCAGTTCTACGACTGGCAGCGCAAGACCACCAAGCTCACAAGCCCGCGAACCTCCTACACCACCTCCTCCACGACACGCAGACACATACAGTCAGCGGTCGAATTCTTTTGCCGGCCAAGATAGACTGACTCCGTGTAAGTCCGCTCGACGTGGAAAAGGTTGATAATCTGACATGAACTTAGTGCCAGAATCAACACCAACCAAAGAAAAAAGTAAACTTGGCGGGCTCAAGCGACTTGGTACTGTGATGGGTAGGAGAAAAAGTACCGTGCCCTCAACGCCATCTTCCACAGCGGAGAAGAGGAAAACACGTTCTTTCGTTCCATTTAGAAGAGGAGACTCCTCCCAAAGTTTCCAGGATCTGGAAGAATCAGGACAAGATCTGACACCTAGTACTACCCAGGATGAACGTCCGACAAGCTCGGTATCGCATGATAGGCTCAACGACATGCCATCAGCCAGGCAACCAGAACAACCCAGACAGCTCACAAACGGAGCAGCAACGTCGCAAACACCGCTAGAACTAAGCGCAGGAGAACTACCATCTCAGCCTGCTCTGATGGACACAATCAATACACCACAAACTCAAGCCCAGCCCGTCGGCAGATTCGAACCTCCACAGCCACCTCCCGGCGCTTTCCCCGAGACCCAACAAGAGGCTCCAGCTTCACCTCTCGTGAATGAAGAGTCAGCACGTAATTTCATGATTAGAGATCAGCCCATCCAGGAAGATGAAAGCGAGGCCCAGCAAGCGCTAAATACCATGGCAAACCAGCTACGGACCCAAGCCCAGACTTCCGGTCTCAACCGTGGATCAGGCACTGTTCGAGGGCGACGAGATGTACGAAACAGCGTGTACGTCCCGAGCAGCGGAGAGCCATCTGCACCAAGTCAATCCATCTCTCGCGCCTTCCCGTCTGTGGCGACGCCTCCAGCAACAAGTCCTCTTGAGAATGTTGTAGCATCACCAATACCCAAACCAGCGGCAGTCGCAATGCTCCAGGACGAGCATGGCATCGGCTCAGATAACGCTTCCATCCATTCGTCTCGAAGTCTCGCATTCACAAGTCTGCATAGTGATCTTCACGAGGCAGGCTTGAATGCTTCAATCGTGGAGACTGTTCAATCATGGTTCACGGAATCCGGCATCAGCAAATCGCTTGTCCTCGGTGAAGTGGCATTCGCATACAAACCAACAGGTTTTAGTGAGTCAGACCACGAGACCATCCGCATGCAGAAGTTCGAGCTGCTGGACAAAGTCGCCGTCAATCCTATTTTCCTGACACAAGTCAAATCTAGCGGAGGCGTTCTTGCAGAAGAACAAGCCGGCTCTTACACCGTGGCAACATCCGCCATCCGCAGACCATCGCCATTAATCGGCTTGAAGTACCAACTGCACATGGACGAGAACAATCTAGGACAATACAGTCCCATACTTATCACTCCAGCCTGGCAAGTCATCGAAGGCCAAGTCAGCGTTATCATCCTGTACAGTCTCAACCCCGTCTTCGGACGTGGAAGCGAGCCTCTCAACCTCAAGAACGTGCAACTCACGGTGAATCTCGATACGTCAGGCGAAGGCACAGGTAAAGCGGTGTCGGCAATGATGGCGCCTACCCAGGGTGCGACGTTCCGCCGGAAGACATCCGCAGTGGTCTGGCGGTACAATGAGTTTAGCGTCAAGCCCGAGCAGGAACGGTTGCTGGTCAGATTCGTGACCGAGGGCGGTATGCCGAAGAAGGGTACTGTGGAATTGAAGTTTGAAGTCCCAGGGGTGACTGCTAGTGGTCTCGGCGTCGAGAAAATGGTTACTGGTGCCGCTGGCACTGACTCAGATCCGTTCGCCGATGATACCGGGGATAATCTTAGTAGTGCTAGGGAGAGTGCCGAGGAGAAGAGATGGGAAGTGGTGCCTACGAAAGCGAAGTTGATCAGTGGGAGGTACAGCGCTTCTTGAGTGTGCGTTCCAACCGCGGTAAAAGGCTCGATTGGATAACGCCCTTGGGGGTGTCCGACACGGACCTCTGGACACTTACAGTAAGTGGCTGATTGATGGGTAGAAATGCGCTATTTTGGGTTGATGTTGGTGGACATCAGAGCGAAAAGAGCTAAACGCAAAGACCGATTGTGCATGACATAGAATGCAAGAATAATCCATGTACGATTTTCAATCAATTACAAATGTGCTATGATGAAGAACACAAGCTGGCGAGCAGCAAGTAGCAAGTATCGTGATACTACTTTTCGAGTCTATGGGTAACTGGACCTGGCACGCCAGATTCGGAACTCCTTATTCAAAAGAGTCCAGTGAGTTGCCACAGCTTCAACCCCCAATGCTGTCTGTATCTTCGAAGCGTGCGGGTATAAGCTGTGGGTTGGTCTGAGCTCCAGCTTGCCCCCAGTATGGCAGGCTGGGGCTTTTATTTCAGCACAAGAACACCTCTCTCCTTATCCATCCGCGCAACCTCCTTGACCAAGTTGACGAACTCGGCTCTCCGCTCTTTGGGATGAGCCACAATTTTCATGAGATCCTTGATAGCAATTCCTTGCGTGGGTATCGCGTTCTTGATTTCCTGTACAGACGGGAACGCCGTTGGACTGCTGGCACCAGGGCTCAGAGCCCCGCGAGGACCCCCAGGGGCAGGCGAAGCTGTGCGTGATGGAGGATTTGTGCCCGGCGGAGACGCAGACATCTTCAGTTTCAATCGTCTCGCGGTTCGGCTGCCGTCTGACATGGCGCCACCATCACGGTCGCTCATTCCAGCATCGGTATCTGAACCAGCACCGCCAGTGCGCTTCCGGATCTTCGGGTCAAGTATTCCAGGCGCTGACGAGCTTGGAGGGGCGTTGGCTGGGGACATTGGTCGTGACGGGCCAGGTGTGGGCTGTGTCGAGGACATATGCTTGGATTTCAGCTTCTTTCTTCTTGTAGAGGCATCGGTGCCTGATCCTTCAGACAGATTTGGCGAGCCGGGTCGCTTCAAAGAGCGAGAAGTTACCCTCTCACGATCGCTGCCTGTGCCTGCTTTCTTCTCTTTACGACCTGAGGGTGTATTGTTCCCTGATGAAGGCAAAGTCGACTTCTTGCCCTCCTCCTCCTCCTTTTTGAGGTTCTCTTGACGTTCGCGTTCAATGCGCTCGCGTTCTTCTTCGTCCTCGGTCTATCATTTGTTAGCCAGAAACAATGTAATATTTGCGAGAAAACACACCGAAGATTCATATTCAGAATCACTTCCATGATTGTAGTTCCGCTCTCTTTTCTCCAGCGCTTTTCTGAGTTCTTTGAAGTTTCGTTTTCTGGCTTCTGCTTCTTTCTTTTCTCGCTCTTCAGCCTCGTCGTACTCCTTAATATCCTTAAAATCGAGGAAATTAGCTTGCAGTTGGTCTTCTTTGATACGCTTCTCGGCGATTTTCTCATCCTCGTCCTTGTCGACAAATAAATCTCCTTCCTCGTCGTCGGCAAAGTCGTCCTCAAAGTCCAGATCTGCGTCTTCACCTGTTCTGCCAGCAACGTTTTGCGTCTGGGCACCTGTAAAGATGCCTTTAGCTCGTTTTGCGACAAGCTCTTTCGAAGCTTCGGCTACCCGTGCTTCCCTTTGACGGATCAGCCACTCTGGGTCAGACCCTCGCTTTTTCATGGCAGCCTCGACTTCTTCGATGGTCATCTGCTGCGCAAGTTCACGTTTTGGCTTGAATTGGTAGGCCTTTTCAATAGGGATAAGTCGAAATTTTCCAGTAGACGCGTCTACGGCAGGCTCAAACACAAGTGCCGCGTTGGAATTCATGGATCCGATCTGATGATGACCGATCAGGCAGTGCTTGTTATCGAAGTCTTCCAAATGCCATGGGAGTTTCTCCTCGTAGTTTGTTTGTATCCGACGTTTATCCTCTGCAGAAAGATCGGGTCTAAATACTTGTTGAGTCTTCTTCTTGAAAGCATTCATTCTTCGGGCTGCATTCTGTGAGGGCGCGATTTGTGCAAGATTTGCTTCCCGCTCTCTTTGCCGTATCTCCTTCCTTCGACCCAGCTCTTCTCGTTCTGCTACATTGAGGCCATCTTTGAGGTCTGGGAGGTCTCCTTCCTCTTCTTTGTGCTGGTGTTGTCCTGGCGGAGGTGCCCTAGGGTCACGTCGATGGAGCCGCGCAGGCTTTGAGAATTCGGCCTCGTTACGAATGTCAACGACCTTGTCTCCTGCCAGTTGTAGAATATGGTATCTGAGGCCATTCAAAAGATCTCTCTTTGTGGTGACAAGCTTGTAGTCTTTGTAGGGAATGCCCTCAGCGGTGACTCGTGGATCGCTAAAGCCGCTAACACGTTCATTGTCAGGAATTGCTGGTTTGGCAGGGGAAGACGCTCGTTGACTGTTGGGTGTCGAGCTTTGCAATGCCGGTGCCTTTAGAGGCAGGTGTCCGTTAACAGGAGGTGTGGCATGTCCATTCAGTTGAGGTCGTGCGACTGGGTTCCTTCTTGGCCCTTTGAAGAAAGGATCGGAGGGTGGCTTTTTGCGCTTCAAGACAGGAGCAGCACCGCCAGTATGGCTCGGAGGTCCGCCTGCGGGGGCGGAACCATTCATTTTGTGCTAGGGGAGCATGAAGAGTGCAGACAGAGTAAAAGAGAAAGAGACGACGGTGAGGGTGCTGTGCTGGCCAGAGAACACAGAGAATCGAAGGTAAATCAGAAGCCTGCGTAAGGAATGCGAGGTGGAGGGCGCGGTGCTGGTACTCGGTACGATACGTCAAGCGGCTGAAAGGTCTCTGGGCTCTGTCGTCTGTCTCCAAAAGTCCCATAGATGAATGACTGGCAACTGGCTGACTGCAAGTCCTCCAAATGCCAAGAAGAACAGATGCGCCGGGTGCCGGAATAATGAAGATCCATTCATCAATTAAAGCATTATTCTATCATTTCATTTCACTTCACGTTCAAGAACGCGACACTCCTTTGCAACCCTCGACCTGTCCCCCAAACAACCAAAGAAACTTTCATCACAGCCGCAAGACTACTGCTCCTGCCTGTGATGAGTCCGAAGTGGCATTATCGCGCCTCCTTGGACTTGTGATCTAGTATCTTACCTGGTACTATCACTTAATGGCTTTAGGCGCTGAAAGTGATGATTGTACACTAATATCAAAGCAATTTCACTCTTTTCACCATCATGGACGAGTCTGCGGAGCAGCCTGGCTTCACTGGCCATGTATGGTCTCAACTCCAGTCAATGTCGCAGCAGTCAGCGCCTAGAGGGAGAGGACATAGAGGTGGTCATAGAGGTAGCCGGCATCCGGGCAGAGGTCACGGGGGTCACGGATTCCACCATCACCACCATATGAATGGCAGTCAAGCCTCTTTCAGCAGCAATCAACAGTCGACTCCGTTCTCCAATGACACCGAAGACTTTCCACCACTGGGTTCCACACTTCAAGCTCCTTCGAGGAATGGTCCCTTCTATCCTCAATATCAACCTCAGCCTCAATCCCAGTATCAACATCAGTATCAACATCAGCCGCCAGTCCAGCAATTTGACAACTTCCGTCACGGCACACCGAGGGAGTTCCAGGATCGTGCAAGGGGCCATCATCGAGGTCATCATGGACGCTTTGGTCAGCCACCACATGTCCAGCCAACAGCACATGCTATGGATGCAGGTCAATATGCTAATTATGGACGACCTCCACCCCGTCATACCCAACTCTATCACCACAATCCGGCAAACTATGGCACCGCTGAGCAACAACGAAACATGCGGCATATTCTCATGAGGCAGTCGGACTATCTCAACGAGGTTGGCAGGAAAGCCTACGGAGAACATAGACTTAGCCGCGAAGAGTCGTTGCTCAAAGAGAACTTTCGCAAAGACTTGGAAAGCGTTGCGAAGGAGGCGTTGAACAACAAATACCCAGATATGGATGTCGAGCATGTCAAGTTGAAATGTTATGGCAGTCTAGCAAATGGGTTTGCTTTGGCCGGCTGTGACATGGATCTGCTTCTATCCATGCCTGAGTATCAGGAAACCAAAAGCAAGATCTCTCCACCAGACATTGAAATTGGCCCCAATACTGAACAAGACGCAGACGATGCAGACGAGGACGAAGAACGCGTGTTCAACATGGAGATCCGACGTGTTCTGGAAAAAGCATTCCTCGACAAGGAGTATGGTGCGCGTCTCCTTGAGAATACCCGCGTGCCAATCCTGCGCATTTGCGAGCGTCCCTCTCCTGAATTGCTTCACAACTTGCGTGAGTACCGAGCTTCATGGGAAAAGTCATCATTCGAAACGCCAGCAGACAAGGCAATTACCGAACCTGCCGAACCTGCCGAAGAACAAGACTCTACGAGTATAGACGCTGTCAGTCAAGCTCTGAGTGAGCTCGAGATCAAAGACTTACCAACTCCGATGCCAGCCACCCGTGGTAATGCGGATCTGGAATTCAAAGGAGACTGTGGAGTTCAGTGCGATATCAATTTCACCAATTTTGTGGCAATGCACAATTCGACGTTGCTGAAACTCTACCAGAGCTTTGATTCACGCGTGGGTGAAGTGGGAATCTTCGTCAAAATCTGGGCCAAAGCGAGGGATATCAATACTCCGTACCGTGGCACACTGTCGAGTTATGGCTACATATTGCTGGTGCTGCACTATCTCATGAATATTGCATCGCCTCCAGTGATTCCCAATCTGCAGTATCTAGCCAAGCTTGGCGACGGCTGGAATCCTGACATGCAAATTCCTCTATTCGAAGGATTTGATGTTCGCTTCATCAATGATCCTGATCAGATCAAGGCATTGCAGGACGAGATGGCTGCTAACAAAAATCGAGAAACATCGTCACAGCTGCTTCGAGGCTTCTTCCGCTACTACGCGACTCGGGAGGGTTTCCACTGGACTCGAGATGTCATCTCCATTCGACAGAAAGGGGGTCTCTTGTCCAAGCTAGAAAAGGGATGGACCGAGGCCAAATGGGCTCAGGCAAAGAAGCACGTTCGTCTACGTTATCTGCTCTCGATCGAAGACCCTTTCGAGGTCGAGCACAACGTCGGGCGTACCGTTGGTCACCATGGGCTGGTTGCCATACGAGACGAATTTCGACGTGCATGGTTGATGCTTGAGAAGGTCGGCAATGGTGCTGAAATTTCTGTGGAGGAATTTCTCGAGCCTGTGACAGACCGCGTTGACACATTGAGAAAAGATCAACAATTTCACAAGCAGAAGGTGTTAGAGATGAAACAAGAGCTCGAACTCAAGGAAAAGACGTTGATGCAAAAGATGCAGAATGAAGAAGCTGCATCTCAAAATGATGGTACGTCGGGAAATTCTGACTATGGGAGACCCCAAGCCCACTCCCTTTCAATTGAGCAACGCCGCTCGCCGAATTCGCAGCTGACAGCGACCTACTTGCATCAGGACATCAAGAAGAAGCAAAGAAAGAGCAGCCGACAGACGTCGGAGGGCTGGAGGCACCGGAAGGTATCGATGGACAGTGATGACGAAGATGAAGACTCCGATGGCGAGGCTGTGAACAGAAACATTAGCTCGGATGTTGCGAAGTGGGATCTACCACAGCCAGATGCAGCTAGATCTGAAGCGGGGAACAAAGTCAACGACTTTTTCTGCTCACGGAAAGACGTTCTACTTGCTAACGGACTGGATCAAGATGGGAATCCAGTGGCATGGGACATTGACACACAGGAAGGCCGGTGGCTGCACTGGCGAGACACCAAAATATCCAAAGGTACCATGCAAGAATTTTCCAACCCAACTTTGCGTGAACTGCATGAGCAATGTCCTTATGATCCAAAGCGACCATCCCCTTACAGCACTAAGAAATACCGAAATCAATTTGAAAGAATGCGTGCCGAGCAACCACCCTGGCCCGCAAACAGTGAAAACACTTCGATTCCGGAGTCTTTGCCAGATCAGATTGGGACGGTGATACCTTGGGACAACAAGACTTTTGGCGGTAGATGGCTCAGAAAACGAGATAATCGTATTCGTCAGGGGACTTGGGATCATAAACAGGGTTCTCGGTCTACTAGAAACTTCAGCAATGAGTTCCCCTACAATGAGCTGATGACTTGGGCGGAGCTCGAAAAGAAGAATGAGCTGTTGCGGAAGTACTACTTCAAAACCATTTGGACCCGAGAGCTGCGTGAAACCACGGCCACCGATAACGCTGCAGCTGAAGCTACCACAATTGATGCCGAGAAACCCACCAGCTCCAACACAGGCCGATCTCAGGTGGCGCCTGACCAGAAGACGGATCCTATATCCGATCACCACCAGCAACTCCTGTCCAAACTTCTTGGTCGACATGAACCCGGTGTAGGAAATAGGATACCCATCCTCACAGAGCAACCTCAGGAGCCCGAGCCAGCCCTATCTCCAGCACCAGTACGCAGTCAGGCCGGTAGTCCAGATCAAGGAGTTCTACGAGCTCGGCGACTCGCGTTCTTCGGAAAGCAATTCACATCGCCTCAGAGTGATGCGGTTGCCACTCCGGAGGAAGTCGACAACAACGGTGCTCGATCGGAGATTCCGGCTGACGATACACACGGAGATGCAGTGAACCAATTGCAGGACTCAGACACGGAGCATCTGCCTCTAGAAGTTCCTGCTACCCTGTACCCTGACGCGGTCAGAGGTCAACGTCCCAGAGATGAAGATCCGGATATTATGCCTATCCCCCGCAAATTTGGGTTCCACTTCGACCCAAGACAATTGCAAGATCTCGCCATTATTGCCAAAGGAGGTAATGGCTGTGCCAGGGAAGGTGCGGAGTTCAATATCGAAGACGAGTATGAATGGGGTGGTGGAGGTATGATGGGATGGAGAACGAGTACGGGTTACCCATATGGTAGAGTCAGTGGTGGCCATACCCCGTATGAAGCAGGCAGAGGAGACGAGGAAGGACTACTCAATGAGCTGCCTGGGGAGGTCGACTGATGGACGGGCTCAACCAATTGTTATTCGTAGACGGCGGTGCTGCTTGGGTTGATCTTGCAGCAATTCGGGTAGGTGGTCTGGGAGGGAGCTGTACCCTTATCATCCTAGCAGATATCCCTATGGATTCTGGATGCCCACACAGAAGGAGCTGTGTATTGTATGATTAGAACGAGCATAAATATTATCCCGCCTCGACCCAGGGAACATCTTCCATGGATTTCTGCTTTTTGTGGCTGTTTCATCGTCGTCACAGATTTGAGATATATGATTGGTTGGTGGAAAGCCGCCATTGGGATGGACCTCCTTTTCCCTTCTTCCTGTGAAACACCTCGACCTATTTTATGTTCCTTGACAATATGGTTCCTCGTTTCGTTTTCCTTATTAGATGCTGAAGATTCCTGTGGTTTTGAACGCTTTTCACTCTTGTACACCACACCTGGCAGGTTCCAGTGCGCATTGAAATCACCATATATTAATCACCACTACGTAATGACTATTCCGAACTAAAACCAACAGTCCAACACAGCTATTGCAGAACCACAGCAGCTTACAGCACACGTACATCTACCTGGACCAAGAGTACGAAGCTTAGGGATCGACTTGCGCTCTTTTCATACAGCCAGAAATTTACACGACTAAGCCAGGGCACGGCCGAGAGACAAGATGGCACAACTCTCAACGACATCTAAATCGACGAACTCGAAAGCAAAACCATGGCATTATCACATCACAATAGATCTATTGTTTCTCATCCTCGCCAACTCAGTCTTCCATCCATGGATCACGATGGTATTCTACCTATGTTTGGCATCCGTGCATAAGCACCGCGAACCACTCGCCTACTATACGCTATGCTACACGGCGTTCCTGGCCGTCGTGGAGGTATGTATCTGGGCCAACCACCGGATCACATACGGACCACACCGGAAAGTGGTTTGGGAGAACGAAGTCATCGTCATCACCGGCGGCGGGACAGGTCTAGGCAGGGTCCTGTCGCAGATGCTCCTGCGAAAGGGCGCGAAAGTTGCGGTCCTGGATGTGCGACAACCAGACGAGGAAGCCACCGAGGAAATGGAGCGGTGGGATTTGCAATGGGAGGTTGTGGACGTTAGCTCGAGAGAGCAGGTACAGGCGGCGGTTGAGAAGGTCGTTGAGCAGGTTTGTCTACCCTCTGTTTACTGAAGAGAGACGAAGAGCTAATTACTTCGATTGTTCAGTTTGGATCTCCCACTATTCTAATCAACAATGCGGCGACAAACGTCAGGGGACTCCCCCTACTTGCAACCCCGACCAAACCGACGACACTCTCAGCCGAACAGGCATCCAGCACTTTGACCATCAATGCCCTGGGACACTTTAACACATTGTCAGTGCTGTTGCCCTACCTGACCAGTTCGAAACGCGGAGCACATATCGTGACTATATCCTCGATCCTCGCGCATCTTGCGCCCGCTTCATTATCTGACTACACCGCGTCAAAAGCCGCGGTCAGCTCGCTTCATCACACGCTGTGCAACGAACTCCGATCTCATCCGGATCGTTCGGTCTTCGCGAAACTCAAGACACTCCTGGTGGAACCGGGGCAGCTTGACACTCAATTGTTCGCGGACAAGACGACTGTGCCGTTCTATGCGCATTTCTTTGGCCCGGTACTCGAGGCCAAGGATATAGCGAAAGAAATTGTGCGGAGGATCGAAAGGGGTGACGGAGGAGCGATCAGATTGCCGTTCTATGCAAAGTTCATGCCGTACTTCGGGGTGATGCCGGGTACGGTCCAGTTGGCATTCCGCTGGTTCAGTGGGATTGATGGGGCGATGTTGCCGGTCGCGAAATAGCCAGGAGCATGTCGTTGGTGTGGTCGTACAATAAAGAGTACTGTCGTCGTGTGAGATGCATGAAGATGACATCGAGCCCAGCGGTCTTCCAGCTCATCTGTGTCATTGAATGAGCCCCTTCATTGTCCACTGGCGGTTTATAGTACAGTTCCTTGCGCACGTTGTGTATGTCATGGTCTCAATCGTCCTCATGTATCGTTATTCCCACTTCTTTCACCACTTCTGCAACTCCGAAATCACTTCCTTCATCATCGTTGCTTCCTCGTCTGGGAATCTGCAAGCCCACCGCCTTCCTCTTAACACCGTTCTTCTCACCGACCACATCGTCAACACCTCCCCCTTCTCCGTCCTTCGCACCACTCTTCTCCTTCTTTCCCTTCTTCCGATTTCGCTTCTCCCGGTTCTTCCGCGTTCTCTCCTCGTCTCGTTCCCGTCGCTCTTTCTCTTCACGCTCCCATTTCTCGTTGTCTTCTTCTTGCTTGGCTTCCTCGTCCATTGCCCGTAGTCGTTCATATTCGCGCCGCCGACTCGCCTTGTAGACGTGAAATTCGCCTGATCCGGCACCAGCGGAGGATCCTTGAACGTTTGCGACGATTTCTGGTGGAGCGGCGATGGAAGCCTTGGTGGCGGTAGACGGTGGCGGTAGGTCGACTGGTCTGTTTGGGTCGAGGAAGAGGTTGTCGATCTCGTGCGCCTGGGAGAGTAAGGCTGTGTTGGCGCCGCGGGCACGTTTGACGGGACGGTTGGAGCGTCGATCGGCGGATGTAGGTATGGACTCGGGGATTGGTTCTGACATTTTGAAAGGATGAAAGTTGAAGATGCAAGGAGTGTGACAAGGAAACTACTTCTGTTGTTGTCACCGCAAAAACGCTGGTTGCACTTCTTTGCGGGTAATTCATAAAATTGTTTGCAAGGTAAAGCCTTGCGCATATTGAAGATGACGTCACGTGCCACTATACAAATAATTTCCGCAACCAAATCATCTCTCCTGTCCTTCGTTCTGCTTCAATGTCAATGACTCCTCGAGTCGCGTTTGAAATCTCCTCGCGCGACATTAGTATCCTTGAAAACGACTCACAACAAGACCGATGCTGGAAGAGTGACATGTTCACAAGGAGGTCAGCAATACATGACGAGCGACTCGCTGACCCGTGTTCCTCTGGTCATCCTGCTAGCATTTTCGAATGCTGTTTACCTTGTTGACAAATTACCAAGTAACGCTCTGTCACAACATGTCACCAGAGCATCCTGTGGTCTCTGAAAGTTTTGAGGTAGGAAGAATCCCAGGACCAGGGCCTTATTCCCCTGACGAACCGAGGCTATTGATATACTTACCGGGGTTGTGGGGTAATTCTCCGAAGATAGGTGACATACTCATCCTACTGTGTTTCCCTTTGTCAATACTGCTTTCATGTCCTTTCTTCACTCCTTTTTGAGATATTTCTTAGTCGAACTTGATCCGGCAGGAGACCTTTTCTTGCCCGAGGAGACTGCTGAGCCACGATCAGCATTGCAGAAGCCCACCATGGCTAAATCAGGCAAATACAGGTATACCGACATTATCTTGGAAATTAAGGGGAAAATCGGTATAATAAAGGTATTGAAAGAGCCATGTCTAGAGTGTAAATGGGTGTCTGACGATTCCAGCTCAATCGGCCCAAGTCACTGAACGCATTTGGCGGCAAATTGCTCATTGAGGTTGTCTCCGCTTTAAGAGAGCTCAATGAACACCCAGACACTGTCTTCACGGTGCTCACCGGTGAAGGGAGATTCTTCTCTTCCGGAGCCGACGTTAAAGCCGCCGCTGCTCAAGCAGACGTCAAATATGCTACACCAGCCGAAAAGAAGGTTGCGTTTATGGCCACGCATGCAACTACTGTGGAACTGCTCCGCTCCATCATCGACCATAAGAAAGTGTTCGTCCTTGGCCTCAATGGACCTGCCGTTGGTGGCGGTGCTGCATGGTTCGAAGGAGTTTCTGATATCATCCTTGCCGCTGACGATGCGTACCTGCAAGTGCCTTTCAGTGCTCTCGGCTTAGTCCCTGAGTTTGGATCGGCCACATCATTTTATCATTCAATAGGCGCGCATCGAGCCAACGATTTTCTCATGTTCGGCCGAAAGCTGACCGCACAAGAACTCGAACAATGGGGCTTGGTAAATCGAATCTTCCCCAAGCAAAACTTCCACCAAAAGGTGCAAGATTTCTTGGAGGAGCAGTTGGAAATCAACGATGGTAAGAGCATGATGGAAGCCAAAAGACTTCAGAATCTACCTCTTAGGAGGGATCGAATGCTTGCTGTGTATGACGCCGCCGAGGCGTTGGCAGAACGAATCGTTGAGGATGCTCAGAAGAGAAGATTCCAGGAAAGAAGTCAAATGTTAAATTGTGAGTGCTAACCAATACGTCCACAAGGGTTGTTCTCGTTACTAACAACCGCGATATAGCGAAAGGGAAGGGCAATGCGAAATTGTGAGATTGTGAAGTGTGGTTGCTTCCCTTCAAGCAGAAAATTAATCGATCAAGTCTATAGTTGGTCAGATTTGTTCGATGCAACTTGACAAACTCTGTAACAGTGTATGAAGTATGCCCACTCTTGACACACCCTCTACTCTAGGCGTTAGCGTGTATACAGTACCTGGTATGTTGGTGATACTTGTAGTAGTTCGCCTTCAGCCTCGTTAGCCGAAGTGGTGAGGCTGAGACGTAAAATGCATTGCCGAGGTCCAACAACAAACACCAAGGACATGAACGTCAGCTTATCATCATGTCACCATCTCATGCGCGCTCTTGTGGATCTGATACATTGCTTAATGTTGCGAGCAACAGTCTGTCGTAAAGTCTGAGTCGAAAATCGATTCGACACCTCATCTTCACAAGCGATCTGTGCTTGAAGTTAACGGCACGCTTTTTAGGATCTTTCCCTTCGGCATCAAAGAGCCTCCTTCCTCGGGCAACATAAAGACTGGTCCCAAGTCAACAAAATGGCTACTCCTGAGCCTACCAGGCTGAGGCAGATAGCTTTGATTGCTGAAGATCTTGACAGAGCCAAGTATTTACTGGTGAGACACATACGTTACTCGTGTTGCAGAGACTCGGACAAGCTCACCCTTTACAGACCACAGTCCTCGACACAGAAATTGTGTTCGTGGACCCACAAGTCGCACAATGGGGGCTGAAGAACATTCTAGGTAGGCTCAATGGACTCATGTGCAAACTGCCATTCATCTAAGCAGTGGCAATTGGCGGCGATATCATCGAAGTCTGCGTTCCATTCAAACCTGACACTACTGTGGGAAGACTGCTCAAGAAGAGAGGCGATGGCGGTTACATGGTAATCATGCAAACAACGGATGCTGCCGCCCGCATGAAGTACATCGAGTCAAAGAAGCTCGCAAAGGTCATCTTCAGACATTCTCACGGTGATAGTGAATGCACCCAGTACCATCCCAAAGGTATTGCCGGTAAGTGAGGGAGACATGCGCTACCAGTACAGTGTGCCCCCTCTGACCTTGACATAGGAGGAATGCTGCCCGAGCTTGACTCTCATACACCCTCCCCTGCCAATCCGGAACCGCTTCAGAATACATTTAGCCCATGGCATGCGTGCGGGCCTGATTATGCCAGATATTCCGAAGCAATGAGACGTTGCTCACATCTCAAGTTGCTCGGAGCGACATGTCGACTTGCACCAGGTCAGCTGGACACCGAAGCGGCTGCCGAGCAATGGCAACAATACTTTGGCGTCAAAAGGGATGGAAGCGAACTCGTTTTCACCAACGCACGTTTGAAATTCGTCCCAGGGGCCGAGACCCAGCCTGAGGGCCTAGACAGTATTACAATTGGAGTGACGGGAAAAGCAAGGTTTGACAAGATCCTAGAGGTGGCCAGCCGGGAAGGTCTTTGCGGTGATGGATGGACCAATATGTTGGGCGTCAAGTGGTATTTTGTGCTCAACGACGACGAAGGTCAGGTTGCCGAGCACAGAAGCAGCAAGTTGTAGGCAAAGACTGTTGGACATATCGCACTTAAGTCCGGCAAACGGGTTTGATAACGAACGATGCTAACGTCGACTGGTCTATCGTTCTTTGCAGGAGACAACTGCAGCTCCGGCCCCTGAGATATGGTGGCCTGACAGTGATCTCCGCGTTCGCGTTACAAGAGTGACGGCGATTTAGCCGAATGAAGCATCAGGTATGTGCTGCTGGCCGACATGGCGTGCATTATCAATGCAGCCACCATTTCAAAAGCTACCAAACTCGGTGACCGTGGGGTATAGTTCATGCATATGTGGACCTGGTCCGAATGTTTCGACGTCGTGATACCCTACTTCTCCACGATATGTATGACAACGGTCCGATCCCGTTATTCCAAACGACCACGGTCCCCAGAATCTGGCATGGATCATACCGTTGAAACTCGACATCGTGCATTGTGGAGATTGTTTGGCATGGGCTCTGAATTCATTTCGGAACCGTCCCAAACTCCTGGAATTGTTTATATAAAAGTCAAGAGATGGGTTTCATTTGGGTTTATGGCCCATGCGCATCACCTTTTCTTTTCAACAATCTTGGTTATATTGATTGCTTGTTGCAATTGGCCACTCTTTACTCCCTATCATTCTCCATCGTTGATCTAAGCAGAAGCCATCTGACAAAATGCTGGGCTTCTCAACTTTTCTGTTGCCTGTCCTTCTCTTTACATCATTCGCTCAGGGTCTTCCAAACACTCCCGGAGCCTTGGGCGACAACCTGGCTTATCAACGCAATCCTTCCATCGAGAAGCGTCAAACCTCAGCAAGCCCTGCCTTGACTTCGCCAACAAGCGTGTTGACCTCAGTAACATCCAGTGTTGTGCCAACGGTAGGTCAACAGATGGGTCATGTTCAAGTATCCTCACTCGACTGACTCTCACTTCTTTACTAGTCTGCCACAACCACTGTCACGTATACTGGTACTCCTATTGTTGGAACCGCCCATCTACCAGCTTCCGTGTCAACGCTCCTCTTTCCTTCCGATCTGCCTGCTTACGGATTCCCGAAACAGACAGCATCCCTTGGAAACAATGCTATGTCCCAGGCACAGACAAATGGAAACTCTCTCCTGGGCACGTTGCTCGCGCAGAAGTTACTCCGATTCATTGGGGATATACTTGGCCTTCTGGAGGCCGGCTCCCTAATTCCACCATTGACTGGCTTCCCCTGGGGCAACCTCACAGCTGGTGGGACGAACCCATACACGAACGCCCCTACGACCGGTGTTGTACGTTCATACAACTTTGTGGTCTCTAGAGGCACCATTGCTCCGGATGGTGTTGAGCGATCTGCACTGCTGATCAATGGAGGTTTCCCAGGTCCTACCATCGAAGCCAATTGGGGCGATACCATTCAGGTCACCGTGACTAACAACATAACTGCCCCGGAAGAAGGTACCTCTATACACTGGCATGGCCTGCTACAAAAGGGTACGCCTTACGAGGATGGCGTGCCAGGTATCAGTCAATGTCCTATCGCACCAGGCCAAACATATACATACTCTTTCAATGCTGACATGTATGGTGAGTTGTCCCGAGACTGGTACCTCGCGTGCTATCATGTCCTGAATACGATGTGGATGCTTCTGGTACCCTTCCAACATCTAATCATTCGCTGCTTGGTCTTTCTGGTTGTGTAAGATACAAACACTGACAAACACTTCGACAGGCACAACTTGGTATCACTCTCATTACAGCGCACAGTACGCTGGTGGCGCTCTAGGTCCATTGATCATACATGGACCTCTCAATGCAGCCTATGATCAAGACTTGGGTCCCGTACTCCTGACCGACTACTACCACAACGACTACTTTACCATCGTGGAACAAGTCATGGGTACCAATCTCGCCCAGGTTGCACCCCCTTCTGTCAACAACCTCATCAACGGCAAAGGTGTGTTTGACTGCACCACGACTACCTTGAATTGCACGCCAAATGCTGGCCTCTCCAAATTTCAATTCACATCAGGGCAGTCCTATCGACTCCGCCTCATCAATGCTGGAGCTGAAGGCATCCAGCGCTTCAGCATCGATGAACATGTTTTGCAGGTCATTGCGTACGATTTTGTGCCTATATACCCGTACACCACGAAGGTAGTCACGCTCGGGATCGGTCAAAGGGCTGACGTGATTGTTCATGCGAACGGCTCAAACGCTGACACGTTCTGGATGAGATCAACCATCAGCTCTACATGCTCTGTCACCAATCAACCAAACGGACTCGCCATCATTTACTACCAAAACGCGAATACCAATGCAACCCCCAACTCGACTGCTTGGCCGATCGACGACAGCAAGTGTGCGAACGACGCCCTGAACATGACTGTCCCGTACGAAGCCATCAAGCCACCTAGGCCGGACACAACTGTCAATATTGCTCTGAATTTCGAGATCAACGCAACAGGACATTTCCTGTGGACTATGAATAACTCCACTTTCCGCGTCGATTACAACGACCCTATTCTTTTGCTCGCTGATGCTGGCAATGACAGCTACCCGTACGACCCGGAATGGAATGTCTACAACTTCGGTACCAACAAGAGCTTTGTCATCGTTGTCAACAACCAGTCGCCTATCGCTCATCCAATGCACATCCACGGTCACAATATGTATGTGTTGAATGAGGGGCCTGGCACTTGGGATGGCAGTACTGTCAGGCCAAATAACCCGATGAGACGTGATGTGCAGTTGTTACAGCCGAGTGGGTATATCGCGATTGAGGTCGTTGCGGACAATCCGGCCGTATGGCCTTTTCACTGCCACATTGCCTGGCATGTCAGTGGGGGACTTTATGTGAATATCCTGGTGAGTTTGGCTTTTTGCAGATATATGTGCCCGAGCTTACTTTTCTACAGGAGCGCCCTGATCTCATACCCTCGCAAGTCAAGATCCCAAATAGTGCCAGCAACCTTTGCACCACCTGGAATGCCTATACGAATAAAGATGTGGTTGATCAGATTGATTCGGGCCTTTGAAGGGAGCTCCAAGGCGAGCACAGTAGTTGTATTCGTAGAGTGGAAGCAGGATATAGTTTGTGAAGAGGTTGTTGGAGCTGTGGAACACTACAATGGTATCGAGGTCTGCATATCTCAATGGGAAGCTCATAGCGGCTTCACTTGGACAGATACACTGAAAAGCCACTTACTCAGAGCTGGTTAAGCCCACATGATCGTCCACCTCGATCCTGCGCTTATACGAGTCGGCTACGGAGAAGAAGCTTTCACCTAATTTGCCTATAATCGAGGGTGCACTATTTGAAGATGAGGTACAACAGGTCTGGGGGACTGCATCCTCCCATGCCACCGGCTCGTCCACGCCCAGACTACACTCTACCAAATTCGATCAAGTCACCATCTCACCAGTCCACAAGGTCATGTTCAGGACGCCTTTGCGATCTTCTCGAGCGCAGACTTCGTCTTCTCCCTTGCCAACATCTTGTCATACCACTCCTTGACAAGCGGGAACTTGTCCACGCTGTAATCATCAGGCATCGCCATCGACATTGCGCGATGCCAGGACGCGAACGAGAGATCCGCAAACGTGACTTTCCCGCCGACCAGCCAAGGTCCGTCACCTCCAGGGACCTTATCCTTCTGCTGGGTCAACCAGCTCTCAAGCACGCCGTTGACACGCTCAACCTCGTTGAAGTACCTGTCTATAGCGCTCGGGAGTTTCTCATGGTGGAACTTCTTGAACCAAGAGGCTTGTCCGAAGTACGGTCCCTGGCCGGACGCTTGGAAGAACAGCCACTGTTTGGTGTGGTACGACTCTATGGTTCCTGGGGCGAAACTGAGTTTCCGGTCTTGGTCGTACCGCTCGATCAGGTAGTCGATTATAGCGCCGGATTCCCAGATGGTGATATTGTTCAGGTTGGGGTCTTGGATCGTGGGAAGACGTCCGTTGGGGTTGAGAGCGACGTAGTCTGGTTTCTTGACGTCGGTGATTGGTATTTTGACTATCTCAAAGGGGAGACCGAGTTCCTCAAGGATGACGGCAACTTTGGGAGGGTTAGCACCATGGGCGCCATAGAGTTTGATGGGTTTGAGTTGAGATGACATTATGTATCTTGCAAGTAAGCTCATTCCAAGTAAGCAGATTGCAAATAAGAAAGACCGACGAATCATCAATAGAATTGTAGGTATGTTGAAGAAAGGATTTTCTTGCTGGGAGATAAGCAGCAGTATTTATACCTACCATGATTACATGGTCTGGTATCTGCCCTGAAAGCATCCACATGGTGGTTGTATCTCGCACGAGAGCGTCGAGACGACTAGTAGGTAAGCCGCCCGAAACTTTGAGGTAGATGCAAGCATCCTAGTGGATATGTAAATGCTTTTCCAACGCCAAAAGGGGGACAAAATGGAAGAGTATGGGCTGCAGCAATTCGGCAGACGGTGACTTCTGAGCCGGGCGCCTTGCAAATGAAAAGGGAGGTGAGACAAGGCTGACCATTCACAATGCTGACATTCCAGGCACCAATCGCTGGGTTTCGTCGAATCTGGAAAAGTGTCCTGGATAGTTTGGCTCTTTTACTAAGCACCATTGAAAAGCGAGGAAAGTCGGAATAGCTGACAACCAGCATTTCTCCCAATCATTACTGTGAACAGTGGGCGTAGGAAAGGAAGGTGTGTGTCAGACAGGAAACAAATATCTACACTTACTCCCAGCCAGAGTTCCACTAAGACAGAGATCCATTCCATAACATCTTCTCAGACCACCGCAACACCGCAGCCATGCTTCCATATCAGGAGAAACTCTTCGAGGTGTTTGAGCCACGTTCCAGGTTCGATGTACATTCACCATCACGCCCATTCTCGACTTACACGACTGACGCCTGAACCATCTGAGGCCCTGCTGACCTGATTCGTTTATTGACCACTTAGCCAAATGCCGAATCCCAGCAAAGCCTGCCAGACATGCAAGACAAGACGAGTGAAATGCGACGAGACCAAACCGATTTGTAATCGCTGCGTCAAGGCTCGACGAGAATGCTTCCCATTAGAGGCCGTCAAACAAGCCTCATTCCTGATCCACGTCGAAAACCGCTATGCAAGCGGACAAACTAAGCGGCCTCGCGGCCCAAGGTCGGCTTTGTATCTGACGCCGGTGAACAACGCGACCACGGCGCCCAGTGTCGATCCATCGAGTTTGCAGCAGGGACAGGAACCCGTTCTATGGTTGCAACAAGATGATCCTTATCCGCTTCCCTCTCTACGGGACCAAGCTTGCCCCCCGCCTCTACAGCAGGGGGAAGACCTCCGTCAACCTCCTCCGCAGGATGCAGACTTCCATCCATTACCTCAGCAGGTTGAAGAAGATCTCGAGACAAAAGCAATGACGTACTTCCTCAACCACCACCTCGAACTCACCTCGCAGAACCCAAAAACCATGTCATGCGTAACAAGCTGTCTCCACGCCTGGAACCAGTCCGGCCGGACATGCACCATGGTCAACCTCGCCCTCTCCAGCCTCGCATTAGCAGTCTATTGGAGGACCCATCTCCTGCCCGCTGCCGCGGTCCAAGCATCCACTTTATACGACCGCCTCTTACCTATCGCCCGACAACTCCTCACTAAAGTCCACGACGTCCACGAACCGACTCTCGACCAGACATACATTGAAGGCTGTCTCCTGACAGTGATGCTAATGGGCCAGTACGATTCGACCGTATACTGTCCCAGACTCGCAGGTCTCCCACCACGTGCAGCTTTCGTGTCATCGACGAGCTGGTGGCACCATGACGGCGCGATGGCCATTCTTAAGGTTTGGTACGAGGTACTCAGCCAGACCAGCAAGCCGAGTTGCATTATCAGGCACGCCCGGCGCGGGTACATTCGCTCCGCATTGCTCAGGGCGATACCATTGCCAGAGTGGATGTCTGACGGGGGGCTGTTCGGCGAAGAAGGCTTGGATCTTGACTATGACTCTATCATGGTGCGAGTCGTCGACCTCAGACACAAATTGAGTGAGATCCAAACCCGTGCTCGGAAAGGTGATGGCCCGGGGCCCATGGCGATTGAAATGTTGAACAACCATGCTCGAGATCTTGATACAGCGTTGCGGGTCTGGGCGATCAAGATTCCTGTCAGTCACTCGTTGACGCGACATATTCTGGCGGATTGGGACGGCAAGGGCTGGCCACGGCAACATTTCTTTTCCTCCATGGTGTACGCGTATGCCCAGCCAGCTTACGCAGCACTCTGGGCGCAGTACTACTCTGCCAGAATGCTCGTGAACAGTATGCGTCTGCGGATCCTCGGATTACTGATAGTTCCGTCCTGTCCGCTCGTGAGTGCCGACTACGAGGAACAGCGCAGCGATACTGCCATGGCCTTGCAGGCGATGGCGGACAGTCTGGCGTGCGCTCTGCCTTCGGTGGTCGGACATATCAGGACCGTTGAGCCTACGTCTATATCCCAGTATGACCTTGGGTCTAGTAGGACAGGATCTCTCTTATGTTCGGTATCAGGGCTCTTGCCAGGGTCAGACTCAACATCAAATTCAGGAGGCTCGTCAGTGGCACCAACAGACATCAACGACGGACCAGAGGTCAAGCCGCATCTGGCTGGTGCGGCGGGCTGGCCTTTAATGATTGCATGTAGTGTTGAGGGAATCGACAGGAAACAGCATGAGTGGTTTCGCGCGGAGTTGGCGTATATTGGGAAAGTGACTGGGAATGGCGTACTCCAATGTGCTGATACAGATCAATGGATAGGGATGTGATGCGCATGCGATGGGCGCTGCGAATATCATGAGAGCGAACACCCAATGCAGGCTTACCCTGACACGGCATCTGCACCGGACATGCACGACAGCCATATTGAAGCAGCAACAGCAAGCAGATAAGCGTAACGGGGAGACCATCCACAACAAATCCCTGGGGATATATGATACATATAAACTACAACTGACACCGACTCCACTACTCGTACGGCGGCTTGAATATCAACCAATCCGACTCTGGATTCGGAATGGCGAACGCCGGTGTAGCTCGGAAAGGTTGCTGTTGTTGCGCCGCCGCATTGCCGGCTGGAGAAACCACCACAGGGGGATCAAACCCGTTGCCAGCAATGGCATTCAAGCGGGGATAATTGAAAAAGTCGAAGATCTCAAGGTACTCCAACTCGTTCTGCGGCGCGGTGTGCGTTGTGATAGGATCAAGAACAGACCGAGGGCGCTTGGAGATCAATATATTCAACTCGTATGCAGTCCTGCCTGTCATTAGTCTTGGGGGATGCACATCGTTTGGACTGTCTTACCTTCTCATGGCAGTAAACGTCCTCCCGGATCCAGTACTACCTTCTTGCACGACGTTGTTCAGTATACGAGCATACTCTCTGGCAACCTGCCAATGCTGGCCCATTTGTTCGAGCGTGGATATGAAGAAGGTGATTTTCGGATCGATTTCGCACTCCATGGTGGCGGCGTGCACGAGCAGAGCTCTTGCTGACACCCAGAGTGCGAATGCAAAGGGGTGGCCCAACAGAGAGAGCATGCCGGTGTTAAGCACATCCTGGGCTATTTCTCGCAGACTCTCCACCGCACCCAGGCACCGCTGAATAGCATGGTACGATGGCGTAAACACAGGAGACTTGATGGTCGGGTACGCCGCCGACGAGTGCAGGCGGATGACGGACGTGACGAAGGCGGCGTGCAGCATGATCCAGTTGGAGATCCGGCTACCCGGGTCTGAATGGCACAGTTGTGAGATCTTGCCGTACTCGCCCGGTAGATTCTGTAGCCAGTTATTCAGTTCGCCGTCAAGTTCGCGGTACGTTTCGCGCCAGCGCTGAATGTCCGAATGCCGAGTAATGTCCAGTGGTTGGTGCAGGAAGCGATGGATGCGGCTTAGAATGCCTAGCACTTCGCAGTGGTACGAGAAACTGCCGAGATTCTCGGGCTTGTTGACAAGCATCTCAGTTTGTAAAGCGGTCCGACGGCGCCATCGCGTTTCGACGGGCTCATTACGAGAGAACAGGTCGTATCGGCAGGGGAGACAGCGATCCATTTCCCGTTCGTCCAGGATGAATGCATCCGCTGTGGCGACTGTGGCGTAACGGTCGAGAACAAATGTCATCCAGCATAGCCGGCGCCTTTCTTCGCTTTCGATCCACGACTTGGGCTGCGATGCTTCGAGAAGTGTGGCTGACGGGTATGCGGTGGAAGATTCGAGGTATGCACCCTTTTCGACCTCGAGGCCAAGCTGGACGACGTTGCGGGCGATCAGGGCAAGGAGATTCCAGCCTTGCTGACCGTTTGAGGTTCCTAGAATGTCGACGGCCAAGATGACTAGGGCTTGGAGGGCGCGTACATTTGGGTTGTCGAGCGCGTACAGTGTTATTTTCTGACGTGAGATGTCGTGGAATTGTGATCGTGATTCTGGAGTCAAGCGTGGGTCCTTAGAGAATCGTAAGGTGGTGGCAACGACGGCATGCATAAGTACTCGGTCTGCTTCGTCCATGGACTGGGAGCCGAAAAAGGCGTCCAAGGTTGCTTTCCGGTCGAGGATTGGGGACCATGGGTTGATATGCTTGAAGTACAAGTCTACCAAAGTGTAAAGTAGATCATATGGAGGAAGCTCGGACTCGGGGATTAATGCTGCAGGAGTCGAGGTCGGATACCATGCTGTCGAGGCTGCTCTGTCGCTGTGGGAGGTCAAATCCTGACCACTCGTATCGACAACAGAACGGATCGACATGGCGTCCTGAGCGCGTGGAGGGTATTGCATGCGTTCGTAGGCATTGGACGGAACCCAGCGAGGGTCGGCAGTGGGAGTGTCTTGAGAAGCCATGCTGGCGCTTGATGGACGTGGGTCATTCTGCGAGTAACTAGTTGAGTACTGCATTGGTTGAGAGGTCATGCGCAATGGAGTTGGTCGGTGTTGTGAACCATCGTTATGGTCGACAATGTGCTCTTCGAGCCGACGGCCCATGACCTGGAGTAAGGCCTCGAGACGGTTGATTTTCTCCTCCAGCTCACGGCCATAGCCAACGCGGAGGCCGGGTTTTTGGCGTTCTTTGTAAACGCATATCCGATTGTTGCGCGCACACCAGCCACAGGCCGGTTCAACGCGGTCGCATTTGACTTTTCTAGTCTTGCAGAGCTCGCAGCTATAGTGGCATAACGGTTAATGAAAAGGACACAAAAACTATCGTAACCGAGGAGAAGCTCACGAGATCTTTAGAGAACGTTTCCTTTTCTTGCTTGGATTGCCATTGTCGTCGAGGGTCTCTACCGTGCCTGGGTCATCGTTCTCGGCGTCACTGCCCGATACCGAAGAGTTTCTCTCTTCAAGTTCTGAGGCATCAGTAGGGGAAACTTGGACCCCATTGAATGTTGACATCTGGAATCACTCTGTTTTTGTGTAATGGGTCTGGTTCTGATAAGGGTGGAGTCGTCTTCATGCAGAGTAAGTGGTGTAACAACTGTGGGAAGAAGAGGAGGAAAAAAGACCGAAAGGGAACCGAGCTCGGGGTTTGTGGTGCGAGATTGTTAAAGACCCTAAAGAACCCCACAAGTCACCAAGATCCTCCCGCGTCACGCGAGTTTTTCGCCCACATTTTGATTGCCTTAGTTGCCCCCAAGAAATGGGGTTCGCTTCACTAGGTCTTTGGGCCGAGGAGGTTGGATCATCTCAACCATTTCACACTCGTAAGAGTACCTAGGTATGATGTGGGGAATGTTGAATTATCTTGCAAGAAACGCTGTGTTTTTCACTGATGCCACTGTCAGACCACCGATCTACGCTAATGAAGAATACAAAAGCCCAGAGAACCTCGTCGGTGGTCTCCATCACGTGAGACAGTCTTCGTTACGTAATATGTTTTACCTTACAGTCAGCGCAAGAACCTGAATACCTATACCACATCCTCTACCTTCGTTCTCTTATCATTCTGACCATCTTCAACTTCATCCATGAACTCGACCTTGCGTTTGCCCTTGCTGGCCGTCGTACCTGCTTCAGTGACTTCTGCCGCAGCTGGTGTTGATGCAGCAAACCCAATGCCACTGTCCAGGCCACTCGTCTTCGGTTTCTTTCTTTTAACCAGACCTGTCAAATCGTTCGCCGTCTCCGATACTTGAGCCAGCTTCTCTTTCCTCTCCTGGTCTGAAGCGCCACTGCCTAATAGGCTACCCAACACGCCCGAGATCTGTTCTTTCATCTCGGTTTCCGCCTTGACGCTAACAGGTGGTTTGCGAAGTTCCGCCAGTCGCACGTCCATCTCACCCACCATGTCCTGGACGTCCTCAACTTGCGCCATCGCCTTGTCTTTCTGGGGACCCGCTTCCATCGTCTCGAGTGCTGCCGACTCTTTCGATATCCGTAGCTTGCAGCAGTCAATCGCTTTTTCCTGTTGAGCGATTGCTTCGTTTCGAATCTCCCAGTCCACTTCGAGGTCGCCAAAAGGATTTCCATCTGCATCACGCTGCTGTGTTTGAGAACTGAATTCAAGTGCCAGGCTGAGTTTGTAGTGGCACTCGGCCAAAATGCTTGACTCCGGAGGCTCCAGCTCCTCTCTCAAGGCCAAGCAGTTCTTGAGATCGGTCACAGCAGCCGAATACTTCTCTCCCTCCAACGAAACCTCTGATTGTAGATCATAGATATCCGCGACTCGATTCTTGAGGTTCTTGACTTCAGGCGTCAGGTCTATGGATGCGACGTATTTGCCCTTTTCCGAGTCTTCAAGGACAGATTCCTGGGTCTGTTCCAATTTCTTCAGATACAGGACACGGGCCAGATCCATAAGTTCGTATGCGGTTGCAAAATCATCGTCTTCTTCTTCATCCCCCTCGGCCTCTTGATCCTGGTCTGCTTCTTCACCATCAGACTCATCCCAGTTCTCGTCATCACCTGTGATCTGAAAGAACGGTTTGTCGGTAGTAGTCTCCTCTTGCTTCACATCCTGTTCTGGAATCACGTCGCCCACATTGGATACTGATCCCTCTACGACTGCGCCGGCCGCCTTGGAGCTTTCGCCTGCCAGCGCGCCGTTTGTCGAACCATTGGCAGTAGCAGTGGATTTGCGCTTCTTAGTCGTAGTCTTGCCTTTGGTATTTGATAACTGCGCTGACGCTGCAGTGCCGCCTAGGACTGAGCTGGTCTGCTGCGCGAGGAAGAACAGACATTTCCCATAAGAGTACAACAGGTCTGCATTTTCTAGTGCCATCTCTCCATTCACCTCGGCTTGCAGTTCAGTGGCCTGGGAGTATAGCTCAGCTGCTTCAGAATAGTGTTTGACGGCATATTCGGCGGTTGCCTTCGCTGTCATTTCTGCGAGTTGCTCTTGCGGCGACTGCTTTGGCTCGGTTTGCGGCGGGGGTGGAATTGTTTCATTTTCTAAGATGTCCGCAAGGTTCGACATGTTGACGGCGGCGAGTGCCGGAGTGTGAAGATGCGATTGCGGAGTTATGGTTTTGGGGGAAATCCGATCGAGTGTAGAGTATGATACACAGAACGATGTTGGAGTGTGCGACAAACTTGACAGATTGATGAATGGCCTGCGCCGACAAGACCAGTTTGTGGTCCGCGTCATAAAATCTCCAAACGCGTCGTCGCGTGCGGAACCACTTGACGCGTTCTCCGCTACAAAACCACTTTACAGGACTTCAATGTCAACGACTCTCCGCATCTTATGCGGCTGCTACGATCATGGAAGACCCTGTATCGACTCCTAGGCTACCACCGCCGGCCTTCAAACGAAGCACAAAACCCTCGAGCAAAGAACAACTCCTCTCATCGTCGCCCGGGTTCGGCACACCTGCATACCCAATCGCCAGTCGAGCGCCAGTGTTGCGACAACCCTTCGCAGCACCACCAAATACTACTACGAATAATGTCTCTACGGTCCTGCCAATCCTTCTACCGCCTCAGACTCTCCGTCCAGTTGCCTTTCGGACACTCACCAAGAAACACAACCTGACTCTCACGTCCTCGGGCCTCGGCCTACTCTCCACATTCGTCGGCAAGTTCTGTGGCAGCGGATGGAGGGAAGAAGGTCTCGCAGAACGTGTCTTGGACGAGATAGCGAAGACGTGGAAGAGAAATGGTGGAGGTCTTATAATCGAGGATGGACCTGACAAGAAGCTATCCAGTCTGCTCAAGACATTGGAGCCATGCATGTCCGGTGGTCGTCTCGATATCGGCAAACTCTCGAGAAGCAACAGCTCAGTCGGTACGCCGAACCTGTCTCGAACAGGATCCATCAACCGCCCCGATGTGAACAGAGACGACAGTCAGACCAGCCTAGGATTTTCCGGATTGAATGTGGAGGACAACAGCCTCGATCAGGAAGATGAAACGCACCTTGATATCCGCTCGTTTCTTAAAGTCGTTACAGCATTCGACCAACCCAAACTATCATACTCAACCTCGAAGAAAACACTAGAGCACATATCAGGCACAGCCAGTCTCCTCCCACCCATACAACACAAAATATCGATGTTCAAAAACAGATACCACCTCGTCCACCAACGGCTGATGAGAAACGAGTCCTTTCAAACCCCATCATTTTCTACCGCGACCAGACCTCCCAGCCTCATGCACTCAGGAAGCAGCGTCACCTCAATGCAACAATCATACAAAATAACCCCCATCTCCAACCTCCTAGGCCGCTCCGGATCATCACACCTGCTCCTAGGTATGCTCGTCCACTCAGCAGCCGGCGACCTCGCTCTGGCAGACCTATCCGGCAGTGTCGTCCTCGACCTCTCCATAGCCCGCCCGGTCCCAGACGAAGGCGCATGGTTCTGCCCCGGCATGATCGTCCTCGTCGAAGGCACATACGAAGAGGACGGTTCCCACAGCTCCAACCTCGGATCGGTAGCAGGCGTAGGCGGCCAAATCAAAGGCTACTTCCTCGCTGAGACGGTCGCCGGACCTCCCGCCGAACGCAGATCCCTAACAATCGGATCAAAAGACTCAGACAGCCTACACACCAGTGTCGGCGCTGGCTTCGGCTGGATCGACTTTTTAGGCGTGGGCAGCGAAAAGGGCATCGGCCAACAAATGCGGCGTATCCAGCACCGTGTCTATGGCCGATCACCAACCCACGACATCAGCAACCCAACAGACGATGAACCGGAGTCACACCCTCCCCGAACAAAAATCGCGATACTAGGAGAATGTACCCTCGACAGTCCACGCACACTCGAGGCCATCCGCGCGATCCTCTCGTCCTACAACTCATCCAGCACAGAAGTTGACGATCTCCCATTATCCATCGTGCTAATAGGCAATTTCGTCTCCGCCGCCTCAATGGCCGGCTCGACAAAAGGCGGAGGCAGCATGGAATATAAAGAACACTTCGACGCACTGGCGTCTGTCCTTTCTGAATTCCCTTTCCTCCTGTCAAATACGACGTTCGTCTTCGTACCAGGCGACAACGATCCATGGGCAAGTTCGTTCTCGGCGGGCAGCGCATGTGCGCTCCCTCGACAAGCAGTTCCCGAGGTATTTACCTCGCGGATACGAAGGGCTGTTGCGACTGCGAACGCGGAGGCCGGGAAGAAGGACAAGAATGCACCGGCAGGCGAGGCCATCTGGGCCACAAACCCTGCTAGACTGAGCCTGTTTGGACCACTGGAAGAGATTGTGCTGTTTAGAGATGATATTACAAGTCGGTTCCGACGGCATGCCGTGACTTTCGTCAAACCTGAGGGTATGGATGATGAAGAAGTTCCGAATGCACCTAGTGACGCTGATGACACTATGAACGACCTCGAAGAGACCCGAATGGAGAGAGAGGGTGAGAGTGAAAGCGAGAGCGTCCACGCCGCGACATCGCATATGCCGACCACCACCACCACATCTACGACAAGACACTCCATGCAAGCAGCGCGCAAACTCATTAAAACTATTCTGGATCAATCTCATCTCGCGCCGTTTGCCCACTCCGTTCGTCCTATCTTTTGGGATCATGCAGGGTCGTTGTCCTTGTACCCTCTTCCTACGGCACTGGTTCTTGCGGACTCAGAAATGCCTGGATTCGCAATCACGTATGAAGGATGCCATGTCATGAATCCGGGGAGAGTGGTCGATGAGTTGGGAATGAGTAGAGTCTCTGGTAGAGGTACAGGTGTGGGACGATGGATTGAGTATGATGTTAAAACTCATAAGGGGGAGGCGAGGGAGGTGAGGTTCTAAGTTGGTCATTTGTGGGAATGAATTGGAGCAGGGGCGATATACTGTAGAACGGATTTAATGACTGGTCACGATAGAAAACGGTGCGCGTGGGCGTACCTCCTACCGCAACACGATGATCTTCTAAACGGGTTTACATGCACATATGGTACGATGCTCTTCATTGTCTAGGCTTAATGAACCTCTCGAGGACGAAGCCATAGGCGTGGTCACTGTCCAGTCATCCATACCCAAATGACACATACTCGCATCATGAACGCTCGAAGCTCTTTTCATCCGACAAGCTCAATGCTACACAATCACCCAGTCTTTTTCTTCTGGCTCGTTCTCCAAGACCGGCAGAGTCGAAGTCAAGCACAACTAATACTCGACCTTGAGCCGCTCGAGTCTCTTCATCACCGCGTCAATCACGGCACTCTCACGCTCCACCATGGCCATGACATCGCCAATGCGCTCTTTCTGCAGGCGACTTGACACACCGAATCCTGTAGAACCAGATCCGGCTGATTTCGTGGTAGACATCGATGTGGACATGGATGCAGACATTGGCGATGGTGCAGAATCCTGTGTGACACGCTTGCTCTGGTCCAAAAGCTCTTGCGCGATTTGTTTGACCTGCTTGATATTAGCGCTCGTCATACACAAATAGTGACGAAAACGTACCTCTTCGAATCTCTTATCCAGTCTGCTGGCGAGGTCGCCATTTTCTTGATCGTCATTGCCGATGCCCACATTCCGTCCGAGAGTATCGATTTCTTCGACCCATGCCGTTTCCTTGGTACTCAGTTCCCTCTTCGCGGAGCCCACGCGACCCACCTTCCTCCTCAAAGCTTCATATCTCGTCATCAAGCTAGCCTGTCTCTCTTTGGCGCTCTGAATCCTCGTCTCCACGGACATATTCCCGGCGACGTTTCCGTCCTCATCCTCCTCTCCACCAGATTGGAGATGTTGCAAGCGCTGCGCAAGTTCGCTCATTTGCTTGACTTGGTTGCCAAGTTCTTCTCGTAGGCGTTCGCATCGTCGGAAGAGTTCAGCTGCTGCCTTTTCCAGCTCGCCTGACTGAGCACTTATTGTGCGGTGCGTCACAGTCATGATTTCCAACACTCCGGGACTAAGGCACATGGGTTTCTCCACGATCGCTCGCTTTAGATTAGGAGGTAGTCTCTGTTTCATCTGTTCGGACGGGTAAAGATGGTTGGCATAGAAGACCTTGTTGGGGACATAAGGAGACCTCGTAGGGAGATTTTCGAGTTCATTCGGATCCTCCTGTTCAGCAACCTTTAGATGCTGCGAGTTAAGACGGCTAGGCGAGGCTGCGGTAAGCTCGGGTGAGGATGGCTCAATCGTGGATGCTTGAAGATGCGCTTGATCGAAGAAGACCACGTAAGCAGACGACTTGGCCGTGCTCAGAATGAAGGAACCCAGTGAAACGTCGTCGACTATTGCAGGCGCTGACAGTATGTCCGTTGGTTCGTCGACTTGAAGAAGTTTGTTGGTGATGCATACCTGGCTTTCACAAGTGGTTTCCAGTCGTGTCTTAAAGCCGGGATCAAGTGGCTCTGTTCCAGTCAACTCATCGGCCAGATGCATGATCCATTCGCTCAAGGAGAAGGAGTAAATCTGTTTTGAAGCAGTCAAAAAGATATTGAAGTTGTTCACGGCATCGCCAGTGAACATCGGCCAGTTATTTGCAGCATTCGAGCTTGAGGTCTCAACCGTGATCGTGTCAATCAAAATCAGTTCCTTTGCATCTGAGGTTGGTACGCTAAACGCGCTCTTGCCCTTCTTTGGAAGCCATTGACCTGAGACTCCATCGAGATCGATTGCGAACAATGCTTCATTCGTGGTCGTAGCCACACAGATGGTAGTAAAGGGAATACCATGAGAAGCAAACTGATCAAAATCGTCGTCGTCCTCTTCCGCCATCAAATCATGCTCGTCAATAGTGGCAGCAAACACGAAGACGTCGGAGATCTCGATATCTGAAGCTTCATCTTCCGACTGAATCGAGAATGGACCTTGAAGGCGAGGTATTGCGCTCGGGTTCTGTGGTCTAAGGCGCACCTCGAAAGGTCCCAAGCTGTCAACAGAATCTAGAAGCACGGGCTCGTCGTTGTCAATTTCCTGCACCCATTCGTATTGCTGATCAGCCGCACGACGTTCGTCCACATCAACATCCTCCCCTGCGATGGAAGCCATGCGAGAAACAGCATTTGTAGATAGCGAAGGAATCGTAGTCGACGTCGGTTTCCACCTTGCGGGGAGCAACGGACACAGGGCATAAATATCACCGTTCCTCATGGCAGTCCAAAGTGTCATGCTTGCCCAGGCGTCTTCATCGTTTCGTCCGTGGCCACCGAAAGAAGCAGCAGAGACTTCCATGTCAAAGTCATCGACTGAGAAACCTCTTGTTTTCCCAAATCCAGACGGCTCAAAATCTTGATCACAAGACACGCCATCAGCCAGTTTTCTTAGGTCAATCGAGAGAGCGGGACGTTCGAATGACCATTTATTGGATCGATCAAGTTCCCATACACGTACAGCAGCTTCCGCGGTTATAGTGACGATACAATCACTTGACACAGTAGAAGCCGCCAAAGGATGCCATAGCACAGAGGCCAGTGGGGACTCTGGGATAACATGGATTGTAGGACCAAGCTGATATGTCTTCAACTTCAGGGGTGATCTGTCATGTTCCGTCAACCTGGATGTCGGTGGTAAAACTGCGATGTGTACAGTGTGTTCCGTCGATATAGCGAGAAACAGGCCAGATGGGGAAATAGCGATTTGGCGGATTTGATAGTAGATGGAGACATCCAGGGTTCTGTAAGCTTGTGGCTCTCCTGCATCGTTCCCTCCGGATTGTGACAGACCATGGCGACTGTTACCGGAGTGTGTGCTTTCTTCCCAGTCGTCCCTGACGCTGGAGAGGTCGGCCCAACGTATCTTATTGCCCACAACTGTGAAGATCTCTGTTCCACGGGACGCGACAAGTCTTCTCGGTCCCTGGTAGTCTGCAGAGGGTGGTGAGCCAAGGTAGGATGCGCGCTTCGATGGAGATTCGGGCGACTGAGGTATTGGATCAGTGAAGATGCGAGCGCCTGCGGACGGTCGAGACAACCATGGCGGAGTATGGCCAATGACCTTAGGCATGTTGCTGAGACGTCCTGTGCTGTTCTTAGGGGTGCATAATAGCTGGGCAGGAATGAGAATGATGTTTATGCAGGGAGGGTACAATGGTTGTTTGGACAGTGCTTTCGCAAACAAAAAGTTGAGGTTCAAGTTCAATTGTTCTCCGACTAGACCGCGTTTGAGAGACGTCCACGCGCGCCGCATTTTCATCATTGCTACTCCAATACCAACCTCGCTGTCTCTTCCTCTTCCATACACACCCATAAATCATGGCGGTTCAGCAACCCACCTCTACAGTCGATCGGCTAGATAAGCCAAGTACTTATTACTCGGCCAAAGTGAGTCCTTTGTCGAAGTTGTCGTCGCTGGCAGACCTAACAGTTGTGTTACAGAAGAAGCGCAAGTATGGACAGGATCAGCGAGAAGATCGAGAAGAGGAGGCGAAGAAAGCAGCAGCAGAAGACGAGCTGCTGAAGGATGCGACAACCCTTTACGTTGGGAATCTGTGGGTTGGGATCGACCTCATATGCTGCGACACTAACCTTTACCTAGCTCATTCTACACCACCGAAGAACAGATTCATGAGCTCTTCTCCAAGTGCGGCGAGATCAAACGATTAATCATGGGTCTGGATCGCTTTCAAAAAACACCCTGCGGCTTCTGCTTCGTCGAATACTATACACATCAAGATGCGCTTGATTGCATGAAATATGTTGGCGGTACAAAGCTGGACGAACGTGTCATCAGAACTGACCTTGACGCTGGATTCCAAGAGGGTAGACAGTACGGTCGGGGAAGATCAGGTGGACAGGTCCGCGACGAATATCGAGACGAATTCGACCCCGGACGTGGAGGTTATGGTCGAGCTATTGATGCTGAGAGAAAGAAGGAGGAGGATGAATACGGAGCTGGAAGATGATCAATCGATATTCAGGTCTATTTGCTGCGGTCGGCCACAGTGCCTTACTCGGGCTTTCAGACGGCGGCCTCCCAAAACGCAATGTCAACGGGTCGCAGTCTTGGTAGCGACCGCCTCCGAGACTTGCTTCAACCACCATACGTGTATTCGAGTATCTGGAGTCAACTCGGGATGAAAGCTGGTCCCGAAGACATTCCCTTGCTTGACTGCAATGATATCGCCGGCCTCTTCATCGGCGTTGACTTCAGCACCCATGCCAGCAGCTTTTTTCAGCCGGCCAGGCAATACACCCATGATATCAACATGCGAGCTCATGGCTCTTTGTGCCTGGTTGTCTTTGGCGGGTTTTGATGGTGCAACGACAGTCTCTGCCTTTGCACGCTCTCCCTCCTGAATACCATCGATGTTGGGCAGAATCTTCTCCACGACTGGCGCTCTGATGAAGATGCCTGGGAAGGGTTCACTGGATGGGGAACCCTTGGAATTTAAGAACGGCAAATCAAGGCCTGCTTGAAAGCTCTCAACCTGTCTTCCGAAATGATTACGATTCACCCGAACATCCAGACCGCCGATCAAGTCCTGCCCACCTTTCTTAGTGGCGTTTGCGCTTTCGGACAGCAGTATTAGTCCGGCGCATGTTCCCCAGGTTGGCTTGCGGTCGACTCTGAAGGCAAAGATATCAGTTTTTTCATTCCAGATACCGTGGCTCGAACCGGGGTTGGCATACTTAACAAATTCCCTCAAAGGTTCGAGCATTCCTGACTGTGCAGCGACGAGAGACATAGTTGTACTCTCGCCACCAGGGATAATCAAGGCATCACATCGCTCCAGTTGCTGGACATTTCTCACTTCTGTAAACTCGAAAGTGTCCTCAGATCCTTGACTTTTCACTTGGCCTGCAGCTCTCTTGAGAAGGTTGAGGTGCTCTAGAAAGGCACCTTGCAAGGCCAGCACCCCAATGGTAATCGTCATTGACTTGACATGGAATAAATCGTTATCAAGCACAAGAGTATTTATTTTGAGTCATGCCCTTTCCGAGTTTCGGATCTGATGCCACTAAAAAGATTCTGCCCCCGCCATTGTTTGATTGGTTTAGCTGCAACCTTGCTATCTTCGCGCCCTGGCCCTTCGGAGCACTTACAGTACCAACATCATTGCGCAGCATGGAGTACGGATCCTTGGAATCATGATGCATGGCACAATAGCCTTGTGGAGTTCGGACATTTACCATCCTGTGCCTTTCTTATCGAGTCTCAGGCGTCCTTTTCTACCAACAACATCATGCAATATTTGAGATTATTAAAGACCTCATCATTACGTTCACATACTGGTGCATATCAGCACTTTTGAGCTGTATTTGATTGCGGAAATCCTGGATATCAGACCAACCTGGCAATGGAGCACGTAAGTGGCATTTTATGACCGATGAAGAACTCATGATTCATCGGAGCCCGACCGACTATACCACGTCTTCTGTGCTGCCACAAAGTCATACAATTTGCTCGAGACCGACGTCCTTGTGAGGGGAATAAAGACTCAATCTCAGCATTTCACAGTCACTAATAGCGCTTGTTGCGCCTGGGACTCAGTCGAGTCACCACGAGGCTGAAAAATGTCATCCCAAGCACCATCTACATCTACGTCCCGAGAGAAACATGCAACCCCCATAACTCGCTACTACATCGACACAAGGCCCCTGGTGCCGGCTCCGTCGACGCCAAAGGCACAGATATCCCTTCCATTACTATCAACTCTTCAATATGCCGATGAGGAAGCTGTCACGCGCTTCATGCGCCCAGCCGACCGCTTCATGTCTCTTGCCAGCGCGCTCCTGAAGTATACTTTCATTCATCGCCACGCAAAGGTACCGTGGTCCCAGATACAGATCTCCCGCACTCCTAATCCTCATCGCCGGCCATATTGGGAGCCACCGACTATCTGGACCAGTTCTGACCCTGAGACCAAGGGCTTGGAATTCAACGTCTCCCACCAAGCTGGCCTCGTCGCCATCATCGGCTGCACAACGCCAACAGCTCAATTACCCAATCCATCAACATCAATATCGGAAACAACGCCTCTCTCACCCACCCTACCTGACCAGTTTCAACACCTTGGTCTAAAGCATCATCACACGCCCATCTTGCCATCCGGTCAAGTCAGACTAGGCGTCGATATCGCATGTACGAACGAGGACAAACGTACACCAAGCTCGAAGACCCAGGCCGAGTTCGAAGAGTGGGTCGAGATCTTCGCGGAGATGTTCTCCGATCGCGAGAGGCGGGATATGTGTACGGCACCAATCCATGTACCTGTCGTCGAGAAGGAGAATGGTGACTTCTTTACTGACAGCGACGACTCTTCCGTCGATGAAAGGGGACCTGAAGCGAGACAGATCGAGCAGAAATTACGGAGGTTCTACGCTTATTGGGCCTTAAAGGAGGCATATATCAAAATGGTCGGCGAGGGACTGCTGGCCGACTGGTTGCGAGAACTCGAGTTCGTGAACGTCGTGGCTCCGCCTGTGCCGAAAGGGGCGAAACAACCACGCAGAGGCACCGGCGCTGTACCAAATGCACAAGCGCATAACCATGCTCACTTGCATCCGGACGGATACCAGCACGAAAGTGAGAAGTGGACACCACCGGATAAGGCGGAGCGGAAACTAACTACGCTCTTCCGTGGGAAGAAGGTTGAGGATGTGGACATTGAGCTTGTGGCATATGATGAGGATTTCATCCTCGCTACAGCCACGAGAGGGGTTCAGGAAATTGAAATCGAGCCTCAGACCAGGCGGTGGCTCAGGCTCGATATTGATAGAGATATCCGACCTTGTGCGGAAGGGACATGCACCTGTTTGGACTGATCACCGTCGCACGGAAGGCACGCGTTTGCTGTGCATTTCAGGGTATCTGCTTAACGCACCTATCTTCACGATATAAATTGGACCTTCGCACGCTCGACGATCATGTCTTTCACCCCCGGTCCTCCACTACACACATCTTGTCCGAGAAGATACAGCTCGTCTAGAAATGCTGAAATGAAAGAGCCTGGGCCGTTGCAGTCTTGCCTGGCTTCTGCACGCTCTGCGGCCATCTCATAGTGCATCATCCCTGCTAACGCTGCGAGGAACTTGTCTTCCCGGTGAACGGCAAGATAACTAGCTATGACAGCACCAAGGGCGCACCCGGCTCCGGTGATCTTACCAAGATACGGTGAGCCGTTGTTGATTGCGACACTGCGGACGCCATCTGACAGATAGTCTGTTTCGCCCGTCATGAGCACAATGCAATGTTCGCGCTGAGCCAGGCGTTTGACGAGGTCTGCCTTTTCCTCGCTTGTCGAGGCCGAAGGTCCAGAATCTACGCCCCTTTGCTGCACATTCGAAGCTCCTGCTACCGAGGAAATCTCATTCTCATTCCCTTTGATGACGCTGAAGAATCCGGAGGCAAGAAGTGTCTTGACTGTGTTGCGACGGTGAGCAGTTGCTCCTCCGCCAACTGGATCCAAGAGCACAGGCGCACCAACGGCATTGTATGCCCTCATGCCTGCAGTGAAACTGTTCAATTTTTCGGGTGTCGCTGTACCCATATTGATAACAAGAGCACCGCCCAGTTTGGCAAGGTCAGGAGCTTCGGCAATAATTTCGGACATGATGGGCGATGCACCCGTCGCGAGACAGACGTTGGCCACGAAATTCTGCACCACAGTGTTGGTCATGTTGTGGCAGAGGACCGAGGAAGATGCGTGGGATTTTATGATACCAGGAACCTGTGCCATGAGACCTTTCAAGTCTGTGACTGGCTGTATATTGGGTGGTACTGAGGCGTAGAACTTCTCTGGGGCGGACTTGATCAACTCAGAGAGAAATTTGGCAGCGGCTTGCGAGTCGATGGCAGCTACAATGGCGCTGACTACAGCCACGCCGTTGAGTCGGTTGGAACCGTATGCCGACTGGTGAAGAACTCGTTGGACATTGGAAGCATTTATACTGCCGATGGCCACACATGGTACTGATTTTTCTGTCCCTGTGTCGCATGCAGCGAGTATCTGTTGAAGGCCTTGAGTACCAATGATATGTTTCGTGTCAGTCTTTGTGGGTGTTGCAAACGTCGTTCCAATTCCAAGGTAATCTGCGCCATCTTCGATCGCTTTTCGCGCCTCGTCCTCCGACGAGGCTGTGACTCCTATGATAGCGTCAGGTCCCAGGATTTTTCTGGCCTGGGTACAATCCATATCATCTTGACCGATGTGGACGCCTTCGGCACCCATGGCTTGGCAGACATCAAGTCGGTCGTTGATCAGAAGTGGCACATTATATTTCTGCGTCACGGTGTGTAACTTGGTAGCAACATCGATCATTGCCCCAGTATCGGCATGCTTGTCTCGATATTGGACGACGGTAACGCCGCCCTGGATCGCCTGTTCAACCACTTGCACAATGTCTTTGTCGCCGAGTATGGCAGCTGTGGAATCGGTCACCAGGTACAGGGACCAGTCTACCTGGTTTTTAAGACTGGCACGTGCCGCCATGGTTGCAGGTATTCCCCGTCGCAAATATGAATTCTGCTTAAGGACCGTCATGAAGTCATGACAGTCAGTTACTGTGATATGCCAAGTGCGCTCCTCTAGATCAACGGCGGTTGAAAAATGGTTGACAAGATCCCGGCGCCTCGTGTCTTATGAATATGAAATCTGCAATATTGGAATCATAGTGGTCTGGAAGGCACGGCAGAAGCCAAACACGATTGTGTCATTGTCTAAGATGGGGAAAGCTTCAAAAATATTGATACTGCGGAGATAGAGGAAGGGCGGGAGTATCCTCTCCACTACAAGGCTCAGCATTGCTCTTGCTAGAGTATTAACACACAAGCCATGAGGACGGTCGCCTAGATCCTGCTAAGTTCCCATGATGCCAAACTGTCTTGATTCTTTTCTTGTTTACTCGGGAGACGTTTGCTTGTAGCAAACCAAGTCACTGGGACAATTGAAGAACAATTCCGTGTTGCCGGCAGCGGCTCAACACGGGATACGGGAAGGAAAGCCGGCTAGGCGTTTTCGAATTGCAGTGACGGCCTGAAGAATACCTGGTACCTTACCTACCAGGTAGGTAAGATTGTAGGGTAGGTTCCTGTAGTGCTGGAGCCTGCAGAGACCCGAAACAAATGCACTGCCCACAGTTACCCGACAAGGCACCCATTGTTACCTGGTAATGCAGAGATTTTTCCACGTTCTCTCCGTCACCCCGATATCCAGTCAAACGCCCACGCACAGCACAGCGGAAGCCGCAGAAAACCTGGGCACTCTTTCTGTTTGCCCCTCACGCCTTACTTGTCGACCGCCTAACAAAGTCAACTTTAGCGCACTCATTCACTTGGGAAGTCCTAACAAATACATTTTTCGCCTCTTTTCTTCCCGGAGTTTCTTCTTCCTACTTAACATCATCACTCTCACACAGTGAACCTGCGAGATTCTCCTGTGTCATCAGGCTTTCTTGTCAATCATCGATACAACCGCTGGTCTCTTCAGACACCCTTCAACCGCTGCGACTGTCACAATCTTCTAGACGCGTCAGCCCACTGTCTGCCGTTGGACTTGCTGAACTTCACCCACTCGATCAAGCGCATACACGCCGGATTGTTCATGTATCGGGCAGACTTCCACACCTCCAAAACCAAAACCAAGCAAAAGCTGGACATATTTCCGGCAAGCAGACATCCTTGTAGTCCTGCAAGGTCATCCTATGGTTGATATACCAGAAAGAACGGACGTTTTCTTCATGTCAAATCTTGCAATTCAGTGGTAATATCCACGCATGTCTGGTGTTATTGAAAGGAACGACTCTACATCTTTATTCTTTGCGACCACCTAAATTATCCAACAAATTGGTTCTTCAGTCAAATCCTTCTTCGAGAGAATCCCTCAAACTTCAAAATGGCGACCATCAACATTCGTCGAGATGTCACCGACCCCTTCTATCGGTACAAGATGGAGCGTTTGCAGTCCAAGATTGAAGGAAAAGGCAATGGCATCAAGTAAGTACAGAAAATACCCCACAGCGTATGCCTGTACTAACAATCCTGAAAGAACTGTCATTCCAAACCTTCCCAGCGTCGCGGCTTCTTTGGCCCGTCCCTCAGCCTACCTGATCAAGTACTTCGGCTTCGAACTCGGTGCTCAAACCAACACCAACCCAAAGGACGATCGCTGGATCATCAATGGAGCCCACGATGCGGGCAAACTTCAAGATTCCTTGGACGGATTCATTTCCAGATTTGTTCTGTGCAAATCTTGCAAGAACCCCGAGACGGAAGTCAACATCAAGGATGGACGCATTATATTGGACTGCAAGGCTTGTGGTCAACGCACCCAAGTTGACATACGCCACAAACTGAGCGGATTCATTCTTAAGAACGAACCAGCAAAAGGTGGTAAAAAGACCAAGAAGGACAAGATGACTCGTCGTGAGAGAGCCAAAGCCGAAAGCAACGAGAATGGGTCCGCGAACGGCGGTAGCCCTCATGACTCCAACTCTGACAAGGGAGATGCCGAGGAGGGTGACTACGAGCTTGAGGCTGGTAGCGACGACGAGTTTACCAAGCAAATTACTGAGTCGGCAAAGGTCATTGGGACTGATACCAATGGGACCAAGGACGAGGAGTGGGCTATTGATACTTCTGCCGAAGCTATTGCCGCCCGTGCCAAAGAACTACCATCTGACTTGAAGCGTTCACTCGCATTCGATGAAGATGAGGAGGGCGAAGAGAATGGCACCAATGTCTACGACCAGCTCGGAACCTGGATTATCGACGAGACCAAGGAAAAAGGATCTGTCACTAAAGTGGACGATGTCGACATCTACAAGAAGGCTAAGGAGTTGGGCATCGAGAACAAGTACAAGACCTTGACCGTGTTGGCTCAGACCATTTTCGATGACAACATCGTCAAGCAAATTCCAGCTCGTGCCGGCATGCTCAAGACCATGATTGGCGACTCCGAGAAGCACATGAAGGCATTCCTCGGTGGTACCGAGCGATTCGTGGGCAATGATCATTCAGATCTTATTCCTCAGGTCCCGGCTATCCTCATGGGTTACTACCAGCACGATCTTCTTAGCGAGGAGGTCGCCAAGGCTTGGGGTCAGAAGGCAAGCAAGAAATATGTCGACATCGCCACCAGCCGAAAGGTCCGCCAGGCTGCCGAGAAGTTCTTGCAATGGCTCGACGAGGCTGAGAGCGATGAAGAAGATGATGATGATGACGAGGAAGAATAGACGCACTTCCGGTTCAGCACCTTCCGTCTATTTCATCTATCGCTAACTCTCAGTCTATGGTCTTGCATGCTTTCGACAAACACTCCACTCCGGCGCCCCCGGGTACACTCCTTTGGTTGGTCTGGTGACAAGACAGATTCTGTACCGTGAGGTCCTGTCAGTCTACCCTGTCTTTGCGCATCGATAATATATGTAGAATCTGAAATCCACTCCTTTGCATATCTTCGTATCTATGTGTATCCATACAATGGCTGCCCGTGATCGTCTCTTTGCATAGGTCTATTCGTACAGTGGTTGCTCGCTTTTAGCTTTGTTCTACCCCCAACTTCTTCTTCCAATCCGGGAAGACAAACGGCAGGTTCTCCGGCGTTAATTCTGGCAGTTCCTCCTGGATGAGCTTGACCAGCTCATCAAAAACAATTTGGTATGCCGAGGCCGTGAAATGAAGACCGTCGGATAGTAAATCGCCGAGCACTTGATTCCTGGGTGCATCTCGACTTCCTATCAGGGGATCATTTGAGTCCGGTGTCCATCCAGCCTTGATCATGAAGACTGTCCACAGATCGACGACAGGCACGTTTAGCGTCTGAGCGACTTCTCGACATGCTGTTGCGTATTGTCGTGTTGTTACTGCCGTTCGTTCAAGTCGTGAGAATTGCCATTCATCCACTGGCGCGGGCGTGATCATTATGGGTTTTGTGTCGTGTAGGTGTACGCCGGGATGGGTTGCGATTTTGGTCAAGTAATCCTTGTACCGTTCGAGGGGGACGTGTTGCGGGTTTCCGGGTAGACAGGCGTCGTTGGCGCCGAAGAAGATTGTCATCAGTTTGATTTGGGGAGTAGTTGAAGATGGTGATGTTGATGGGAAGAATTGAAGGAGATTGTCGTAGCCCATTGGCGCGGTGTAGCCGGAGAAGCCACGGTTGAGGATGTCGAGGCGCCGGGTGTACCATTCTGCCAGAGAGGCGGCGAGGGATCTGCTGGAGGCTTGGGTGATGCTGTCGCCGAAGAGGATGAATTGAGGGTACGGGGTTGGCGTAGGGGTTGATGAGGTTCCAGAGAGTGTGGAACGGGAGTATGACTGGGAAGGGCAAGGGGAGTGCGTTGGTGAGAGGGACATTTTGGGTCTGCGATGGTGATGTGATGGATGGTCTTGGTCGCTGGAGCGTGGGCTGTTTGATGTCGAGGCTGAGGTCGATGTCGACGATGGTGCATGAACGTAGCCGGTTCGAGAGAATGTGGCACCGTCTGACCACTGGACGCTTATCAATAAGAAGTGGAAGACCACCCAAGGGCGCAGATCGTCGTGGGTCAGACAGCACTATTTTCTGGAACCTGGCTCAACAGATTCATGACAGGTATTGCTACTGTTTGTTAGATTAATTGTGGTGTTAACGTCTATTCATAGGCTTGTAAAGGGCCGACACTACAGGGAGGGAGGTTGTGGTCGCTGTGTTAGTCAATGTTTGAATGAGCACCCTTGCTCTCCTCTCCGTCCACCATCATCCCAAGAGATTGCTGTTCGTTGATCAAAAGCCAATAAACGAACACACATATTGCAATCCTGCTGAAGAACGGCATTCTATGAGTGTGGTGGCTTTAGTTGCAAGCCTCGGTACGATGAGCCGGGAGTTACACATGTTGTAGATCTCTAGGTGGCACTTAGTTTAATCGAGGGTCCTCCGTGCATATTTAAACCCTGTTTGTTTACCTGCAAGACATCCGTCACTCGCAGACTCTGCATGATTAAATCCGTCCACCAACAGCACCAATTTATATCAAACCGTCCATTCATTCTTCATGCTTAACTTGACGGACTGTTGACCTAAATGTCTTGTGCTGTCGGCATACCTTTAGGACAATTAGTTTGATGGAGTCGCGTACTCTGGGCACGTACTTTCCGTTCTGACTGGCTGCAAACGGCGCATGGCGGGGCAATAAGGATGCCCGCATTCTTCACCACTCGCTGGCTGTCAATCCATCACACCCTCGGCGGCCACCATTCTTGTCATATGATATCGTTCAGTTGTCGACAACACGCCCACATGATCCGACGTCCTGGGGCTTCGTAGCGTATATCTGTTTCAACCAGAAGTCCTCTCTCCTAACCAGTGTCCTTTCCTTTCTCAGAGTCATTATCTCACCATCCGATACGCACCTGATCTCAAGTCCATTGCTGACACTTCGATCCCTAGAATCTTCACTGTTTTGCTCCCTTCGCAGTCACACCTTTGAATCGTCTGATTCACTACTCAATGGCCTTCTGATAGGGTACAGCACGGCGGCGTCTGCCTGCACGCGACGCCGTTGATGCCTGTTGTTGTCCCTCGCTCGCGCCTTCCTCTAAACCTCAGTCTATCTTTTCCTCACAATCATCATGCCGAAATCCTACGTTTCTTTCCAGGAGCCCGCTGAAGACGATGACCCTGAAAACCTCCACCCTCGTTCGGCTACAGTGCCATCTTCTCCGGATGCCACACATCGAAAGTCATCATTCCTCTCTGCAAGCGAGTTGAGAAGCAAGTTTCCGCACTCGTTGAATATGACTTCCGGGTCAACGGAGACAAGCCAATTACTTGGGGGATCTCAACACCTTGTGCGGAGGTACACAGACAATAGTATGGCGGAGGACAGCTATTCGAGACAACTCTCAAGAGTAAACAGTGCGAGTGGTAGTCTACGAAGACGCAGATTCCACAGTGCTCTCCCGTCCGGTCAAGTCAGTCCCACCTGGATACGAAGCTCTGGCCTACGAACACCGAAGTTGTCACAGTCGCTGATGGGCTCCATATCGAAAGATGACCGCTTGTGGTACGATCAGTTCACTTCCACCGATTGGGTTCATGACAGTATCGCGGACGGCTATCGAGTCCTTGAGATGAGAAAGAAGAAAGGACTTCGAGGTCGGCTTATGCTCCTGTTCGACTCCTCTCAGGGATGGATTCTTGTTGCTCTCATTGGCATTGCCACTGCAGGTATAGCATACTTCGTGGACGTCACCGAATCCTCGATTTTCGATATCAAACGTGGCTTCTGTCGAGATGCGTGGTACCTTGGAAGGGTCAACTGCTGTGCTGGTGAACGCAGCTGCGAAAGGTGGCGGACATGGTCTCAGCTCATTCGACCATCGGGTCTTGACGAGGAATTTATCGATTTCATCGCTTTTGTGATCGGGTGTGTGACGCTTGCAACCATGTCCTGCTTTTTCACGCTTTATTCGAAGACGGTAGTGCCCTCAACAATTGCTTCCACGTTTGACGAAGACCTGAGCGCAAAGAAAACGACATACAACAAAAACAACAACGACGAGTCTCAGAAGGCTGGCGAGCAGTCTCTGCCTGAAGAGGAATCGGGCCCGCCGAATGTCTACTATTCCGCTGCTGGAAGTGGTGTCGCAGAAGTCAAGGTCATATTGAGCGGCTTCGTTTTGCACGGATACCTTGGCCTGCGTGTCCTCCTGATCAAAACTGTCGCTCTCATCCTGAGTGTCGCCTCAGGCATGAGTCTGGGAAAGGAAGGTCCCTACGTCCATATTGCCACGTGTATCGGCAACATTGCTTGCCGTCTCTTTTCCAAGTACAACCTCAACGACGGTAAGAGAAGGGAAGTACTCTCTGCGAGTGCCGCAAGCGGCGTTGCTGTTGCATTTGGCTCTCCTTTGGGCGGAGTTCTCTTTAGTCTCGAGGAGGTTAGTTACTACTTCCCTCCAAAGACCTTGTTTCGCACCTTTTTCTGTTGCATAGTTGCGGCGCTTTCACTAAAGTTTCTCAACCCGTACGGCACGAACAAAATCGTTTTGTTCGAAGTCCGGTATGTCACGGATTGGCAATTCTTTGAGCTCTTCAATTTTGTGCTCTTGGGCATCTTGGGTGGGCTGGCAGGCGCACTCTTCATAAAAGCATCACGATTCTGGGCAACGACTTTCCGCCGGATCAAATTTATCAAGAGCTATCCAATGCTAGAAGTCATTCTGGTGGCTTTCGTCACTGGAATTCTAAGCTTCTGGAATCGATACACACGGCTCGCCGTCACGGAATTGCTCTTCGAGCTTGCAAGTCCTTGCAATAAACAGACCAATACAGGGCTTTGTCCCAAAGAGGATGAAATCTTGTCAGTCTGCCGTTACCTGGGCACTGCCTTCGTGATCAAAGCATTCCTGACCATAATCACGTTTGGCCTCAAGATACCTGCAGGTATCTATGTACCTTCTATGGTGGTCGGCGGGCTCCTTGGAAGAACGATCGGTCACTTCGTCCAGTACATCGTGCTGCAATCTCCAAACTTCTTCCTGTGGGGCGGATGCTATGACTCTGGAGACATGGAATCTTGTGTCACGCCTGGTGTGTACGCCTTGGTGGCTGCGGGTGCTACAATGTGTGGAGTAACACGTTTATCGGTTACACTGGCCGTCATACTATTTGAACTTACTGGTAGCCTGGACCACGTACTGCCCTTCTCTCTCGGCGTCCTGTGTGCCAAGTGGACTGCGGATGCCGTTGAGCCTCTCAGCATCTATGATCTTTTAACCGATATGAACTCCTACCCGTTCTTGGACAACAGGACCAGTCCCGTCTTTGACTCGGAACTGGGTGATATCACACCACGATTCCGTCGAGACAAAGTGATTGATATCAGCCTATCATCACTAGTCAAGGCGAGCGATCTGCGCGTCAAACTTCAACGACTACAAGACCTTGGTGAGCTTGATGGCGGTCTACCTATCCTCAGAGACAGAGTTCTAGTGGGCCTCATCCCAGCTCCAGACCTCGAGTTCGCCTTGGACAGGATCGAGGATGGGGATAAAGCGGTTTGCATGCTCTCCAGCGAGACCCATCCTCACATTACCCATCATCGATTTTGGGGCCCGCGGGACGAAGCAGGTTACGAATCCGGTCGTGAGTCTGATGAAGAGGAATCAAGAACCCCAAGCCCGGTCGACTTGACGCCGTTCATTGACCCAGCACCAGTTGCTCTGGACATGCATTCGCCTATGGATCTGGTCTATCAATGTTTTGTTAAGCTGGGCTTGAGATATATCTGTGTCTTGAACGAGGGCGAGTTTAGAGGCATGGTACACAAGAAAGCCTTCGTGAGATACGTCAAGACTTTGGAACATTCGAAAGAGATCTAGCGGCTTTGAAGCGGGATGCAGTATCGAGTTGGCCCTGGCCATGGTGCCGGATGGAGCCGGCGCATAGCTAAGAAGATCCCAACTTGCGCAAGGCATACGGCAAAACCGGCAGGGTTGTCAAACGTTGGCGCCTCGAGGCACCCAGCAAGGATGGCAAGAACATCAATATTGACGTTTGAGGGCACAATGAGACATCAGTCAAAGGCGGAAGTGGCAGGCCGTCCACTTCATCAACAAAGAGTTCGAAACCTAATGCAGGTTCTCATACCATTGAGCATGTTTTAGCCCTTCATGGACGTTTTGGGTGGGCAGTATGACCCTGCAGAGTTTGCATGGCATGATGAGGTTACTTTAGCATCAGGAATGAGATTGCATACCCAGAGGATATACGGGCTATGAGATAGTGATGTTAGATACATTATTGCACCTTTCAATTACTGACCCTCGTGCCTCTAGAGGCTTGCAGTCTGGTAGTAAGGCAGTCGTTGCCATGGAAGATAATGGCCTGTCAATGTGATACCATTCGTATACTGTCTGAACATGAGGAGAGGGGCTGACCGTTGGTAGATCCGCATATGCCACTGCCATACCGGTTGTCATTGATGTCCGTGAGTTCAAGCCTCATGTACATGTACAGTATGAGTACATGCCGAGAGCTCCATGCTCTGTCAGAAGATGTCAGTGGTCTGGCTGAGGTTGGCGTATGCTGGCCCAGCCTCGTCCGTTCGGCACGACCAATAGTCTTGACTGACCGTGTTGGTATATTTCCAGCACCACGGTACGTAGAAGAAGCCAGAACTCTTGTTTCGCGATGCAGTTGACCCTTCACTTGGCGATTTGCACCGTTTCTTCTTCAGCTTCATGTCTGCCCTGAGATCTTGCCATCGCCATTGGCCTTCACCGTCACGTCCGCCTTGAGATATTGCCATTGACACCTCGACGGGTTTCCTTTCCCGCCTCGAAGCCCCTCTTTCCAGCTTCACGTCTTCCTTGACATCGGATCTTGACATCGGATCTTGTCATCGGCGCCTCGACGAGTTTCCTCCCTTACCCTGTGATACCCTCTCATGCCTGCAAGTCTATCGATTCTTCTTCATCTGCAGTGTCTGCCATTCGATCGCGCCAGTGGCATCTGGGTGGACCCTGCCTCCTCACTTGTCACTCCTCTTCCTGCATGGGATGGCTAGAATGGGCCATCTGCACCATCTTCCATTGGCTTGTTGTCAGGTGTTGCCGCAAAGTTTCGTGAAGAATGGTCCGGGGAACTTTGACCATGTGCGATTGAGTTCAATGCATGGCGCCACTTCTCTTTTCTGAATGGGCGCTTGGTGTAGATCTCCCTTCACGGTCGTTTCAGCAAGGCATTGGGACGAATAAGAGTCTTGATGCGACAGGGTTAACTGAGCCCCCGCATATCATTGCTGTTTCGATCGTCACGAAGAGGTGCAGGTAGGGGTTGATTCGGCGGAGCAGGGTGTTGTCTGGCGTCCTATGCGGAGGCTGGAACTTCGACATTCATATACAGCTCGTGAGTTGCTTGTTTTGCATCCGATAGTTCTGCTTCACCTCTGGCAGAAGTCCGCCTTTCGCTCGAACCGACCCTTTCATATTGAATCCTCTGGCGTCTGATGCACATTGGACTCACATTCACCCACCAACAGTACTGAGGAAGAAACAACTAAAACTTGAACCATGGCGATGGAAATTGCAGAGAATATACCTCAGTCAAACGCAACCATCAGCCGCGCACTCCAACAGATCGGATACTTGCCAGTGCAAACCGTCGACCGATCTAGCATGTCTGATCGCCTGGGACCTTGGCCGTTGAAGAGAAATGGAAGCTCCTGCTCGACTGTGGTTGCAAGTTCGAGCTCGGACTCAACAGGGAGCAGTGGGGAGCAGATCCGAGTTGCAAGCCCGGATGACGAGGACAGCAAGTGTGCCCGGGAGCGGAGGAAATCAGAACTCACTGAGACCCTCGAAATCGTGGATAGACAATGTGAGTTCATCAAGGAACTCCTGAAGACGGAAGAAGCTACATTGAGGAACCATGTGGAGGAGACAGGCCGTCTCGAGCGCCAGTTGCGGGACGAGCAGCAGCAGAGACAGGAAGTGGCAGCTCAAGTACAGCAGGATGTCGAAAGCGGTGCTGCAGCTCAACGAGGTAAACAGCGTTGTCAAAAGTGTGATCGATCTTCCGAGGAAGTTGTACGTGCCGTGAGAATTGGGGCTACGGTTTTGTTTATCAGTATGCTAGCCCTCATCTTCTCACCTTATATCTTGTGGCACTCCTTTGGGCGCAAGCATGCTTGGGACGACTTGACTGCATTGCAACGGAAGAGGTACCTCTATACCATTCTGATTGTGCCAGCTCTGTCATACACATTCGCCATCGCAGTTTCGTGGTGGAGTATGTTGGTGGTCAAGCGAAATTCACGGGAACGCAAGTCGGGTTGGTCGTTGAGTTTTGGGCTGGTCTCCTGGACGGTCGTGTTCTATTTCTGGTGCTCATTCTGGCTGCTTCCCATGGTGAAGTAACTGCAAATGGTGGTTCGAGGATGTCAATCGAATACTGGGCTATGGGAAACGCTTTGAGCGCGAAATGTAGTTGAAGCATGGTGGAAGTTCATGTTGTCCGTTTGCGGACATTGACGGATGCGTTGGTGAGAAACGAGCTTCACCACACACAAGAAGCTGCGAGCGGTGAGCAGCACGTATATGCCCCGTAGAGAGTACGAGGACTCTCCATAACACAAATGAAATATGAACAAGATACTGTTACGAAGTCGTAGTAGTGAGAAAGATAAGTTGTTGACGTTGGTCGAGATACTGGGCGGGCAATAATGGAGCCGAATCCGAGTTGGAGTGCAACTCCACAGTCCTCGTCCTCAAATGCGCCCCAGACAACCACTGGTACCGGTACCACTAACCACAGCGACTCCCTTCGCATCATCACCAGTCTATATGCCAGAGAGCCACCGCTTCTTTCTCCGCGCAAAAGAATCACTGCAGTCGTACGTCCAGACATCGGCACCGTTCTGTCACCACGCCTACATTCCCCTCTGATACGTCTCGATGATATCGATTCTCCACGATCCACATCAACCTCCTTCGCATTCAACTACGACGTCTTGAACGGAGTCCCTGGGCGGACTCCCGCATCGATCATGGGGAGGACCGGGCAGCCTTCGGGAGAGGAGATGGAGACACTGATGAGCGAGGAACAGTCGTCTTCTGCGACGACGGACTCTAGACAATCCGTGGAGAGCGCCTCAACTGCGTCGACCACGTCACTAGTCCTGGAGAATCTCAACTCAATATACGCCACGAATGAGCCACTGCGATCTTCACAATATCGTGACAACGATAGCGACCCTGAGTTGCCAAGATTCAACGATAAGAATTATACCATCGGCGCAAGTCGCATGTCTAGAAGTCTGCGACGAACGATATGGATATTCTGTATATTAGCGATCGTCGGCTGGACTCTAGCACTATTCCTTTTCTTGGCTACCGGACGACACAAACATGCTTCGACGTTAGAATACGACCACGAGAAACCCATAAAGAGCTCGGGGAAGAAGGTCACTCTTGAACAGATCCAAACAGGACAATGGGCGGCGAAATCTGCCTCGATAGAATGGATCAAAGGCCCTGAGGGTGAGGATGGTCTCTTGTTGGAAACAAATCAGCCTGGCAAGGATTACCTGGTGGTTGAGGATGTCCGAAGCCAGACAAATTCATCAGCGAACGCTTTGGAGGGCAGGACTTTGATGAAGAGTGGCTGGTACAACGTTAACGGACAACAATTATGGACGGAGAACTTCTGGGTTAGCCCTGACATGAAGCATGTTCTACTTATGTCGAAAAGAGAAAAGGTCTTCCGACACTCTTTCGTCGGACTCTACTTTATTTTGGACGTGGAAACGCAGAACGTCCAGCCATTGGATCCAGCATACCCAGATACGAAGGTCCAACTTGCGCAGTGGTCACCCGACAGTGACGCAGTTGTATTCACTCGAGACAACAACCTCTATCGGAGGTCGCTGTCGGATCCCAAAGTCACGCAGATCACAGACGATGGCGGCCCCGAGTATTTCTATGGTATCCCCGACTGGGTCTACGAAGAGGAAGTTTTCGGCACTAATTCCGCAACCTGGTGGGCAAGAGATGGTCAATACGTTGCGTTTCTACGTACGAACGAAACCGCCGTGCCCGAGTACTCCGTACAGTACTACCTATCGAGACCTAGCGGCGTAGAACCAGACAAAGGTCTTGAGAATTACCCTGACGTCAAGCAAATCAAATATCCAAAAGCCGGCGCCCCCAACCCGGTGGTAGACATGCTCTTCTACGACATTGCAAAAGAGCAAGTTTTTACCGTTGACATCGAGGGCGGCTTCCCCGATGATGATCGCATCATTTTCAACATAGTCTGGGCAGACGACGGAAAGGCTTTGGTTTCAGAGTCCAATCGGGAGGCCGACCGGGTAAGAGTCGTCCTCGTCGACGTTGTAAGTCAAACAGGTCAGACTGTCAGGACTATTGACTCGAAAGATCTTGATGGTGGATGGATCGAGCCCAGTCAAAGCACCAAATACATTCCCGCCGACCCTGACAACAATCGACCAGAAGACGGTTACGTCGACACAGTCATCACGGACAATTGGTACCATTTGGCCTATTTCTCTCCCCTGAACAGCTCAACGCCCGTGATGCTCACGAAAGGTGAATGGGAAGTAGATGGTGGCCCCGCAGCAGTCGACCTCAAGAACAACCTAGTCTACTATGTCGCCGCGAAAGAAGCACCGACACAGCGTCACGTTTACAGCGTGAAGCTCGATGGCACAGACACACAAGCTCTCGTCCCAGCCAATGAGGCAGCGTACTGGAGATCCAGTTTCTCTTCCGGAGCTGGCTACGCGCTACTAAGCTATCAAGGGCCTGGCATCCCCTACCAGAGAGTCGTGTCTACGCCAACCAACGACGAAAAGATCGAGCAAACGCTCGAAGACAACAGAGCCCTCGCCCAGATGGCTTCATCGCACGAACTCCCTCACCTAGTCTACCAGAATGTCACGATCGACGGGTACACACTCCAACTCGTTGAGCGACGACCTCCGCATTTCGATCCGTCCAAGAAATACCCCGTGCTCTTCTACTTGTATGGCGGTCCCGGCTCGCAAACAGTCACCCGGCGCTTCGGTGTGGACTTCCAATCCTACGTCGCCAGTTCGCTGGGCTACATCGTCGTGACTCTCGACGGGCGCGGAACAGGATTCGTCGGCCGCAAAACCCGCACCATCGTCCGCAACGAGCTAGGAAAGTACGAAGCGCACGACCAGATCGAAGCAGCCAAGATGTGGGCTGCAAAGTCCTACGTGGACCCCACGCGGATGGCCATTTGGGGCTGGTCGTACGGCGGTTTCATGACCCTTAAAGTTCTTGAGAAAGATGCCGGTCAGACGTTCAGTTATGGCATGGCCGTCGCGCCCGTGACGGACTGGCGGTTTTACGACAGCATTTACACGGAGCGATACATGCGTATGCCGCAGCACAATCCCGATGGATATGCGCGGACCGCGATAAGTAATGTCACAGCTCTGGGTCAGAGTGTTCGGTTTCTGATCATGCATGGCACGGGGGATGATAATGTGCATCTGCAGAATACCTTGACTTTGCTTGACAGGTTTGATTTGGCGGGCGTGGAGAACTATGATGTGCATGTCTTTCCGGACAGTGATCATAGTATCTACTTCCACAATGCTAATCATATTGTGTGGGATAAGTTGAGTACGTTTTTGATTAATGCTTTCAATGGCGTTTGGTATAAGGTGGATGATCCGAAGCCGGTTGAGGAGAGTGAGGGATTTGAAATGGGCGAGTGATATGGCGTTCTCAAATGATCAGGGCGAAGACTTTGGATGAAGGCGTTTGCTCGGGGACATGTACAGCATTGAGGAATACTGTGTTGGATCGCGTGGCATTGCATTTGGCGTGGCGTTGTGGGATTTTGCCTGGGAGAATGTCAGATTATCTAAGTCGGTACGAGAGATCTTCTAGACATCTCCAATGTATGGCGCCACCGACTTTGTTAAAATCATAAAGTAGAGGCTTTTTGGCATTGCCTTGATTTTGGAGATGATTTATATGTTCTATTCGTGCTTAGCCTAACCAACATCCCATGGATGTCATGCCACGCTACACAAACCTCAGCATTCGCCGGAACTGAGTTGGGTATCTTGTCTCATTCATAGTCGTACACGTTCCCTTCCACCAGCACGGTTCCTGGGGTCACCCTGCCTCAATACTGCCAAGATCAGACCTCAGTCTAGACATGGCAGTGTCCCATGAAGGGCCAAATCCCTTGACCTAAAAGTTAAAAGTTTCCACCATACATATATTCGCACAATATACGTCAGCTGTTGAGACACAAGCGGTCAATGGTTCCTTCCTCGTCGTTCACAACATCGCCGAAAGGATTTGACCGGCCACTGCCACAAAACTCAGCCCTTCCGTGACCAGTCAGCCGAGCCCGATGTCAAGTCCTGCATCGCAAAATCCCACTGAGCCCAGTCCATGGGCAGATCGGCCATGGCAAGATCTTGCATCAAGGTAGGATCAGAGGGAAACATCCACTCGTCCGTCGGTAAGGTCGGCAGCTGGGCCTGAGCCGTGACCTGAGGTGGCATAAAAGCCGGAAGTGGCTGCTGTATCCCATAATTCTGTTGTGAAAGTGGTTGCTGTTGATTGTAGTCCGTCGATAGATTTTCCTGCCACTGGCTGGTGGGTACAGACGAAAGATCGGTCGCTATGCCAGGCTTGCCCGGCTCAACCTCCGTTTTCGAAGCAGCGTTCTTGACTGGGACGTTCTTGCGCTGCTCACGTAACAATCTGATGTACTCTGGAATGACCTTGGGGTATACACCGTTGGTTTTCTCGCGTAGAGCGGCCTCCCTGGCGCTGTATGCTTTCAAACACAGACTACCGACAGCCACGTGTAATGGCTTCTTATTGTTGGTGACGAAAACCCAATGATTCTGGAAGAGTTCGCCGATACCCTCCCACGCTTTGTCGACCTTGTCACCCAAAGTGTGGGTCCTCAGCTCGTCGAGCAGGTATATCAAGGCCTGCCATTGGAAATGGACGTTAATGTGCCACATGAATTTCCGAATGCCTTTGGATGCATGTGCCAGGTTGTCAGTCTCCACCAGGTTTATGCACAATTTCCACAGAAGGTCGCGTTCTGACTGTGGGAGCTTGTCTGGATCGGGATACTTTCTCGGATGATGAGCCATGAGTCTCATACTGTTCATTGCTGCTCGACCCATAATGATACACATAAATTGGATGGGTATTGAAGGGTCGCAGTATCTCAGGTATCTTTCTTCAATCCTCTGTTCAAGTTCGTTGATGTGTGCATCTCTCTCTTCCAGTGAGGTGGTCCATGGAGATGAAATCCGCAAGTTCTCGAAAGATACGTTCTTCTTTGTCTGGACTTTCTCCTTCCAGAAGCTACCGAACTCAGTACGAAGCATGCATGCTATCATTTCCGTCGGTTTTTCTCCAGCAATGGGAGGTTCCTTCATCTCGGGCCAGATGTCGGCATCGTCGATATTCCTCGGTGGTTTCGTGTCGAACAAGTCAATATCCACGAATCTTCCGGAACCGCTAAGTTCTGCCGATCTAAAGTCCAAGTTCATGAGCTGCCACCAAAGACGTCGGCGCATTTCATTCTCGAAAGGCGCCATTCCGAAGTTTGTGCCGTCACGATGGAGGCCCATTCCCTGAGCAATGCGGCTGGCCACACCAGTCAAAGTCCAGGTGGTTCGAGAGTCGTATTCTTCCCGCATTGTAATCAGGTAGAGCAAGAATGCTTGCAGTACCTGGATATCTGAGGTTCCCAGGAATTGGGCTCTCGCAAGCGCTTTCCTTGTCGCATGACGATATCGTGCCAGTAATGTTTTTCGAGACTCACCGAGCTTCATCCCACATTCGTCATCATCCATGGAGAAAATGGCAGCATTATAAATCGAGAACATCAAGACTTCAAGACCCCTTGGCAGGTTATCGAGATGTGTAGATGCCTGTATAAGGGTCTGTTGGAACGTTGGGTAATGAATCACCTTTGACATTGGGTTGATGTTGTCCAGAAACGCCTGCCAGAGAACCATGATGTGCTCAGGTGGAGGATGTAGGTGGTGGATATTATTGCTAGAGGGGGTATAGCCAAAGATGAAGTCGCTGCTTTCTCCAACCGGGGTGCCATCCTCATCTTCATCTTCAGAGTAGTGCTCTCCAATGGCTTCGTTTCCGTGAAACTGTGAATGCGAGTCAGCAAATGGTCACGTAATGCCCGGACACAGCTGCTTACCTCATCGGCGACGCTGGTCCATAGGTTGTTCTCGATGAATCGCGATTTGCCCTGATTCACCAGCAATTGTCCGTTCTTGCTGGCTGGGAACTGGGGAAGGACAGCGAACCGGCTGAGCGCCGCCGCGAAATCATCAGTTGGAGGCACTGTTGGAGTGTCGGAGCCGACCGTGGGGGACTCTGTCGTGCTGGGCGTGCCATCAACACTGATGCCTTTGCTCTTGAGGAGTTCTTCGCATTTTCTGAGGCGTTCCAGCAGCGCATCCTCTTGGAGTCGTTTCTTTCGACGACGAGGAGGTGGTGGTACCCGGAATACGCACTCGACTTGTGACTTGGCACAGTTTGTACAAGGATTTTGTTTGTCGCATTTGACTTTGCGTTCAAAACATCGGATGCATGAGAACGCCTTCGTCGGGCGATCCGTTGCGTTGCTCATGTTGCGATCAAAATATGTAAAGTTGTTGATACGACTTAAATGGCACCTGACATGCCTGGGCGGACTTCGGAGTCAATGTCGTAGTCGATTGTTATGCGATTGAATGATCCAATGGAAGGGTAGTCGCGAATGCTGTTTGCATACTCGATCTCTGAAATGTTTGAGGTTTGAAGAGGATGAAAGAAACGACTGACTGTCACCGTGCACCTACCTTACCGTTCCTATCATCACCAGTGCTTTGGATCGAAAGACTATTCGCGTAGATCAACACTAACGGGCGTCAACCAGGCACCAAGAAAGCAGCCTTGGCATGACTTTTTAGGCTTTTTAAGGCCACCCGCGTACCGAATACGACCTGGATGGACTAGAAGCTATTCGTATTTAGAGGCTGTTGACAGGTTATTGCCAGGAGCTAGAAACAGGTGCATAATACATTAAGGACCATGGTATCGCCTCACAAGCATGATTTACTTGATTGAACTATTGATGCAAGGTAATTAGGCTGATTCTGCTAATGAACCACCGTATGCTGTGCTGTTTGCAGCACGGTCGATCATGCAGGTTCCGTTGAGCTCATTCTCAGTGCCGCTTTTGATCATTCATAATCCTCGACTGGCATTCCATCGTTGTGCCTCGAGACACTCTTGCTTTCACTCCTTTTGGTCTCTCTAACTGCCGACCACAGTACCACCGTTGGGATGCAGACTCTGTCCTGACATCATGCTGCTATCCGCGCTAGCCAAGAACACGAAGTTAGTGGCAATCTCACTTGGTTGTGCAGGACGTCCCAGAGGTGCGGTGAATTGCTCTTGTGCCGATTTGTCCATGGTGCTGGGGATGAGAGGTGTCCAGACTGGACCGGGACAGACTGCATTGACACGGATGCCTTTGCTGACTTGTTGGTTGGCCAGGCCACGGGTGAAAGCGACAATAGCTGGGATGACATGTCAGTAAGTCATTATTTAAGATCATAAAAGTTACTTGCCTCCCTTGGTCGATGTGTAATCCAGGAGATCTGGACGACCAATGTAAGCATTGATCGAAGCGTTGTTGATGACAGTATCTCCTCTCTTCATGTGGGGCACCAGGGCCTTTGCGAGGTAGAAGTATGGGTGGATATTGGTATTGAAGGTCTTTGTCCATTGCTCATTGGGAATGTCGGTGATGTCTTGTTGCATCATCTGGAAAGCGGCGTTGTTGACCTATCGAGAGTCAGCTATTTGCCGGTAGTTGCTTTTCAAGTGCAAGACCTACCAGGATGTTGACGTGTCCCAGCTCTTTCCTAGCGGCGTCTGCGAGCTTCTGGCAGTTCTCTGGGCTTGTGAGATCGGTGGCCATGGTGTAGCACTTCCTGCCATGCTTCTCGACCTGAGCCTTTGTCTCTTGGGCATCCTTCTCTTCTTCTGGTAGGTAGGCAATGAAGCTGTCTGCACCTTCCATGGCGAACAGAATGGCAACAGCTCGTCCAATACCGCTATCACCACCAGTGATCAGAGCCTTTTTGCCTTCGAGTTTGCCAGCCGCCTTGTATGGTTGCCAGCCGCCATCTGCGGTAGGGAGCTTGTCATGAATAGCTTCGACAGGCAAGTCACCCTCTCTACCGGGCACTTCTTGATGGGAAACGGGAGGCTTGAAGCCTACTTCGAATTGCTCGGGCATTTTGTATGAGGGTCTGTGAAAGGATTAGATGGGCAAGGGGTTTGAGCAAGCGTAGTTGTCCAGCTGAGGGTCAGTTGGTTTATCTGGAGAAAGAAATGAGATAAATGGCTTCCGGAACGAAGTACTGTAGTTATTCCTTTGAAATTTCTTAGGGAACGTCATAAGTCAACACTGATGTCACAAATCCGAGGACATTGCAACAGCGTGTCCGGGGCACAATCCCGCCTTGGTATAAATCAGCATCTCTTCACGGTCGAATCGTCAATTTGTATAAAGTCATGATCACGCCGAAACCGTGGTACCAGAGGCTTTGCGTATTTGACAATATGTGTTGACGTTGTCGCTAACGAGACGGAACCAAAGAGTAGCGCAGGAAAGAAACCTATCGACATTCCCAGTACATCGACCAATGGGGAAGCAGGTCCTTGCTCTAGATATCATTGGCGGACGCTTGACAACCGCAACCAGGAATTTCGGACGCCTGAAAGCTGTTTCGGCACCGACAAGCAACGTCTTCGATTCTTTCCTCACTCATTCTCGGCCCTTTACAATGTCAATCTTCTGTACATCAATGTCCGAGCCGTCAATTGTGGTTTGCTCACCTATCATGCAACCGTGTTCGCGACCGAGAGGGCATCTTGCCCCCTTACTGGAACGTGGTGACATGATGAACAACAAAGATCTGTGTAAGGATATCAGATCTGAGGTCCCGAGTATAGAAATGTCCCTTCTTTATTAATATCCCCCTTTGCTCTCGTACCCATGTCTCGAAACTTCAAGAGTACTCTTTGAGAAATCTGAAAACCCGACAATCACTGAGACCCAACTCGTACCATTTGCTCCCTTACAATGACAGAAGCTCAAGAGAACTCTACTACCAATAACAGCATGGATAGCAGCAACCAGAAGGATGTGGTTGAAAAGCCACAGAATGCCCCTTCAGATGATGGTGACTATCCTCCCAAAGCGACAGTCCTCATCACCGTCGCCTGTCTCATGCTCACTCAATTCCTCGTTGCACTGGTATGTCTTGCTTCTCTCTGTTGTCAACACTACCACTAACATCGCCATCAGGACCGAACAATCATTGCGACCGCCATTCCAATCATCACGAACCACTTCAATTCTCTGGATGATGTAGGCTGGTATGCCTCAGCGTACCTGCTTACCATGTCAGCCTTCCAGCTCCTCTTCGGTCGAATCTACACCTTCTATTCGCCAAAATGGGTGTACATCTCTTGCATCGGCCTCTTCGAAATCGGATCCTTGGTCTGCGGCGCTGCTCCCAACTCGATTGCTCTTATCATCGGTCGAGCTCTGGCAGGCATGGGCAGCGCAGGTATTATGTCCGGAGCCATTGTCATCATCGTCTACCTTGTCCCTCTGGAAAAGCGACCTGCATATACTGGCATCTTCGGTAGTGTCTTCGCCATTGCCTCTGTTGCCGGACCACTTTTGGGCGGTGTCTTCACCGACAAAGTCAGCTGGCGATGGTGTTTCTATATCAACTTACCCATCGGTGGAGTCACAATGGTGGCTCTTGCATTTATACTCCGACTGCCCAGCATCCAAAAGAAATCAACGTTCAAGGAACAACTTCAACGGCTTGACCCCATAGGCACAAGTCTCTTCATCCCTGCAATTGTCTGTCTTCTTCTCGCCCTACAGTGGGGCGGCACGACTTACAGCTGGGCCAACGCGCGGATCATCGTTCTGATCATCCTGTTCGTCCTCCTATTCACTGGCTTTGTCTTCGTCCAGCGCTGGCGACAGGACAATGCCACAGTACCACCACACATCATCAAGCACCGCTCAGTGGCTGCTGGGGTGATCTTCTCGTTCTTGAATGGCGGCAACATGATGACCATGGTCTTCTACCTCCCCATTTGGTTCCAAGCCATCAAGGGCGCTTCGGCAGTCCACTCCGGCATCATGAACATTCCGGCTGTTCTCGGCCTCACTATTTCGTCAATGTTTGCAGGCTTCGCCACGCGAAAGATTGGATACTTTACTCAATGGATGTATCTCTCGACCGTAATCACCTCCGTCGCAGCAGGGCTGATATGTACATTCACGGTATCCACCGGACACAGTCGCTGGATCGTAAGTATACTCCCACCTCATTCTTATTGGTCTAAACACATTTTCTGACTATTCACAGGGTTATCAAGCAATGTGGGGTCTCGGCCTTGGTTTCGGCATGCAACAACCCTCTGTTGCTGCTCAGGTATCGCTCAACAGAAAGGATGTCTCGACAGGTATTTCGGTCGTGTTCTTCGCGCAGACACTGGGCGGAGCAATATTTGTCAGTGTCGCCAACAACATCTTCGACAATAAGCTGGCCAGTGGTCTGAGCACTATCCCCGGCATCAACTCCAATTTGGTGACGCAAATTGGCGCAACCGACTTGCGGAAAGTCGTGCCACAGCAGTTACTGCAAGCTGTTCTGGTGGTGTATAACTTGGCACTGAGGAATGCGTTTTACGTCTGCGCTTCGCTTGCTGCAGCTACCATCTTTGGCTGTCTGGCTATGGAATGGAAGAGCTTGAAGAAGGCGGCTGCCGAACAGCAGGCTGCCGCTAAAGCGCAGAAGAGTGCCTCCGAGTCTGCTGGGACGGGTGAGACCCGACAAGAGCGGCCAGAGGGCCAACAAGGGTATGAGAAGAAGGCGGAGGAGGTTTGAAGAACTATGATGGCTTTAGCACGTATCTCCATTCCATTCATCGAGAACAAGAAGTTGTTGTTGGACAATGCAAGACATAATATATTTGTCTCTTCATTCACTTTTCATTTGTTGATTCATTCTCTTTCCATGTGTGAGCACTACTCTCTGGTCATATTTGCCCTTGGTCGTGCATGAATAACGCTACATAAGACATTGTTTTTCCTGTTTAAGCCCTGCTGATTGACCTCGCCAATTTCCGAAACTCACACTCATGGTCCGCTACCAGCGCTGAGAATGTAGCCACCATCAACAGCGACAGTTTGGCCTATAAAAGTCGTCAGAATATTGTATCGGTGGGAGTGGGGACATATTCAAAATCTTGTGCTTCAACGGCGCAACCTTCGAAACGAGGAATACTCACCGTTCAAATACTGGTTCGTCGCCAAAAACAAGATGGCATTCGCCATATCCCTCTCCTCACCTGGTCGTGATGCGGGGACTTTCTCCGCATACTTCTCACGAGGAATATGGGACTTTTGCTTGTCGTCGCTCTCAGACGCAGTCATTTCGCTGGGGAAGACGCCGGGTGCGACGCTGTTGACCCGAATCCTCAGACCATTCTGAGTGATTTCATTGGCAAGCATGCTGGTCAGGTGGATGGCCGCGGCCTTGGAAGCGTTGTACGCGAAATGGTGCTGCGAGGTTTTGACGATACCACTAATGGAGCTGTTGTTGATGACGGTGCCCGAAAAGTTGTCGTTGTGCTGATGTGCGGCTTGCAGGAGTGGGAGGAAGGCGGTGGTCATGAAGTAAAGTTGCGGCACGTTGGTTCTGTACGTGTCGGTCCACATCTCGAAGGTCTCGTTCTCGTCGTCGAAGAGATTAGCAGACATTTCTTCTGCGGATTTGGCCTCGGTCTGTTGCGTGTTTATCGAGATGCCGGCGTTGTTGAACAGGATGCACAGGCACTTTTCGCGGGACTTGATGTGCTCGACTAATTTCTTGATTTCGTCCTTCTTGGAGATATCGGCGGCTATGGGGATGATTTCACCAGCGATGTCCTTGCCGTAGACTTCGGCTACACGTTCGAGTTTCTCTTCGGTACGGCCAACGATGTACACTTTTGCACCGTTGACGGCAAGCGCTTGGGTGGCCATTAGACCGATGCCGGAGCCGCCGCCGGTGATAAGGGCGACTTTGCCTTTGACATCGAAGAGCTTGTCGAGCTTGAAGTCTGCGTTGTTGTTTTGAGACATGGCTAGGGTGTTAGTACTGAAGTGGTTCTTGAGATTGAGGAGACGGGGTTGAGCGGCCGTGATGGAAGGAAGCCTTGATTGATGGGATAGGAGTGCTGATGTCGTGAGTGGTACACGACGAGAGAGTTGTGATAGTTTAAGAGTTCGAATGGGCACTTTGGTTGGCATTGATGAAATATGTTTCAATGATCAAGGGATGGGGTAAGAAAAGAAACTGTACCTTCTTGTCCTCACTTTTTCACCTCATATGCAGTGATGTCCGGCATATTAGTGGATGAAGCATACGTCAAGAGTTATGACGCTCTTATGATGAAACAGCTGGATCCCCCCAGATCAGGACGGATTAATTATCCGCTCTCCCCGAGTGACACGCCTACTAGTATACTTACAGCGATCGTTGATGTCGGCACGATGGGGTGGGAGTGTCATCTCGATGCTCGCTTCTCACAAGCGGGCTCGTGCATTGAAACGAGCAGGGTGAGGTAGTCTTGCATGTCGACGTCTGTGTGGCAGTGTGTGCTGCCGAATAATCCGGGGTAGGATAATAAACCAATCACAAGAGAGTCGCACCTTGACTTCAACCTCCCATCAACATTGATTGCAGGCTTCTTTACTGTGGCATCCCCTTGTCTTCGTCCATCATCCCGGTCTTGCCCGCCATGCGGCGACGACTACAACTCACACCCCGTTCGTGTCCGTCTCAATCTTAGGAAGCGACACCTCATCTACTCCGATATGTCGGGTTCTTATGTCTACGGCGCAGGCGTCCCAAGCACCTACAAAACGCCCAAGTTCCCAGCCCTGTACTGGCCTGTCCGCGCCCAACCAGGCGAGGCACAATACCTCTACTACCTAGCCGATATTTACCGTTACACTCTGTACTGGACGCTCATCACCATCGTGTCGGCGCACATCTGTGTCGCGAGCTGGGCGGTTCTCATGCAATTCACTTCCGCCGTGCAAAGGAGGAAATATCTTGCTTCGCCCGCTGGGAGGAAATTGGGTGCGAAAAACAGAAAATTATTGGGAGAGAATCCTGTCGGCGAAACACTGGGATGGGTGTGGATTGTTCCGTTGGTGTATGTTATTTCTGGTGGACTAGAGGCATTGCTTGCGGGCACCATGGTTGGACTGGTGCTTGGGGCGGTCTACAACGCTGGCTATTTCGCAATGAGTACATGGACGCCGCTTTTTTGGGGAGTCATTAACATGTTGGTCTTGGTGGTGAGCAGCTTTAGAATTCAGGGTGGATTGTAAGGCATCACAGCAAGCAAAATGATATCATTGGGACACGTATCAGATCGATGTCTTGAAGAATACACTAGAAGGGATGGCTAGACTGGACGCGGACCGAATGCAGTATTCAGAGTATGCTCTCCTTTAGTGCCGTCGATGCTACGGGCACTTGAGGCACCTGGGCATCACGAACACAACGTCCACTCACCAGCCAAGTCAGGCAGCAAAACAGTCCGACGTTCGATTCCTCCAGTCGCCAAAATCTCAACTCATTTTTTGAACAACAAAAACTCTAACCTGGAACCTAACCACCCGGCTTCGAATGGTTAAGGTCACAGGTCGAGGGAAACCCCTAGTTGAAGAAGGGATTTTTTCGATTGTTCACAGGTCAAGCTGCACCCCTGTACTCACAGGAACCAGATTAAGTGTTGACTGCATGGGAGTCCGAGAACTCACGAGGATCAAAGCCTCAAGTCAACACCCTCAGCGGTCTGAGGAGGTTAGGATTTCGACCTCAAGGATTCACGTCTACTTTCCAGGAACGAGCCGCTCATATCTGGTGGCCACACCCTCACGCCTCGGCCACCGTTCAAGTTCGCCGGGAGAACTTATCATTACCATAGGCCAAAACACGGGATAGATACAAGCTGATTGTTGGGTAGTTTTGTGTGAATCAAAGATATATTCCTTGTATTTCGCCTGGGAGGATGTATGCCAATCAGAGAGCAATCTCGGAGGCGGCGAGAGGTGCGGCAGTAATCGAACCAGGAGGACGATAGTGGTCTCATGAACTCCTCCCAGAACTCGATCATCCTTTCTGGAACTTACGATGGTGCTCTAAGGAAGGGTAGAATACAACCCGACAACCTGCTGTGTTAGTACAGATGGGTAGCTACTAAGTGCGAGCCAAAGCAGGGTGCGGGCAGAGACAAGTTGCTCGCTCCGTTTTGGGGCTCTTACGGAAAGTTGGTCGAAGCCTTGACGTTCGGTCGAGACCTGCAGGCGACAACGCGGTATGTCAGAGACCATAAATATGCAGGTAAGGAAATACTTGTCTGAAAATATTCTTGATTCCGCAAGTCCTGCTGTACATGCGGTTGTATGTCGCTGCTGTCATCTGCAATTTTGCCAGGCGGTCAGCGAGTGCCTCGTAAAAACTTTGAACGCTCAATTAAAACAATACGGGATGCGAAAAGAACTCCGGCCAAACATCTCCGTCAAATACTCCTTACTCGTCCTGGTTGCCCTGTTGGTAAATATGTCGTGATCGGGTCGGATCCTTGCGCATCTCATGTCCACTGCCAGTGAATCCAACTAAGAGAGTCAGTTAGTACGAAAGAAACTGCTGGTGAAGGAAATGTTTCTCACCTCTCGCGCTGACACCCTCGCCCGTCCTGAACATACTGTCCTTCTTATTAAATTTGCCGGCTTTGCTTTTGGCAGCGAAGTCCTGCCATTTCGATTTACCCGCTTCGAGCTCCTTGTTCGCCTTGACTTTGCGAGGTATCTTGGCAGGTCGAAGGGGCCCGTCACTGACTTTACTCGGTTCACGTTTCGCCTGCTGTGCCAATGTGGGATCCACGCTTGCTGCAGCAGATATGACACTCGGATTTGACGGTGGTGCGACTGGAGTGGATGACCCTGAAATGCCATCAGCCTTTCGTTTCTTTGCTTCGTTCGAAAGCGGCTTGATGTCTTTGGATTTCAAGGTTTCAGTGTTTCCATAATTCTTGAAGGTGACAATATAGACCGGATCACTCTTCGAGCCGGTGATTGACGTTATGCGAGCCGTATAGAAACCGCCGTCACCAGTCTTCCACCTGGCCATGACTGTATCGTTGACGGAGAATGTGACTGGACCGGCCGACTCTTCTGGCTCGACATCAGGCTTCCGGTAGCCAGCTTGATATGCCGGGTGGTTCTCCTTCGACCATTTTTCTTTGACGTCTGTTGAGGACGGTCGTGCAGTGGCTGTCGTTACTGAGGCAGGCTTTAGTTCGGAAATGGCAGCTTCGGTGAGGGATATAACTTCTTCAAGTTCTGCTTTTAGGCTCTGTAGTTCGCTGTTTTCGGGATCATCCTGCAGACTCGATTGCACCGTCTCCAGTTGTAGTCGGTATTCTTTGACTTCGTTCTCAAGCGCTGTCACCTCGTTGGAACTCATGCTGGAAAGATATCGGAGGACTTGTGACCTAATACGGGATGTGAGAAAGAGAGGTTCGTGAGGTAGAGTCACAAAGTTGATCGGGGTGCAGCTGTGGTGACATGGAGTTGTAGTTGAAGATTGCGCCTGCCCGTCGACGCGGCGACTCTGCCAAGACTGCGAGATCCGATCGCAAAAGTCCAACGTTCTCCCCCACGTCGCTCACAGCCACGGCTTTGCCAGACAGAATGCAAAGAGGGTCTTCATAGCAGTAGAACTACGAATGCAATCTCCGTTTACCGGATTCTACTATGCCTCAGAATCTGGACTTGTCTTCATACTCAGGAGAAGATGGAGTCTTCCCTGGCCTTTTCCGGACGTGATGGACTTACTATGCACGCAGAAGTATCAATCTATTCAAGAGTCTCAGGTGACGAACGAAATACGAGACCTTGAGAAAAATGACGTCGTAAATCTGAGTCTGGAACCTCAATAAGCAACGTGAGTCAAGTTTCCCGCAAGAACATCTGCTCAAAAAGATGCTACGCCCAGCAAGAGTTTCATTCGTCGAACAACGCGGAAACCAATTTGCAATTGGTTGTCAGCAGGATGACGGTCGGGAAGAGTGCCTGATTGAAATTTGGCAACTCAATCGGTGCTGAGGATGGTCAATCATGGATGGGCATGGACCAGCCGCGACTCTGAGCAGCTTAGAAATCAACTTCAAGGCCAGTCAATGCTTCCCACTGGGGGTTAGTTCGCCACATTTAACACAAGCCCTCCGAGTGGTTTTCCTCCACTCAGAACCACAGATTGAACGCCCTAAGGCTGTACAGGGCCGGGATCTTCCTCAATATTGCAGTTCTAGCCATGTTTTTGAGAGAAGAACAATATTGCGATGAGCAAGAGACAGAGGTTCTTTATCTGAGATGGCAGAGAATGCAGCCGGGACCCTAAATCCGAGAGTATATTCCATGTACGTAGTATTCCCGGGCGGTCTCCAGGCTACCAGCGCTGAATTCATACTGGGTTCTAGTTAAAAGAGTGGGCTGCGTTTTGATGGCGGACCTCTTGGCAGGGGACTGGATTGTCGCTTGAGGCGTGGTGCACCCAAGGAGCAACTTTCCTCCTCGATGGCTCATCAAGTCCCTCGAACCACCAGAAACATCATTATTCTCTCCGTACCAGATCTCACCACTCTGTCTTTCCGGTACCTTTCTCACTCTGATATCTCGCCTGATTGGCACTCATCTTCTTGTCCTATCAAAGAGGTCTTTCCCCTTGTGATACATCTATTCATTGGTCACCGGAAACTATATTCAAGTCCCCATTATATTTCAGGGTGCGCTGCTCTGCGGTCACCGCCCCGCCTACCCACGCTCTGACTTCTACTACCCACTATTCTGTCATCCTCAACTCATTTTCTTCCCTATCCTGCCTCCAATACAATTGTGATTCCACGCCGGCATTGTGCTGGCCTCTTGATACTGCTTCTATACGCAGTGGAAGGAGGCTTCTTTGATTAGATCTCTTGATCTGACTCTTCCGTTCACCTCCGCGTTCAAACCGCTCGATTCAATTGGAGTCGGCATACATTCTGAACTGAAGAACACCGCATCGCAGTCACCAGCCCCTTCCATTCAATGTCGCGGCAGTCTACAGAAGGCCTCTTTCTTTCCCCTGAACAACAAGATCTCCTTATGGCAGCGCTTAACTCCAATCAATCCTCAACAGGACAAAAGACATCCTCGCACGGCCTCGACTTTACCCCCAGTATGTCTAGTGCGCCAGGATCCGGAAACCTCAACTTCAGCGACGAAAGCCCCTTCTTAGACTTTGATCCTCAGGTCGACTTTGGCGACGAAAGTTTTGACTTTGACGAGAACGCCCGGATGATTGGAGATATTCCTGGCATGCTCCACGATAAGAGAAAAAGCGTTGACGGAAAAGATGACGATGACGAGGGAGGAGGAAAGCGACGCGAGGGAGAAGACAAGACTGCCAAAAAGCCAGGACGGAAGCCATTGACATCCGAACCCACGTCGGTACGTGTACAAGGCTCACAATCGTTGCGTAGTGCTATGCTAATCCTCATCGTAGAAGAGAAAGGCCCAAAACCGTGCCGCCCAACGAGCCTTCCGCGAACGCAAGGAGCAGCACCTAAAGGATCTGGAAGTGAAGGTCGATGACCTTGAAAAGGCCTCGGAATCTGCCAATCATGAAAATGGTCTCCTACGAGCCCAAGTGGAGCGACTCCAAGTCGAATTGAAGGAATATCGAAAGCGCCTCTCATGGATCAGCAGTAATGGCTTGAACAGGTCTCAGCCAGTCGTGACTCAGCCAGCCCGGAACTCGGGTACCAATGACTTTTCATTCGAATTTCCCAAGTTTGGCGATCTCCCACCAATGCCTGCCACCAATCTGTTCGGCACTTCGATTGCTCAAAAACAGCAGACCGCGAACGCCAAACGAGCAGAATCATTGCCTACAGCCAGCTCGAAATCTCCAAGTCAGAGCACTAACAGCCGTCGTTCCCCTTCAGCTTCGCAAAACCAGCCGGCGAGGTTTTCATCTCTAAGTCAATCGCCTCTGAGTAATGGCCACACGGCGTCTTCTACGTCTCAGACTACGCAGAAGGAGCAGCACGGCAGTGTTGATAGCCTGACGGGACTGTTCAGTCCCTCGATTCTCGAAGCCAGCCGGCATGCCTCCATGGGTGGATATTTCCCCCAGACCACGTACAGCGCGACCGCACAAAACTCACGGTCTAGTATCGAGAATGGCGTCTCAAGCAATCCGCCTGGGTTATATCCTAATTCGAGTATTTCCAACTCTAACTCTGATTCACCGAGTTCTTCAACAGAGTCACAAAACCACATTTCCTCCATGGGCACTTCTCCAGAGCCGAACCTCAACTCTCCGGCTAACAAGGTCAATGACCTCAGCCTCAATCCTATCCAGGAAGAAAATCAAGTTGCATTCGGTGGTAAGTACTACAATTGTGATCAACTACATCTGGGCTTTGGCGACGCAGAAGATCCCCCTACATTCGCTATCTTGGACATGGCTAATAAATGGGTTTTAGGCTTCTTCAACAGTACCCCTGGAATTGAAAACAATGGCATCAACTGGCTTGCACAGCAGAACAACAACAATTTCGACCCAGTCTTGTTTGGTGACTACCGGGAAACTCAAGACAACATTTTGTCGCAAGATTTCGGAGCATTTTTCAACGATGCATATCCATTGCCTGACTTGGGCAGCCCTCTTCACAATTACAATGATATCGCGGCAGATCAGCAGCCCAAGGGTGATCTCATGAAACAAGTCGAAGACGCTAAGAACGGAGAGGTGCTTCCTGACACAGAAAAACCAATGAGTTGTAACAAGATATGGTCAGTTCAACCCGTATCTGGCTGCTTAAGCTTGACTAACCCTCGCTCCAGGGATCGTCTTCAATCCATGGAGAAATTCCGCAATGGTGAGATTGACATCGACAACCTCTGTAGTGAGCTGCGTGCGAAGGCGAAGTGCTCCGAAGGTGGTGCAGTTGTGGACAGGAAGGATGTCGACAAGATCCTCGGCACCGCTTAGAGCAGGCTCGAGGTCCAATGGTTTGGAGTCACGGCGAGTAACGAGGGCGAACCGCATGCTACGACCATCAACAAAATGGGATTCATGGAGGAAAACGAAGATGGATGTGCTATGGCGCCACTCATGGTATATTTGGAGTTATGGCTGAAAGGAATCGTCCTTTGAATGTACCAACTTCTCTTGTGATGCGTGCTACCACGCTCTTTATCAAGCATGTTTGGATCAGTCTGCTATAGTAAAACATCAACTATACGACTTATGCAAGATCTCAATAAGATGTGCAGAACGTCTTCTTGTCCGTGACCCAGTGTCGTCTGTTCAGTCAATGTGTAAAAGAGGAAAGGCGGCATGCGATGCCAAGTGAGGCTAAGGCCGGATGTGAGAAGGTTCCTTTTCGCGAATGATGGTGCAGCTTTGGCTGTGCTTCCTGGGGGTGAAATGTACATTTCAAACAACTTCAGACATTCACTCCATTTCAGACATTGAACCATTGTCAACCCTTATCCTGTCTGCGCTCTTGTGAATCGGATCGCCGCGCTATTCCCTCCATCACACCAGCCGTTCCTGTAATACTAATTCTGTCGCCTCACTCTTCTTTTTCTCGCCGCGCGACCTCTGAACCAGCCTGCGCCTTGTCTTGAGACAGAACCTTTCACTGCCTGTTTGCGAATTTGAACTCACTCATGGCTTCCGTAAGTCTTTAATGGTCTTCTCACTTCTCTCTTCTCCTTACCTTCATGCCCATTACTCTTAATCATCATGGCATCCAGACGCTTCACCCCAATAGCGATTCCATCGATTCTGACCCGTCAACAGCCACGACCGCAATTCCCTAATCAAGGATATCTACCCAACGGAACTGCATCTGGTCCTACTCCAGGAGCGCAGGCCCTTCTCCCAAACAATGGCCGAGTGATCCAAGCCGGTGCCGTTCGTGTTCTGTGTATTGCGGATGTCAGAGGTGAGCTTTCCCATTCATGAAACATCGCACCATCTTAACTAAAGATTTATAGGTAACCTCAGATCTCTAAATGACCTGGCGAGAACTGCAAGAGCCGACTACATCCTTCATACCGGCGACTTCGGATTTTATGACCAGACTTCGCTGGAGAGAATAGCTGAGAAGTAAGACATTTCTGATGCGGAATTGAATGAACACAAGCTGAAATAATAACAGGACTCTGAAACATGTTGCTCAATATTCGCCTTTACTGAGCGAACATGTCAAGAAACAGATCACTCAGCCCGCGCCACCTCGGCCGGTCAAACAAATGTTCCCTCCAGAGCAAATCCCCCTCTCCGAACTGCCTCTTCTCCTCAACAAGCAGATAACCTTGGATGTGCCGGTCTACACGGTATGGGGAGCCTGTGAGGATGTGCGGGTCCTGGAGCGTTTCCGCTCAGGGGAGTACAAGGTGGACAATCTACACATCATCGACGAAGTCAACTCTAGATTACTTGACATTGGTGGCGTGAAACTGCGGTTGCTTGGATTGGGAGGTGCGGTCGTAATCCATAAGCTGTTCGACAACGGTGAGGGCAAGACATATATTGCTGGTGGTCAAGGAACGATGTGGACAACGTTGCTACAGATCGGCTCTCTGATTGACACCGCCAACCGCGTCTATGACCCTTCGGAAACTCGCATCTTCCTTACGCATGCATCTCCAGCAAGAGATGGTATTCTCAACCAGCTATCTGTCACCTTGAAGGCCGACTTCTCGGTTTCCGCTGGTCTACATTTCAGATATGGCAGCTCCTACAACGAATTCTCTGTCAACCCGTCTTTGGACCACTATCGTGGTAAGCTTGCCGCATCCAAGGCATCTTTCCAGGATGTGTGGGAGACGGTCAAGATCGACGTTGAACAGGCGATTGAATCCAATGTCAATCACAAACAGCTCCTCCATAGTGCGCTGGACATCATCGAAAAGATGCCGAGCACTGCGAACGGAGGAAATCCTTTCGGCGGTCCAGTCGGCGGGACTGCAGGAGGGCAGGTGGATGAGAGTGCGTTCAAGAATATGTGGAACTTCAACCTTGCCGATGCCGCTTTTGGCTATCTCGTCCTCGAGATTGAGGGTGGTCGCATTGGTACAGAGATGCGTGCACAGGGCTTCAACTTTGCACATCGTGGAAAGCAACCTAACAATCAAGCTTCTCAAGAGCCACCTGCACCACCGTCAGCGGTTACCGCAGCCCAGGCGCCACCAATGACGGCACCGACCGGTCCAGCACAGAGTCGTACACCGCAATTCTCCGCGCCGACACAGCCATTCCCTCAGCAACCGAAAGCTCCTCAACAGCAACCTCGACCCAGTCAATCTGTCCAACAACCAGCCGCACCGGGCTCGAAGGCAGCCACGCCTCCTGTTGCAGGCTCACCAGCGCCACCTGTGACTCAAGGCAAACCACTTACGCCACAGCCCTCGTCTGGTGCTGTTCCAACCACATCCTCCCTTGATGCCAAACCTGCCACCCCCGCCACCAATGGCGCTGGTGGAGACAAGGTGAGCGACGGCGAAACATCAAAGGCTAAGCCTGCAACTCCTGCGGCAGAGCGTAAACCCCCCACTGCACTTTACGTATCATTCGTCGATACGGAGCAGGCTGTTAAGGATTGCTTTGCCGAGGAGGATCGCGAGAAGGTCAAGAATATCTTCCGCATGGGCAACAAGTACAACAACTGGAGAGTCCAGTTTGACAACCACGAGATTGCTCAGGGTGCTTTGACTCGTGCTCAGACCGAAGTTCAGAAGCACAAGGGCCCCAACGGCAAAGCTCCAAGAGTTGTCTTCTTTGAAGAAAAAGGCACAGGCTTCCATCAACACCAGCGCGACAGTCACAGCCAAGGTGGCGCTGGGACATGGCAAGGCAGTGGCCGTGGAGCATCATCTGCTACTAGCACGCCTCCAACTCGAGGAGGATATCAGAGCGGAGCAGCAAGTGACAGTGAAGGTGGACGAGGCAGAGGTGGGTTCCGGGGCCGGGGTCGTGGTCGTGGGGATGATCGCGGCGGTCGCGGTGGTCGTGGAGGACGAGGCGGCTTCCAAAGCAAAGCGACAGAAGGCGCATCGGACGCCAAACCAAGCGAGTCGAAGCCCAGCGAGCCGAAGCCAGCAGCTACCTCGGGAGAGAGTTGAGGAAACCGTCACTTGAAATAGGCGTGATTCATCTTCTGCTGAGCGAAGAAACTTGTCGCGAATTTTTCAGCGACAGACGGGTTTGGGCATCATCCAGGCGCCATGGAAAGGTCAAAATGGGAGGCCTCTGGCTGGAGTCGAGAACGGGCTGAAGCTCGACCTTGAGAAAGGGCGATTTCGTGGGTTCCTTCTACGGCTGAAGATTCCCCTTCACATATGTATTCTACCCTTTTTGTCAGAAACAGAAAAAGTCAATAGTGTGCTCAAGCTCAGCAAGTCATCGAGAACAAAGACAGGTCATGGGTTTGCACTGCTTTGTTACTATGGAATACTAGATCCTCACCCTACCCTCACAAATGCTCGATACGGGATTCGAATGCTGGTACTGGAGCGACAGGAGATGCTGCCACAGTGGCTGCGACCCTTAGGAATGACGTGTCGGGACTCTGGTGCCTGAAACTGCGAACCGCCCTTTAAACTTGGCTTTTAGCTGCCAGCTTATTCTCCGACAGTGCCTGAATGGAGTGGCGCGGCTGGGGTAAAGCTGTTCCGTGGGGAGAAGGTCGAAGGCCTAATTCAATGAGTGCGTGACCAGCAAAAACGGTGACGTGGGAAATGCCTGAGGCTCCAACCACAATTGCATCTTCTACTGCATCTTCCGCATGTTGCCTGCTTGGGGATCCTACAAACAAACCACTCTTTTCCTTTTCGATCTTGAACCCACCACAGACATTCATGCTATTGAGCCTGCTTCTCTAGCATCTCCTTCTTGAAGCATATACTAGCACCTACATCATTCAATTGCATGATGAGCCACAGCATTCTCATTCATCATTCGAGTTGAAACATAATCCCAGCCATTCCTCCTCCGACCTACGAACCTCCCAATGCGCTTTCCTTCTTCAGCCATTGCGGCTTTGGCTGCTGTTTGTTCCATCCCTTTCATGTCTGCGGTTGCAACACCTCTTCATGAAGCCGGTCGCTGCGCAATTCGTGGCAGCTGCGGCAAGCAAGGTTTCTTCGGGTCCGACTTGCCCTGTCCCGACAATGGAAAGGCATCTGCTCCTTCCGACGAACTGCGCACGAAGCTAGTGGATCTGTGTGGGCCAAAATGGCAAGATACCGATGTATGCTGTGAAGAAGGACAGGTGGACACTCTGAAAAAGAATCTCAACCTCGCCCAGAGGATTATTGCTTCATGTCCTGCTTGCAAGGAGAATTTCTTCAACATATTCTGTACATTTACCTGCTCTCCGGACCAGTCCCTGTTCGTCAACGTCACGAACACTGGAAAGGCATCAAACGGGAACGAGGTCGTCACCGAGCTCGATAATATATGGTCAACAGAGTATCAGAGCGGCTTCTACGACAGCTGCAAAGAGGTCAAGAATGGCGCGAGTGGCGGGAAAGCGATGGCCTTCATCGGCGGCGGTGCGGAGAATTACACTGAATTCACGAAGTTCCTGGGCGACAAGAAGCTGCTGGGCAGCCCATTTCAGATCAATTTTCTTGAGGAGCCTCGTTACGAAGATGCGCAGGGTATGAAGCCCGAAGACCCTCGGGTTTATGCTTGCAATGATACCGACTCCAACTATCGGTGCAGCTGCGTCGATTGTCCAGCTGTGTGTCCCACTTTGGAACCAGTCAGCTCGGTCGAGTATTGTCATGTCGGAAAACTGCCATGTCTGTCCTTCGCGGTGATCATAGTCTACTCGATCGCGCTGCTTCTGCTCATCACAGCAATCTCCGGCCATGTGGCCTACCGAAAGCACAGACAGTGGAAAAGTGAGAGGCTGCAGCTACTTCAAGACGCTGCTCCGAGCGACGATGAAGATGAGGGCGATCTCGTTCACAATCCTGGCCTCTTGGAACGACCACAACGTAACTATTATCTAAACCAGGTTTTCGACCGAGCATTCAACAGGCTTGGCGGCTTCTGTGCTCGATATCCAGCATTGACCATTGGCACCAACATCGTGATTGTTGGTCTATTGAGCTTGGGGTGGTTGAGGTTCGAGATCGAGAGAGATCCTGTTCGTCTGTGGGTTAGTCCCAGCTCTGAAGCGGCTCAAGAGAAGGCCTTTTTCGATGAAAACTTTGGTCCCTTCTACAGAACGGAGCAAGTCTTCCTGGTTAACGATTCGGCGGCGCCAAACAGTTCCGTCTTGCAGTATGACAACCTAGACTGGTGGTTTGACGTTGAAGAACGCATTTCGCGCATGATGACCCCAGAGAATGGCATCACACTCAAGGATGTTTGTTTCAAGCCTACAGGTTCCGCATGCGTGGTTCAGTCCGTAAGCGGTTGGTTCGGAGCCGGGCTGAACAGCGACTGGAAGGACCAGATCGAACTTTGCGCAGCCCACCCTGGTGACCAGAGGTGTCTTCCCGAGTTCATGGACCCACTGCAGCCCGGTCGTGTCCTTGGAGGCTATGAAAGCATCGACAATATCTTGAATTCGACAGCACTGGTGACGACCTGGGTAGTCAACAATCACCAACCAGGTACAGAAGGCGAGGCCAGAGCTTCGGAGTGGGAACGCGCCCTGAAACATGACCTGCTCATCTATCAAGAATCTGCCCGAGCTCGTGGCTTACGCATGTCTTTCAATACCGAAATCAGTCTCGAAGAGGAGCTGAACAAGTCCACGAACACTGATGCCAAGATTGTGGCTATCAGTTACGTTGTCATGTTCATCTACGCTTCGCTTGCTTTGGGGTCGGCGAGCTTGTCCATGAAATCGCTTCTCAACCATCCCTCGAATGCGTTCGTACAGTCCAAGTTCACTTTGGGTGTGGTCGGCATTGTGATCGTCCTGATGTCTGTTTCCGGATCTGTCGGTTTATTCTCTGCTGCCGGGGTCAAAGTCACTTTGATTATCGCAGAAGTCATTCCCTTTTTGGTTTTAGCAGTTGGAGTCGACAACATCTTTCTCATTGTTCACGAATTCGAGCGAGTTAATGTCAGCCACCCTGACGAGGAGATCGATGTACGTGTTGCAAAGGCTTTAGGTCGCATGGGTCCAAGCATTTTGCTGTCGGCATCCACCGAAACAATTGCTTTCGCAATGGGTGCTTTCGTTGGGATGCCTGCAGTCAAGAACTTTGCAGCATATGCCGCAGGAGCTGTCTTCATCAATGCTGTCTTGCAAGTCACAATGTTTGTGTCGGTTCTGGCTCTGAACCAGAGACGCGTTGAAAGCCTCCGAGCAGATTGCTTCCCTTGCGTCACGGTGAGAGGAGCCAACTCGGTCAGCATGCCTGGTGGCCACTTTTTCGGAAGCGACGAAGAGGGCTGGTTGCAACGCTTTATCCGCAAGGTCTACGCTCCACGTCTTCTGGACAAGAAAGTCAAGACTTTTGTGGTGGCATTTTTTGTCACTCTGTTCGCCGCCGGGATTGCGTTGATCCCAAGGGTAGATTTGGGCTTGGATCAACGTATCGCCTTACCTTCGGACTCTTACATGATTCAATACTTTGATGATCTGTATGACTATTTCGGGTCCGGACCACCTGTGTACTTTGTGACACGCGACGTCAACGTCACGGAAAGACAACATCAGCAACAACTCTGTGGCGGATTTACCACATGCGACGAGTACTCGTTGGCTTATGTTCTGGAGCAAGAGTCCAAGCGGCCCGAAGTCAGCTACATCAATTCCGCCACCGCAAATTGGCTCGACGACTTTTTCTATTGGCTTAACCCCATCTCTGACTGCTGCGAGGAGGACAATGGTGATACCTGCTTCCAAGAAGGAGAATGGAACATCACCCTCGGTGGCATGCCTGAGGACGGCGAATTCATTCGGTACATTCAGAAATGGATTCACGCTCCGACGGATGAAGAATGTCCCAATGGCGGACAAGCTGCATATTCGAATGCGGTCGTCATCGACAAGAACCATACAGACATCCCCACGAGTCATTTCCGGACTTTCCACACCCCATTGCAGGGCCAAGACGACTTTATCAAATCTTATGCCGCGGCACGGAGGATCTCAGACGACATATCCAGCCGGCACGGAATCAGTGTCTTCCCGTACAGCAAGCATTACATCTTCTTCGACCAGTACAGCAGCATAGTTCGTCTGACGGCGACGCTGCTCTGTGTGGCCGTGGCGATCATCTTTGTGCTGACATCCTCGCTGTTGGGCTCTTTGCAGACAGGTGCAGTTGTTGCTGTTACGGTTATCATGATCGTTGTGGACATCATCGGGGTCATGGCTCTCGCCGGTGTTTCGCTCAACGCTGTCTCGCTGGTCAACCTGGTGATATGTGTGGGCATTAGCGTCGAGTTCTGCGCCCACATCGCGCGCGCGTTCATGTTCCCTAGCAAGTCAGTCATGGAGCGAGCACGACACAAGTTCAGGGGTAAGGATGTGCGGGCCTGGACGGCTCTGGTCAACGTTGGCGGTAGTGTATTCAGTGGTATCACGATCACAAAGTTCTTGGGCGTTGCGGTGTTGGCATTCACGCGCAGCAAGATCTTCGAGGTTTACTACTTCCGCGTGTGGTTGGCGCTGGTCGTGTTTGCTAGTAGTCATGCCCTGGTGTGGTTGCCGGTTGCGTTGAGCTTTTTCGGTGGTGAAGGTGAGTTTTTGTCTTCCTTTTCTCTTGAGAACGCAAACTAACTTGACTTCTAGGGTATATTGACCCCGAGAGCGAGGGTGGATTGGAAGAGGATCTGGCGAGTAGGAGGTATAGGAGTCTTTTACCCGATGACGACTATGATTCGGATGATGAGTAAAGTATGGAAAAGAGCAAAGGGGGGCCTTCGTAATGTAGGATTAGTGTGTAGATAAAAGCATTGGTTGCAGTGTTGGATGTGCGCTATCATTTCTGTCCACATCTAATGGTAGTCAACATGCTTCATTGTGCAGTGGCATCATACAGCCGACATCAGACTCAAGCAAGATCATCATCTTCCACATCCAAGATCCCAGATCTCGACATCCCCGTCTGGGCAGTCCCAGGCCGACTCCCTGACACTCTTTCCGCCTTGATATTTCTCCCGCTTTTGCCAGTGGACGGTGGGACAGGACTACTTCCCAGACCGACCGGTCGCCGATCCGTACCAGCGCCGCGCACATCGTCATCCTCATCTCCATCGACCTCGCTTGTAGCCACCACTCCTCCGCGAGCCTTTTTCTTCGCGGCCTGCGCAAGGAGTCGCTGCACGCGTCGCTTCAGCGAGGGATTGGGCTGCAGATCATCTTCCGTCAGGGCGACGTTGCATTCCGGACAGTGCACTTGTTTTGGTCTGTCTCGCGAAGCGTTCAGCATCTCAAGGATGGCGAAACGCTCGTACGAGTGTCCGCATTTGTCGGAGGTCACTGGGTCTTGGAAGGGGAGGAACGTGATGGGACATTTCAGTCGGGTTTTCTCCTTGGCGATTTCGACCTCGCTTTCGCTGCTGTCGTCGTCGTCGGCGGCATCAGCTGAGGCGGCGTGTCGGTGTCGTTGTGACAACGATATGACTTCTCGGCCTTCTTCCGCGGCGAACCACAGTCCCGGAGCGGGCATGGGAGGTTTCTCGTCGCCTGGGTGGTCGCCTTCGAACCAGTTGCGTTTGAAGCCGGTGTAGGTGTTGTTGTGGGCGTATTTCTCGGTGGGGGTTTTGGTGGACCAGGTCTTTTGTTGCTTTTGGAGGGCTGAGGAGAGGAGGGTGTATGGTGTGTTTGAGGATGTGGGCGCGGTTTGGGTAGAGCGAGTGCGACCGCTGGTTGGCTCTTCGTCTTCTTCGTCCTGATCTTCATCGTCGTCACTGTCGGTGTGTCGGGTGCGGTGCGATTCTTGAGTACCTCCGGATTGTTCTGCGCGTTTCGATACTCTTGCGGCTTTGTCGAATGCTGTCTTCAGGACGTTCGGTAGGTCTTCCAGCCAGATCTGGTCGTCGACGATGGCGCGAATGCTCATGTCCATTTTGTTTGTGAGGGTTTCGACTTCCTTTCGGAATTCCTCGTGTGCTTGTTCGGCGACGTCGTTCCCGTCATCGTTATCCTTGCGACGCCTTCGTTCTCTTTCGTATCGTTCTGTCCGATCGTGCGCGGTCTCACGTACATCGCCAACGGTCTCGGTCAGGTGCTGGGCTGCATCTTTGAGAAGTTTGGCGAGTTTTGTGGTTCGGGTCTTGTCGTTTGTGAGTTCGCCTAGAGATCGGAGAGCACCGTCGTTGAGCGGCGCTTTGAGAGGCTGCGATTCGAACGCTATGGATGGCATGATTAGATTATTCAGGCGCTGTGTGGACTAGAATGTGGTGTGCCTGTGGTAATGCAGCAGTTCCGCCTGTTTGCGATGTCAAGATGCGATGCGTCGGAACGCGTCTATTGGAGACGCGTTAATAGGTGGAATTTGTGGACTTGGGGAAGGTATGCCGACGTCATTCATCTCCAAACAGCGGGATTGTACTGCAACTTGGCACGGTGATATGTTTTGGGGCTTGAATCTGCTTAAGACTTTCTCTTCTCTTTCTTAGTATTGCATGCTTCATATTGTATACCACAAAGGAAACTTTGTGCTCATCTTTCGTGGCTTTGTGGGGAACCCACGAGACATAGTCCTTCCTGCGCCTTCTCGCAATATGATAAGAACGATTCCTCTCGTCATGGTACCGCCGCTGTCAAGCACGCATCCTGCGCGGACACGCTACCGTCTTGGAAGTTGTGCTCGTGAAGTCCACATCTGACGAGAACATGTCACCCAATACGAGTCAGCAGTGCGCACAAGGTATCGACGACCAGCAAGTTACGAGAGAAGTGGCAGGTGCGGACCATGCTTCACCATGTGGAAGTGGTTGCAGCGACGGGTTCCGTCCACATCCTACTCCCCTTCAATTCCAACATCAAACCAGCTGTGTTGATCCCATCTGTTTTCGCGCGGCTACGGTCACATCTGGAGCTGTCATGTTAGCAAGAGCTGCGCATTTCCCGTGTTTCCATAACTGACCTAGATGATTGTCGTTCGCTCTGTCGCGATGGCCTTGGTTTGCGCATTGGCCGGGACAAGATTCGTTCCTGGTTGAGGTCAGATCCATTTTGGACGAGACCTTGCTTGAATGTTTGACATTACTTCTTGGACTGGAAACGAAGAACTTGAGCACTTGAGCACTCGAGCACTCGTTGCCTGAGTCACCATCACTCAAGGTGTGAGCTTCGAGCCTCTCACATGCTTCCAGCCCAACAAGCACCACGCCCACCTCATCAATCCTCATGTGAGTGCTCACACTGATATCTTCTTCCCATCATTACCCTCCGACAACTTAGGGTGCTTTTCATGTGTCCCTCCTTCCCCTTCACGACGCTGCTACCTCCTGCTCACTTCAACCTTTTTATGCCCATCACCACTCTTCATCCCTCTCTTCTGAGGTTGTCTCTGCTAAGGCGTCCATTCCCTCTTATCGAAGCTCTCTTGGCTCTCACCACTCCTTTGTCAGTTCCCACATACCTCACCAGTGCACACTCGGTAGTCCTGAGGGCTTGAGTTGTCCATCTAGCATCAACCCTCTCTTACTGTTTTATTTGTCCAATCACAAGTACGACCTGCCCTCATTGCCCGTCACCTACACATCGACTGGAAAGGGTGGTTCTAAGAATGACCTATCTTCAGTGGTACAAGTCCGCCATGGGTGCCAATACCTCAAAGATCGATGATGATATCATCGCACTTGATGAATGCAACAACCAAGGACCAGCAATGCCGACCGCGGCCACGACATTGAGACCACATTATGAACGGCTCCCTCCTGTCGAAAGCCGAGAGACCATCCGATCTCAAGCACGTCAGCTTCGCCATTGGCGCTTGCTTGACGGTTCAGACGATCTGTATGAATCACTACTACTACCTGCCGATCAAGCTTGCGACGGTTCCTTTGCTGCCGTACAGTCTCCTCAAAGTCATGATGTTCTACAACCATGCACGCCCCAGATCGGACAGACTGCCGCCCTAGCTACCCCTACTGTCAACGCTGCGGCTCCCCTCGTGAGACCGGATATCACTGTGAACAACATCGCCAAAACCACTCTAACAAGTGTCGGTCCTACAGTTCCTACGGCCTGTATACCTGCGAAAAGAGCAAGTTCCCCAATGCCAGATGACAGGAAGAAGCGGAGGCTCATGATTACACCTAAAGCAGTGGAGATTGCCGGCCTTGCTGTGCCACAAGGAAATGCTGGCTCTGCATTGACGGAAGCCATTGAAGATGAACAGAATATCCTCGACTGCAAGTTTGACTGGTCGGAAGCGCTGAACCAAAATGATATCACCACAACAGGTTTGCCGCCTCTTGAAAGCAATGCACTATCAGAGAAGCTCGACCAGAAAGGCTTTCCACTTTATCAGGACGAAGACTTCAACTTCGCCGAAAGTATCGATGATGAAGGGTACCAATCTATCACAACCGGCTTGTCGGACGGCTCGGAGTACCCTGCAGATGAACAGGAAGCGCAGCTTGTAAGAATGCTCGCTGCTTTTCAAGGTGATAACATATCAATTTCTCAACCAACCACCGCAGCCAGTGTATCTACGAACTCAACTGTGGAAATTGGAGAACAAGATGACACGCTCGAGGAGGCCAGACAATGGATGTTGAGGGATCAAGAGGCTGGTGTTGAGCGAAGTCGATTGCTGCGAGAGAAAGCTATACGACAAAACCTGCAACGAGGACAGATTCTTGGATCTGCCACCACCTCCACAACTGTGGTACTCGAAGACGATGGCTCCGATATGGACATCGTCGATGATGAGGTCAAGGAAGGTCAGGGCGAATCCGGACCTGATGAAGGGATGCTTCCTTTTGCAGAAAGTGGTCAGAACAATCGAGATGTCGAAGACATCAATACTGGTCACGAACCGAATACGGAAGAACTGCTGGACGTTGTCCAACAACATGTGTCGCAGATTACCAGCTCAACACAGTACATCTCTGAAGACACCTCAAAGTACGTTTAGAGAACCGACATGCTAAATTCCTAACTAATGAACTATTTGTGCAGATCCCACCGTCCAAGGAAAGATCCTAGCGCTTTGAATCATGCTTCAAGGGCAGCTGCTGAACAATTTCGCACCCAAAGCAGACACCTAGGGCACATAACGCAGAAGCCCGCGCAAGCCTCAGAAGACACTCTTCAAGAAAGAGAACGACGACTGCGTGAGCTCACGAAGACTAATCCTGGCACCAAGTCGTCTTTAGGACACAGCGTGAGCTCTCCCAATTTGAGCAATCAGTTTACTGAGGATGACATTGGTAGGCCTCGACAAGTCGAGAGCAATGAATTCTCCACACGCCATAGCAGGGCTCAGTCTAGGAACGATGCACATTCAGGTCCTATATTGGCCGACTCACGTTCCCACAATCTAGCTAAGCGCGATCCGCAACGTCCACATTTGTCGGGCCTCGATATGCTCGCTATGAAGCGAGGTACTGCACTGAAACCTGATCGGCACTACCCCAGCGACACTGAATCTCACGAGGCACACAAACATGAACATTTTAACAGTCAAGCCAGTGGAAAAGAACCAAGCCAAGTATTTTCGGAACTGGATCTCGGGCATACGAGGCGAAGCGATACGATCAATTCTGCGGATACCGACTCCATGACGACAGAAACGTTGCCAGAGAGTGCCTGGTTATGCAACCACAATGAGGCTGAGCAAAATAATCCGTCACATCAGCGCCTGTCTGGCTTGGACATGCTGGCAAGTAGGCGTGGACCGGTTTCTCCGGCGTCTACCAGGGAACACCAACACACTCCGAGAGCCAAGGCACCTACGACCAAGCCTCCCGGCGCAATCGCCGGTCTGACTCTGCCCCCAAACTTCGAGAAATTCAGTGAAGATGAGCAAAAGGTGATCCTTGAGCACGAGATCGCGAAGGCGCGGAAACGTGACCTCGAGCAGATTGACAGGACCACGCATAGTATTGGTCTTTTACGCTGTTTAGGGACATTTACCGAGACAGAGAGCAATGAGCTTGACGAAGTCCGCAAGTATATTGCTCAAGTGGTGGAACGAGGGGAGTGCGGAAAAGTCAGACGGAAACGCATTTCAGATATCCAGGGAAATATGAGGAGAAGAGCTCAGGGTTTTCAAGAACCCTCTTCAGAAGAAATTGACAAATGGTTATTACGGATGTTCAATATCAACAAGCTCAATTTTGTGAAAGAGGAGCTGGCTCGCGTGGATGAGAAAGTCGCTGAGCTAGGCGATGTGCGTCGAAACATGCACACTAAGCGACACAGCAAGGCCGACAAGCGGTACAAAAAGAAGAATGTCCGCTTTTCAGAACCTATGGAAGACCATGGTGCGTCTCGTGTACAAACCCCGAGACCAGAGCGACGAGAGCGACCAAGGTACAACGGCGAAAATGCAACAGAGAATCGGAGACTTGCTCAGTACGCGCACCAAGACCGTCTTCGCGAGCAGCTTCAAGCTAAGCTCAGACTTTATGATCAAGCCAGCCAACCAGCAGAAGTAATCGAGTTGCCTGAGCAGAGTGACGACACCCCTGAGAGCAGCAGAGCGCACCGCAGTGACGGCGACGAAAGTGAGGAGGATGATGGCGCCGAGTTTGTCTACGGTCCCGGTCGAAACGCGTCGACGTCCCCCCTCCCAAATACGGCAGCAATATCAGATATTCACAACCCGAGAGCCGTCCAAGATCTTAAGGAGATCAACCGCCTTGAGGACGCACGCCAGAAAGAAAGCGGCACACATGCCACGCAGAGATTGAATGCAGCACCAGCCAGCCAGCGATTCGACCTTGAGTTACTAGAAAACATGAAGAGAAAGAAAGTCTTGGGGGAACTGGGTCCCAGCACATCGGACCAGATTCTCAACGCCGGCGCCGTCGAGGATGACAGCGAAATCGACTCGTCTGACGACTCTGACAGTGAAGATGAAGATGAAGAGGAAGAAGATCGGCAGGTGTTCAAGTATACCATCATGGCTACTTTCGCAGGCATAGACATCTACAAGACTGCGGACGAGTATATTATGAAGTCAACCTACAAGCTGGACTCGGCGATGAAACACGTCAGTGCGATCATTCAGAGCGTCTTCAAGCAGTTCCCACCAAAGGGCGGCGAAAGAGACGGAGACTTCAAACTCGACGCTACTTACGAGGACGGCCTCATGAGGCAACACCTCATGACTGGCAAAGACTACGACGTCGAAGCGAGAGTATGGATCGAGAAGGAGATCGTTGATTTGGACAAGAAGGCTTTTCGTTGCGCGAAAAGAAAGAAAGTGATCACGGATCGAGCATTGTATACTGTCGTATGGGAGAAGATAATCACGCCGGTTCTTGAAGAGGCCGAGGCTGCTGCAGACGATGCAGACAGCCTCTTTGGAGATGAGTCTCTGCGGCAGACCACCAACGAGCCTGTTGTCACCACCATCCCGAACAACGAGATTGCCTACTTCACGAGCTCCATCCTCGCCAATCGGTATGCCAAGGACATTTACATGGCGTGGCATTATCAATTCCTTCCCGGCGTGCAGAACGAAGGATATCGACGATTAGAAGATGAGGCGATGGAGGAAGACCTCGAACGTCTGGGCAGTTTTGGGCTGTTCAGCAGGGAGGAGAGTTTTCAACTCGTCGAGCACGGACGAAGAGTGGAGGAGAAGTTCAAGGTTTGCGTGAGGACGATTGAGGTGATGGGACCTACCAACTGATACTGTTGACGCTTTGGTTTCCTGCTGAGGCATTTACCTGATGTTGTTGGATCTTTACATTTCACAAAAGCTGGCGCATGGTCGGTTTGAAAGAAACGAGGAGGTAGCGTTGGAGATCTGGCATACAGGAGCAGACTGCTTCGTAGCAACGGAGAAGCGTCCTAAAAGATGATGCACATGTGTCTTTGAATGAGAAGGTGCTGAGTCGGGGGATGCCTTGTTGGACGGAGGTCTAGGTAGATCTTCATTTCACCCGATGCTTACACCATGCTCTTCAACGCCTAGTGTCATACAGTGTTATGGTCGTCTAATCGTCTCGATCTTCCTTTTGTCAAATATAATGATATACTCTTTAAAATACATAGTATAGAGATTAGTGTTCAAGTGTCAGATGGAAGGCCGGGATTGGACCTCTCACAGGTGAGTGAACGAGCAGTAGTGGTCAACAGCTTCTCACACAAGTACCTCAAGGATAGAAGACTACACTGAAATAACCTAGTCCTGGCCTGGTATCAGCCACAGCCACCTACGCCTTTTGGCTGATGTTCTCGCTCCTAACTTCACAGCCTTGGCCTTGACGTTCACTGCAAATGATGTTGGCACGTGTCTTCGCTAACTAGTGCATACCCTCGGTACTCCCTGAGTGTCCTTGATCCCATGTCTTGTTGCGGCCATGACCTGGTCTACTGGTTCAACGGACTATGCGCTTGTTGACTGACTCTAACGACGTCGCGATATGCATATGCCCCAGATCGAGAGTAAGTCGATGTATGACGATCTTCCAGACGGACCTCAACCATGGCTTTCCCATCACTCTTGAGCCTGCACCGCCGTGGAATCTCAGTACTGCTCCTTCCCAGCTTCCTTTTGTGTCCGTCGCCATCCGGAGCCTACAACAGCAGTACCTGTGCCGCCGGCTGCTCTCCATTTGACCTCGTCCTCAAGAATTGCATCTACTTCAACGCACCGGCCAACAGCTCCGACACCTCGTGGTACCCGGACTTCGTGCAGTGTACCTGTTCGGCGGGCGGCGATTTGGCGGTCCGTTTGGGCTATCTTTCCAGCTGCGTTGTATGCGACCAGGGGGGTCTCGGGGCAAACAATCTCACCACGTACCAGGATTGGGACGTGATTTGTGGCGAGTGGCAGGCCGAAGGGTTCCAGAGCGCCGTCAGCGTGTTGAGCACGTGGGACGACGTCATGTTTACCAGTTTTTTCTCCGCCAGTATCCTGCCGGAACTGCAGAAGGGCGCACATGGTACGACGGGGGTTGCAGTGGGAACCGTGACGGCGAGTGCTAGTAGTGAGAATCTGGGCACGGGATCGAACAGTGCAGTTGCCTCTTTGACCTCGGCAACAACGACAGGCCTCAATAGCGCGTCAACCACACAGACGTCTTTGACCCAGACGCAGTCGGCAGAGTCAGCTGCAACGAGTGCCGCTCCAGGAGCAACAACCACCACGTCGAAAGGGGATGGTGCGGCACCGGAACCCAACAGATCGCTGGTGTCGTTCATGGCGATGCTTGCCGCCATGGTGTCGTGGCTGCTGGTATGACACCAAGAAACTTCAGAGGCTCCTTTCATGGGGACGGTGTCGAACATCAGTGAGAACAGGAACGGATTGGCGTAGAGGTTGCTGTTGATGTCGGTGCTCTCGAGCGACCGGCTGTACGTCTAACATCCATGCTGGCGTACATTGTTGGACAGACAGTAGCACCCCTTACAGTATCGTCAGCCGTTGTTCCTTTCAGTCGTAAACACAATTGGCGTGGATCCTGATGCTGGATATACGACAAGCGCGGCAGCTGTTCTGATCGACGACACTCCTAAGGCGTGACGCGTCGTGGGCAAGTAGAACACGGTTATATTGGGGGATTAGGTCTTCAAGGTATCAGCAAGGGACCCAGTTGTCAAAGGATGTCGTAAATCCATGGAGCACCCGGCACATCATCGGGTGTTTGTTTGTCAGAGCAGACAAAGGCCAGATTGGACACAGAGGGCACGTACGACGGCGAGAACATGCAGTTCCCATTCAGCGCCACGGAGATGCTGATTTGCATGCTCGGGCAGTCAATGGAATTGGGATCCAGCGGCACGACCTGATACCCTCTCACCACGACATCAGTCTGCTTGCCTGCATTGACGAATATAAGCACGATCCGATCAGACGAGGGCTTGCTGTACTCGGCGGAAAACGCTGAGGCAACGATACTAAAGACTGGAACTGAACGAGACATTCACGACGTCAAACTTAGCATGGTGTAGACTTGCACGAACACAAACCCGCACGACGAGAGGAAGGTGCAAAGCACTCACCTGGCTTGCATCAGGGGGTTGAACGAGGTTCATACGACCTCGTGTCGGACATAGAACATCGAAGCATTATGATAGGCTCTCCATTCCCGCACAAGGTGTGCCTGCCTAGTGCAGAGACTGACATGTCTGCTTGTCGACGGCCACCAACAAGTCTGGAAATGGTCTGAGATGTAGGTGGATGATAGTGCGGACATGGTGTTGCAAAAGATCCCAGAAGAGTAGCTACGAAGGAATTCACCACTTTTGTAATAGGGAGAAGTTAGTCTCGGTTTGGCAGTCCTCATGAGCAAGAACGATCGCCAGCGCCGGGGATGGCGGTAAGGGTAGGGCATAGTAGGTTTGTGACATCCATGTGTAGGTTGGGAAAGGAAGTCGACGTGTACAGTAAGCAGTAAAGAAAGCTGCCTAGCTTCCCAACAGATAAATAAGTGCCCTTGAAGGAGAAGGTGCTCAGTCGTGGCAGAGCGTGTCGTTTGAGTGTCGAGGTAGATCATCGTTCTATCACCCGATCCTCATAGCATGATCTTCAAAATTGAGTCTCTCCAACGGCGATGTCCAAGTAGGAGGTCGCGTGAATATCAAACCTCAAGGTCGCCGACGTCAACGGCGTAGCTGATCGTAGTGGCCACTGCATTTGGCCCCAATTTTCCAACGTGCGGGCAACTGTGACGATCACTTTTCGAAGCGAGTTGAACTTCCTTGAGGCATCAAGGTTGGGGTAAGGCGGGGTGCAAGCATGTCTCAGTGTGGTGAGATGGTCCAGACTCAAGTGGTGAATTCGCGCTGTGCGACATGCGTGCAGCCGTGTGTAACGTCTCAGAATGATGGACAGCGGCGTCTCCAGGCGATCAGGATGCAAAGGGGTAGCAGGGGCTCGCCCTCGGCGGGTGCCGAGTCTCCAGAGTCATCATGAACGCGTATGCTAACCGGGCTGCAAACTGGTGGCCTTGTCGATAGACGTTCTGAGGTGCAGCAAAGTGTCAGTCAGGACTTTCACATGTCAAACTTGGCATTCCATAAAAAACTTCTCCCAATCGCACAGCAAGATCAAAGAAAATCAAGTACGAGCTAAGCGTGGGGCCAATCTGCACCCCGCCAAACCATCGACATGCAGATGGACAGCAATGCAAAAAGGAGGCGTTCCCAACAAAAAACCTTCAAGCGCTGTGTGTAACATTTCGGCGTGCCATAAATCCATATTTCCTGTCAATCGTGCAGCGATCGTAGACACGAAGCCACATATGGCATATTGAAACGGCGAGCAATGCTGCACATCAAACAGCCGTCGGCGTTATGGGCGTAGGTTGCAGCAGGTGCATGAGGTTCACTGGATATCTGTGGCTGGCTCGGCGGGTACTCACACGGCGATGGGCGCGATGCGTTGCATAAGCCTCATCCATACCCTTGAGAACCAAACACTAGACCTCGAGGCCCAATAGTGGAGATGAATATGAAAGCGTCGACGAAACGTTGCTCAAACCAAACTGCATAACCTCTTGACGCTTGATCACCATAATCAGGATCCACCAGGGTAGTGTATATGCATACCGTTGGTTGCGAAAGACCTGGTTTGTATAGCAGAGTTGTTGCGGAGTGCATATACACCGCCTGTTGTAGGCAATGATAAACAACACATCCACAGAGCCGGGGAAATACCTCTGGTTCTGGCCTCTGTGGAGCTTTCATGCACAGCACTGCAGAATTTTTTTCGTGGGATACGAATTTTGATATGGAGACTGGAGACTGGAGAAGCGAGGGGTTCGTTTAGAGATTGAGGGTTGTATTGTTGCGGTGCGAGACAGATCCGTGACGGTTGTTGGGGAATTCGCCTTCATGGGGAATGAGATTCCGTATACAAACATGTTCACATCGGTGGGCGCCGGTGGTTGTTGGGATTGCATCTTGCCACCGAACCTGAATGGGAATGTGATTCGGATGGTATCACCTCTCAGTAGACAAGGAAGCCATGTTGAACATTTGCAGGGACAAGCGGAAACCACAGTAGTGTTGTTGCTTTGGGGCTTCTGTTAGACATCGTCAATAGAAACTGCGGCTGCGCCTTTTCCATCGCTCCGGAATATGTATTTGACCCGAATCACGTGACTTTCAAGATAAATGCACATGCTTCAAATACGAGAGCGACCGATCTACCGGCACCCACGGCATCATGTCCTTCAGACTATAAATTCCAGATTATTAATGGTTATATGGTATGCTGATCTTGTACTATGGTAGACCATCTTTGGAAGGCGCCTGTCGGTGCATGAGGGTTGTGGTTGCGTGATATGCCGCCCAAAACTGCAGGATCAACTATTCAGCTGTATGGCTTAGCATATCAATATTATGGGGCTCGCCCAGGACGTGTCGACGGGAGCTAAGTCATGGAGGGTGGTCTATCCAACGCGTCTCTGGTGTGTTGGAGTCGAGGGTTCTGTGGCGAGAACGGGTCTCGCCAGGGGTTCGCTCAGATTATGGAAACCACCATCAGTAGTCTCCCGCCGCAGGGACTCCGATTAACCTTTTCCTCTGTGCCTCAGGAGATTTACAGGCACGGTCGATCGACGCGAGACCCTGACACTCCCAAAGCGGCGCAAACGTGGCAACATACCAAAATCAGCAGTAATATAAATGATGTGCTTCGAAAATAGGCTGATAGCGATGACAGGAGGTAACAATGCGAGTCATCCCTGTCAAACATTGCACTCCGTCTGTTCGCATCAGTCTGTAAACTGGAGATTGATCCACCATCTCGACGATTCCTGCCTCGAGGTTGGTTGGCGATACATCCTCTGCGAATATGCGCCGGGAGTTCGAAGGCCATCAGTAACACGCTGTCTACAGCAATTGCTGGATATCACTGTGTACGCTGGCAAGCCACTTTGGAGGCGGAAGACCGAGGCTCGCTTGCATATCGCTTACAGGATCGCTTGCATATCTTACCACTTTATCCTCGACAGCGATAAGGGATACTGTATTTGTGGCCCTTTGTCAGATGTGATAATAGAAACGCACGTCAAGAGAAATGTGGGACACATGGAACTGCAGTCCAGTCCCCTAACTTCAACCCCTAGAGACTAGAGTCAGCTTTGACAGCCAAAAGAAAATGTGATGGCAAAAAGTGGCGCTAGCCTGCAAGAATCCGTGCATATTGTATACTTCAACACCACTTCAACCTGGCCTCAGGTCTGCGCACACTATAAATTGTCGTATCTAATAATGGACCGTCGCAGCGATACGAAGTCCTCAGGTAGGGATGGCCATGGATTGCACGTTTCTGAGGCTTGTTCCGGCAACGTTCGGGTTGGGTTGCCTTTTAGGGCAGCAATATAGGAATGTGGCCGCTTGACTCGTATGGGAGTTTTGCTGCATGTCCGCTATGGTCACTCCTTGCAAGGATCAGGTTGCTCTTCAGGCAAACAGCAGTCAGAAGAAGCCACTGCTGCGTCTGAGTGATTGTACGGTTCGGTAGGCCCTTGCTGCAATTAGCCGCTCCACACTCCGGACGGAGTAGTTGAAGGAAGAATTTTCGTCTGGGGCCTGAGACCGTGTCTCCCGCCACGGGGTTGTCGAAGGACGTGCATCTGCCCGAACTCCCACAAATAATGTCAGACCGCACCACGAGTTGAGGCGATTGGCTCACCGCCTATACCGCCCTTCCAAGTCATGACTCGTGCGGTGTGCGGCATGCATGGCCTGCAGGTGGTAGTTCTCGCTGGCATCCGACGTGAACTGTCATCGATACAACAGTGTCATTTCTGGTCGCATGCAACAAGCAGCGATTGATCTGAGGGATCATTATTGTACGTCATGTCAAGTCGATGATTTTGATGCTTGAAGAAATATTGCGCAAGGAGGCACATGATGAGAGAGGTACGTACCTCATGACGAACTTGAGAGGAGCCGCGAGATCCGGTAGGTCCTTGGGGAGCGTGCGGAAAGAGCGAATGGATAAACAGAGTCTATCATCGAACCACGGTGGAGCTTCGCCAGGGGGGTAGGTGTCACTTTTGGGAACGCTCCATGCTCACCGCCTGTTCACGACTCAGTCTGGGACCAGTTTTGCAACATGCTTGCCTCATCGTTCTATGGAAGGCTCCTGATTCTGTTAAACAAGTACGAGCGCGTCGGAGACGTGCACAGGTGTGCTTGGACCTTTCCACCATTCAAATGATGGATGCAGTGTTATTTCGCTAATTTTCGAGGATCTTGCAAGTCGCGGGGTATGAATCGCTTTTCTGACGGGCACTGATGGCTGCCACAGAATTGCCCTGTCAGACAAACAGGGGAGTACCGTATCACTCTTCGTACTTCCAACTTCTGGTCGTTCAGCCAGCATAGCTGTTCCTTAATAAACTTATTGCCAGCAAATCAATGACACCATGATGTAAACGGCGGCTTCCGTGGTGTATCTCATCCATCACCTGCATACGTTATTCGGTCTCGTGATGAATCCAGACGCGCCAATGAAGAGACATGTAGCAGTAAACTCGGATTCCGATACTGGTCTCCAGGTTCCTGAAGAGCAGAGTACCATCCGAAGGAGTCCTCTCCTAACATGGCAGTTCCGTCAGTCGGTAGATATTGGCTGGCGTTCGTGGTCAGTGCATATGCTAAGAGTTCAGCGAGTGTCGTTGTTCTATGGTACTGGGCAGTGACCAGAGTCGCGTCTCAGATATGCTCAAACTATCAAACTATCAATGAGGACAACGCGATTCCATAAGCCACGACTACGGTCTATTCCACCTCTGAGATTTTAGCATACATCACGGAGTGTTTTGTATAGATTAACTATGCGGACAGCGCTGGCGTTTCCTCGCTTTCACACTTATTCTCCGAATGCGTAGAGATCTGCGGTTTCCACGCGATGTGATTGCCAGGCACGAATCTGGGCTGAAAATGACTTTCCAGCGATCTTGCTCGGTGACGGACCGGAACACAAAATACCTTGGATAAGCCCCTGCTGGGACGTGACGAGAAAAGACTGTCAGACGGCTCGCGAGTTTGCGGAGGGAGCGTCCTGGTTTTCCATTGGCGACCAAGTTGACATTCGGTTCGCTCTTCCGGCGAATATTTACAAAACAGGGGCAGCGCGGGTAGCCTTTTCTTGTCTTGTTGGGAAATTGGTTAGAGCCTTGTGTGGGAAGACGTGGGGAGCCCCCAGTGATTGGGCTACGTGATATGGGCGGTAAGCTTGTCGGAAGGTGAATCAAGTGAAAAAGGCGTGAAACTGTGCTACACTGCGAGAAGATATGCGGCAGGACTTACATACACCTCCCCGCTGCGTAGGAGATACATAGGTGGTCAAGGTTGTTCCCAAGATAGGGAGGAATATCGGAAAGAAGAAGAAGAGACAGGCGAGGGAAGCGGTTTTGCTGACTGTAACAATTCCTGCTTACTGCGCTGACTGCATAATTCCCAGAGTTGGTTGTGGTTGCTGGAACAGACGAAAAAAAAAATTCAGATCTTTGCCGGACAAAAAGACCGGTACTAAGGTTAAAGTCGTCATTCTTTGGCGCAGCCACTGCTATCATGGCGGGTAACAAGTAGCAAAGTTCCCAGTTTTTAGCCAGACTGCTTTCTTTTTGCTCCTTCGGCCACTTTTTCAGGTATTAGGTATCTAGCGGGGGAGGCTTGAAAACACCTGGCAACGCGTGCAAGCCTCCAAAAAACCTGAATTTCAACGCTTAGGCCCTTCCATTATTATACTCTTTTAGCTAGAGGTTTCTATAAGCCGCCGTCCACTCCCGCAAGCGGCACTCCGCTTTCAGCAATTAATGATGCTGCAGCACCACTTGCCAGCGTGACAAGTATAACTATCCCAACGCTATGATTGCTGCGAACAGTGCGCTGAATGTCATGAAAGTCGCATTTCAACACCCATCACTTCAGAGTTTCAAAAAGGGATGAATGAAGTCTTTTCTCCAATCCTCCAAAACTTACCGCAAGCATACCGAACCGTCAACATGGTACCTCGTACACATTAATATTTTCTCCACGCCAATCCGGCACTGTACACGAACTGTGGCTCGCTTGCGGTTTGCGACAACAGGAGAAGTGGGGGGGAAGTATTTCTATCGAGAGCAAACTGGTGCACAACACAATTCAAGTGGAATTGTTCCCGGATTCTGGGGGCTCTCCATCCAAAGGGTGAAGCCGTGATATCTCGAGGCAGAATATGATCAACTCTCATCCTTCCAGCATTGTTCTTTGTTGATCTTTGAATTTGCTGGTTATTCATCTTCTCAACAATTAAATTTCCTGTGTGCCTCACGCCATTTTGTGTTTCCGTTGGTCAAGTCCGTCAAAGCAAAAGCCATCCCATGTCTAGCTATCCCGCAATGGCCCCTGTCTTCCCGTCATTAGCAAACTCTACCAACGCGTTAGCCGCAGCTTTGATTTCGACCGACCCGAGTTTCTTTGACACTTAATCCTTGCGCCACCGACAAAGTCCGCCCACTTCCTAGTTGCAGGACCTGACCCTTGTCATATCTCTGGTGTCTTTCGCCTCTGCGCTCGAGCCGCGCTCCCCAGGCTAGAGGGGTGAGTCCACCCATTCTATCGTGTCCATCTTCCTTGGGCTGTCCAGCGGTGATCCCCAACTGCCTGCCTACTTTGGGCCGCTCGAGACTCAACACCTTTACCCTGCTCGCCAGCTTTTCCTCTGCCCACCATCCACCAAATTCACCCTCGTATCCTTTATCCTTACCACCTCTCCTCCTCTCCTCCCATATCCTAGGCATCACCTTCAGCCTAGTCTTCCGACATCACCAAGGGAGAGTTGGAATTTGAAACGACTTACGAGCGTCTTGGGCATTTCTCACGTCAAAAGGTGCCCGTTTGGAAAGCGGTCGGCCACCGATTAGCGAGCATATCCGGATCAACGTGGGAATATTTCTCAGCAACAAAGAAAAAGAGGAGGATACACATTGCATTGTCAAGACAGACACATTGTCTCCCTCGTGTCTTCAAGTACACTGTCACGTCTTAGAGTGCAAGACAAACTGCGAGTTACTGCCGTATGGTCGATCTCTGATCCCGTGGCGTGACTCTCTTTTGCTGCACTTCTTGGTGACGGTTGCTTGGACACCACCTACCGACCTTCCAACACGTTACGGCCTGCATCTTTGGGTTTCGACTTCTTCCAGCATCGTTCCTGCTACTCCTAAAATCCGTAAGTACCTTCCTCAATTTTCTGTGCATGGTAGCGGCGTGGAAACATTTTTGTGGGATCTGCACAAGCCTCGAGATACTGAACGCGGCTGCTCTGGCTGCGCTCAGACCACTTTTTGGGCGATCGGATAATAACTCTCACATCTTCCACCACCGTTTCTCCGCCTACAACGCTCCTACCACGACACTTATTTTTATTATTCACAATGCTCTGACCGTGTAACTGACATCGATTGTCTATATTAGACTGTTCTCCCCCACAAATTCTTTCAGCCCTCCTTGGGCTGCTCTTGATGAGCCTCGTAGCGCGCTCTTCTTTGCAGCTCCCGGTTTGGGCCTAACAACCTCACAACCGACCGAATGCCTTACACACCTCCTTCTCAGCTATCACCTTCCTCCTCCAAACAGTCCAGTCCTACTCCGAGCCGGTCTCACTCATACATCAAAGGACAGTTCCTCTCTCCACAGCCGCCGGCTCCATCCGGTCGTCCAAATCTCCCTCGTTCCAACGGATCATCCTCATATCTGACCAAGCATCGACGGAGTCCTTCGTTGAATGACGCGCCTGAGGTCCTGCACAACGGAGAGGCATACCAAGAAAATCGGGCTTTTGATCCCTATGGTAGCATCCGTCAATCGCCGCCCCCTGCAACCAATTCATTGATACCCGCAGGCATGACCATCTCTCCACCCGAATCCTCCCACAACTCTAGCGATGACGAGGACCTTCAGACAAGAGGTCGATCGAGGGATATCGAGCTCGGCAACCTAGAAGCGTTACAAGCAGCCATCAGGTCGATAGAACAAAGAAAAGGGGGTTCGCCGACCCGGCGCCAGGGCAATAACGAAACAACCACCATCAAGATGGATCTCGCAACTCCTCAGCTCGACGGCCCTGCCCCGACAGAAACTCTGCAACTTCGGCGGCCTCCCTTATCCCAGGAAGCCAGAAAGATCTCTCACTCACGCTCATCCACTGATTCGAGCATCGTCTTCGAGTCTCCAAAATCACAGATGGCACCTGTGATCACCCGGCAAGACACGGATGACAGCGATAGTGATGGTCAGGGTCCCCCTGCCGATCGTCCACCGATGGTTCGAAAGAAGTCAGGCGAACTGGTTCGCCCAGCTCTCAGACCGTCCTCCAGACGGCGGCCTTCAAGTATGCCAGGTACACCAACCTACTCGAAAGCCGTCCACTTCGACTCTCATCTCGAACACGTTCGACATTTCTTACAGGTTGACAGGCCTCTTGCTGTTAGCGCTGGATCCTCACCTGTAGAGAACTATGAAAGTGATTCGGAATTCCCCTTTGGTTCTGAGGAAGCCAGTACTCGACCACGTTCGACATCTCCTGAATGGGAGCTTCGACTTACCAACTTTCCAGCCGACACTGAAGCTCGCAAGTCTCAGGTCGTTTCTGTAGAACGTGTCTTCCTGTCATCAGACAACAAGAATCTCATCGGCGCCGTCGCTGTGCAGAACCTGTCATTCCACAAACAGGTGGTCGCTCGATTCACCTTTGACTACTGGAAGACCACGTCCGAAGTTGTCGCCGATTTCAACACCGATGTGCGTCGAAGTCAAGGCGATGGTCTTGACCGATTCAACTTCAGCATCAGGTTAGCTGATCAAGCCAACCTGGAAAACAAGACACTGTTCTTCTGCATTCGCTATACGGTCAATGGTCAGGAGTTCTGGGACAACAATGCCGGCTTCAATTACCAAGTTGACTTTGCTAAGAAGCCGAAGGTTCAATATGGCAAGAACGGCATGCCGGGTCTCGGTGCAAGACCGATAACAGCGCTGCCTCGCACACGCCAATCTCCACCTACCTCTTCCGGAAGATCAAAGGGCTTGCCCACTTCGTTTGATGACTTCTCAACCGGCTTTGAAAGCTTCGGCTTCGGCCAATCTGCAGGAGCCCTCATGGGTGAACCCAAGCTCAAGCTGAGGAGCCCAAGATCGAAGACCGAGCTGATTCCAGATCCACCTTCTCGCCGCAAGGTGAGCGGTGGACAAGCTTTTGGCACTCGATATGACTTCAACTCATCATTGACTGCCGCCAAGAACTATGCCGTGGCCGCTCTTGGTGAACATAGTGGCTTGACTTTGAGGGCGGATGCAAAGCAGTCTTCTGGCGATGGTCCTGCAACCACCCCTACGAAGAGCGTCTCAATTGCTCCACCCAAGCATGATGCTGGCGTCAATGGTTCAGTTCCTGAAGCTGTCTCACCTGCTCCAGCTGCTGCTCCTATGACATCCAAGCCAGCTGCTCTGGTGTCCGAAAAACCCGCACTCAGTAGCCGTGAATATGCGGATCTGGTCGAGAAGTACTGCTTTGTAGGTGCCCAACATCGGGGAAAGAGCGAGGAAGTCAAGACACATTGAAGTGCTAATTTTGTTTTTCTGCAGTTTGGAACGGCCAAGGCTGAACCTTTGACGAAGACTGCTTTGAGTATGGTCGATGGTGCTGCAGACTATGCGTCTCCGTTGGATTTGAGTGCTGAAGGCAGTCCTCGATCCACGAATTCGTCTGGTTCCTCAACTCCCACACCTCCTCGGAGTATGTCCCCGACACCTTCATCACAGTCGACCAAAGCGAAAGACTCTTACCTATCTCGATCATCGTCACGATCCAGCACATACTTTGGCTCACGATCGCAGTCACCAGTTGCTTTCGGATATCCCTATCACAACTCATCACATAATACCTTGATGTCTGGAACACCCACCCAGACAGCAATTCGAGGCTAGTCACCATTGGTGTCAACGGCAAGCTTTGTCTCAATTGGGGCCAGCGTTGTCGACAGAGGCTTTCGAAGATGAAGTTTGCACGGGTTGATGTGGAACAATCGACATCTTGAGCACGAGTTCGTCCGACGTTTGTGATTTTGTCTGCTGTTCTTTTAGCGCTCAGACAATTTGTTTCCAGTTTATCATTTTGAGCGGCCGCTTTCTAGCGGCATTTTCCTACCTCAATCGGCGTCTTCCACGGAAATCTCCCTAAACATGGTTAATAGACACGCCTCCTGTTTGCAGACGGTGATACGAAAACGCCTCTGCTTAGTGGAAGGGTACAAATGCAGCCTAAGCTTGGGGCATAGAACGGTACCAGGTTCGAAGAAACGGGACCTACAGTTGGTCCATACCAAGGGCGAAAAAAAGTTTTGACATCTTGGTGTTCTCTTCTTGTAACTGCCTTTTCACCATTGACGGTTTGGGGTGGGTTCAGGGATCAAGGTTGGGCGTTGAGTTGTCCGGGGAATGGAATCTTTTCTCCAGTCCATCACTCTCGTGGCATCGTGGCCTGTGCAGGAAATTCCCACTGCATGGTAGCCTGGCTTTCGTGGTGGTGGACATTGCATTGCGAAGGATTGGCATGGATGAGGCACGGTCGTTCCACGTGCAATGCTGTCTAACGAAATCTTGCATGAGCTTGGTTGACGGATTGAGGATTGTGTCTATGATGTTGACGGCTGGATGGTGGTTGAAAGACAAAGAGTATCGAGAAGTCGAGAGGAGGTGTTGCGTTGCTAAACCTTCATCTTGCGGACTCTACTTCATTCTTTTCGTGTATAGCTATCGACCATGCCATGAGACAAGCACATATGATAGCTGAGATCGACAACAATCACACATACATACTCTTCCTTCTGCAAACGTTTTGTTGACATTTCGAATGACTGGAGGATCGTGATGAGGTCTGTGCGTTGACTTCAACGTGACTGGTAATCTGCAGATGGTGGTGATCGCGCTCGGGACCAAAATTCGAGGACAAGCTTCGAAACTCTCTGGTGCATCGTGGAAATTAGACGACCATATTCGGATTCGGTGTTCGTTGGGCTCTGCACGGCACTACCGCTTATCTCTTGCGATCGTTATAGATTTGGTAGACATCGAGTCGTGGCAAGAGATAATTTGCTGCGGTCAAATGGACAGCCTTGTGGAGTGAAGGCGATACCGGGACCTGTACGATGTTTGGATAGCCGCTGTTCTTTGCGAGAACGTGTCGGTGGCGATGTATGGATGCCATTGATGGCATACTCGCTGAGCCAAAGCAAGGTCGAGAGGTAGGTTGCTTGAACGTCAATAGATGTTGCACGTTGGTGGTGAGGCTGTTATGGTTGGACTGCATGCTGCTGGGCGTATGGCATTGCTCGTGTCGACTGGAAGAATCGGTTGAGGTGCATGGATGAGCCGAGCATTCTCGAGGTTGCCTGGGATGCCAGCATGTGGAATGGTATGTTTGCATAATCTTCAGCCTGATAATCGACTGGGTCGGTATGGTGAGGCTGGGTGAGGCAGCGACGTGGTAGAGAATGGTCTTGTCTGAAGTTTGCCGCAGTCCATGTTCTCTATGCCGTCAGGTGTTCTGAATCATTGCAATATCAAGTCCATTATATTTCGATGGTTAGTAGTATAGGTGTATGCGGTTAAGGCCCCTGAGCGACATCGAGCCGAAAAGCGGGTGCGGGACGGCGCGGTCGCAGCCTTATCGGAGGCATCGCAGATGAAAGGGACCATGACGTTTCCCAACACTCAACATATTCATTTGCGATATAATGAATGTGCTGGTGGCTCCGAATAGGTCGCGCCGCGCTGCGATAGAACGTTGCGTAGAAGATGCATCAGGTGCCTTTGGTAAGGCGTGCGCAGGTGCCCCTGAGAAGACGGCGCAGAGGTGGTAAGCGCATTGCGCTTCATCGCTCTATGTCGCGAGTTGAGATGCTCATAACCAAGTCTGCTGGGGGTAAAGCCGACCTGAATTGTCATGGGCACTATATATGCGCAGACCAGAGAAAGGAAAAATTGAAAGGATCCAAGGGGGGCGGGCAACAGGCAGAAAGACTGTGATATACTCTGTGGTCTTGGATGCGACAAGGTAGAGAGGCAACCACCCCCTTAAGGAAGCAGGCGAGGCCAGGGTGTGGAATGAATGTTCGGATGTGTCAGGGTCCAAAATAAGGGTTCCGGAACATTATCAGTGGTCGGGGAACAGGGGCAGGACTAGTTTGATGGGCAGGATGACCAGGGGTGACGACCATCTCTGCCCAACATGGATGCTGGCTTGATTCCCGTTCCTGAATTGGACCATTGATATGACGCCAATTGGCGATATCCCCTTGTTGAGGGAATCGCCCCTTGTTGGAAAGATGATCCGATAAGTGATAAATCCAGGTCCAGGCCGCTGGCGAAACAGGGCTGAAAATACTCCGTAGTGACTTCAGGGCTGAGCACCACGGTATTGCCATGTGTTGTCTGGCATGTGATTGGGAGTGGACAGTGACAGCGGAGGCCGAGCAGAGGGCCAAAAAGAAACGGAATGCGTCTTTCTGTGGCGAAAGGGTGCAAGCCACGTATGTATATACCAGAAAGAGGGCGAAATGTAAGATTCTGTTGACTGGCGAGTGTATATCATTTTCCTTACTTGCAACCTTGATGATGTGTCCTTCAGAAACTTCTCGAGACGTGGATCAAGTCAACAGCGAAACAGGCCCAATTTGACTTGTCGAGTTACATCTTCAGGCTTTGTTTGCTTTGGCTCTGGGACCAATAAATGGAGATGCAACTGGACCAACATGAAGCCGAATGATGCGCGTGATCAAGAATGCGCTGCTGAGATTGCATGTTGCGCAAGATTCTGGAACGATTTTCTGGGTCTGGGATTTGGGATCTTGTGCCTGACGATCCACTTTAGGCTAGAAATTTGCCCTGGATCGCGGATATTCCCAACTACCGACTGCATGGCCTGGGCCCTTGTTTTCCCATGTATCTTTGCACTATGGCCTCGGTTGAAGGGTACATGGCGGGTACCTCGCCGTTCAGAGGCCAGCGACCCTGATTTTCGTCCAGCACTCCGCCTTTTCTGCTCCGCTTTCTTTGCACGCGTGATCAAGAGAAAGTCGGTATGCCGTGTGTCTTCGGCCAGTCAGTCGATTCCAAGGTGTCCAAAAGACGGCGCTAATGAAGCCATGTGAAATTGACCAGACCAACCTTTCTATTTACGGACTCACGAGAACCGTAAGGTTCGAGGTGCGGTGTGCAAGCCTCCGGTGGTGCGAGAAGTGACCGCCCCAGCGAACAACTTAGCAGCGATTCAGAACATACTCCTCTGAAAATTCCTGCTGTCAGATCGGATCCTGGGTCACACTTACAGCGTGGGTGATACAAGTCTGCACGAGTATACGTGACCTGAAATCTCAAAAATGGAATCAGTCATGCTGCCGACGATTGCCGGACAGCTTGATCTTTTGTGGGGAAAAGGTTTCCGCAAAGATGAGATGGAGCGGGACAGGTTTCCAATCTCCATCGCACGGAGAAGATCCGGTGAAACGAGGCACCTTGTGACTCTCCCGATTTCGATGGCTCTGCTTTCATTCTCTCTTGCATCGAAGCTAGCAACAGCACGGCTCAGGTGGACGTGATCTCGAAGGTCTAGACCACGGCCTCGTAGACAAGTTGTTGCACAAGACACACGGGTGACTGATCACACATACATGTACGAATATAATCAAGCATTTTTGCACTAGATACTCTCTCGCGGGGCCCTTGACGGATTCCGAAAGGCGCGAGTTGTGGTCTTGATATTTGTGGTACAAGCAGAGTTGAAATCTCTTTTGCAGCTAACCTGCATGAACGGCGAGGTTGAAAGGGGACACTGGACTAACCCTCCGCAGAATCAGTCCTACGATGCATGTGCCGCTCCATGCACATGTAAGTCATGTCGAATACTGCCTGCCATGCACGACCCTGTCATCAGCACGGAAAAAGAGCTGCAACACTACCTCCGCTTGGCCGAGTCTTTCACCAACTTCTTCTTCACATTCTTCGGCATCTTCGTCGCACGCTTCTCACGCTTCTCTTCTTTCACCTTGCGCTTATGTTCGCGCTTCTCGTCTTTATCCTGAAACCTCTTCCCACGGGGCGGTCCGTCTGACTCGCTGTCCGAACCTGCATCCGAGCGATCGTCACCAGAGTCAGAGGAAGAATGTGTTCCGCCTCGCTCCAGGGGAGCTCCACGGTTTTCATCCCGATCCAGTTCTGTTGCCGCATCGTCTTCTTCAAGTGATAGCGCCTGGCGCTTCTCGTCTCTCGATGGTGCAAGCAGGTCTTTATAAACAAGGGTATCGCGACCGGCTGTCTTCATTTGCTCTGCATCTTTCTCCGCGTCGTAAACATCATCAAGTGTTTGTGGAATATATTGTTTGCGGAAGACTTCGTTCTCGACTTCATCGTCCTGTTCGTCATCAGTCCGCTCCGCCATGACTTTATCGATTTCTTGGCGCAGAGCGTCCATCTCAAGGTCAGACCCGTCGCCTTTGGTCTGCCGCGTGATCAACATGAAAGCCTTCTTGTCGGAGAGAACCGAGACACCTTGACGTCTGAAGAAGTCGCTGACATTCTTGATGTCCATGCGGAGGAAATCCAGACTCCGGGGATGGTCACCCTCGACACTTTGACTAACATCAATAATGTATGGTTTATTCCTATGGTAAAGCATGTTGTACTCGCTTAAGTCTGCGTGAACGAGCTTGCATTGTTGCAGCAAGATGCGCATGTAGGCGAGAATGTCGATATACACGGATCGCCACCTTGCAGTCGGATTTTCGTCTTCGAACGCAACATCCTTCAGTCGTGGGGCAGCTTTGCCTTTCGAGTCACCAATGAAACTCATTCCCAGTACGTGACGTCTTAGGTATAGGGGTTCTGGACAAGGTATCCCGGCAGCATGGATTCGTTTCAGGTTTCGCATCTCCTTTTCTGCCCACAACTTCACCATGGCTCGATTGTCACCTTTGTTGAAGCCTTTTCGGAATCTAAATTCACCCGTAACGTACTTCTCCCTGTCCTTGAAGACGAGGATGCTGGTCTTGTAGACTTTGATGGCAACCTGAGTGTCCGGCGTGTCTGGTTCTTCGGATGCCGACACGGCATGGTAGACGTTTGCCTCCTTTCCCGTCGAGATGGTGCCATTGATTTCGGAAACGATACCGGAGTTGATCATCTGAAACAGGATCCTTCGAGTCTTCGGGTCGAGAACCTGCTCGGAGGTGGCCCGGTCGCTCTTGTCTTTTCCTTTATGCTGGCCTGCCGGCAGAGATTCGAGGCCTTCAATTTTGAGCTTCTTCATGGCATGTCCCAAATCCACGTCGGCGTTTGATACTTTTTGAGGATTTCCCTTAGGATACTGCCACGATGGTACATTAGAATCTGCCGCCGCGTGGTCCAATCGTCTTTGCCGGTTATATGACTTGGTCAAATCTGCCGGGTTCGACGAAGCCAGGAAATCGGGGTCGGCCAATTGAGCATCGTCAATGTTGTCGTCGTAATCATATTCGTCGTCGTCTTCCTCATCTTCCTCCTCATCGTCGTCCTCTTGGATCAGCTTTCCTGAGGCTAATCGTCTTCCAGTTTTTGTTGCATCACTGCCCGCATATCCTTGGTTTGGCACATATACATGTGAAGGAGCCAGCCCATCAGCGATCCCTGCTCTTGATTCGCTTGTCGATACGCCGCTACCTTGATTATTCGAGTCGCCGGAAGCCATCTTGTTCTGTCTACAAAGTTATATGGGAAATGAATTGGAAGACCTTCGATGAGTGTTTGCCACAAAAAAATGTCTGGATTTAAACATCCGTCATTTGATGTCATACCGATGCCAAGTGGTGGTAAATCTCCTCGCGGCTCACCCCATTGGGGACGAGGGTGATGCCGCCCTATACCCGTAAGCGCAGCTGAAAATCGACTCTAGGCAGTCCTAAGGGCTAGAAATCCCGCCTACTTGTCTAGATAATGTAGCTAGAATAACCCCCTCACATTTGTATTCAGTCCATAGATTCAGCTAGGCTATCTGTTATACCGGATTTTTGGACGGAGAATGCTCTGAGGCACGACGTGGCACTGCACGTGAAGCAGGAAAACCCTCGTTCTAAGTTCAGGTTCAACTTGCCGGCAGGACCTGTTAAACAAATATGATTTGCTAGACCTGTTCTCGCTATTTTGTTGCCCTTCATGCGTATTGTAGCCTAGCTGCAGTCCATCCTGGTCTCAGGTAATCACTGTCGAACGTGAAGTCGTACGAAGTGTCAGTGACATACTCGACATTCAACTCAACATCCACCGCTGCTCCAGCATCAGTTTGGGCCCAGATCGCAACTGCCACTGTATTGTCGCCATTATAGTTGAGCACACCAGGTGGGACCGGGAAGTCGATTTGATTGCCAATATAGGGATTGAAACGCCCATACTGATAGCCATTGATGAAAAGGAGAGACCGGAGCTCGACTGGACCCGGGCTACCAAGCCTGAAACTCAGTGACACATCTTGATTCGATGGAATACCCAGAGAGAAGGTGGTGCGGTAGAACTGCACACCTGCCCCAGTGAATCCGGTTGCCGGAGAGCTGGTCGCCCAGCCCGAATCGTCAAATCCAGGGAGATGCCAGCCAAGCCTTTCGCCTGTGAGCCCACCCTCGTTGAGATCCCCTCGTATAGGGTCGATAGGAGTCGCATCACCTCCTGCGGTGCCTGCGACCTTCCAAGCGGTAAATCCCGCCCCGCCAATTAAAGTAGCATTTGTTATTCCACGTGGGTTGAGAGCACCAGTTGTCTCGTCATGGCCACTATTATCTTGGACCACAAGTAGCACATTGCCAGTCGCCTTCACTGTTGCGTTGGAAAAGGAAATGGTCATATTGCCTGCCTCGAGGGAAGCATTTCCCAAGAAAGACCCGACGAAATCTCCATTCAGCCAAGCACTCCAACCGAATGCCGTTCCACCTTGGACGTTAAGAAATACTCCGCTTGCTTGGCCGTCGAAATATCCTCGCCATAGATGTATGCCGTTGTGGAAACCATATTCGTCCACGTACAGCACGGGCAGTGTCGCAGGTTGATACACGCTCGGTGTAACATTGTGATTTGCGTCCACCCAGGCAGGACCTGCGTCGGAATAGTTTGTCAGACGCTCCGGAAGACTGTCATGCACCTTCCATGGACCGAACTGTGGGACTACAAACTCAGCTGGCGCGGCCAACTGACCGACAAGACTTCCGTAAGCGGTCGTCGTGGTGTTCAGGGACTTCCCGTTCCACGATATTGACTGCACAGACTTGGAAGCAAAGAGCTCAACCTCCGTTGCGCCGTCGATATCGCCAGTAAGTGCAAGTGTTTGGGATTGTATGGTGGCACCACGGACCAGATATGGGCCTTGCACCAGGACTGCTAACATGTCAGCACATTGAGGATGGGATCTGATATATGGCACTTACCGGTCTCATTCGGTGATATCAGCGGACTTGTAGTCAGTGCAGGTGCCCAAAATGGATAGGCAAAGGTTCTGTCTAAGATCACAACTCGGGTCCCTGTGTTGAAGTTGAGGACGGATGATCCTGCTTGTTGCTGGAACGTGACAACGAGGCCGTCGCTCTCTGGATAGAACGCGACATTTGAGCAGCCATCGCATTTAGAAATTGAGCCGGAAGTGGTGCCTTTCAGGTAGAACTCGCCGCCCTCACCAGTAGGGACCCATAACACCAGCGTTGGAGCGCCATCGAAAACGGCGTATGTGAGGACCTCCGCGGTCGAGTAGATCAAGGTCTCTGAGCCGAAATGGAAGTCTGTGACAACGATCTTCGACTGGTGACCATTAAGGACGATAGAACTGCCTTTCTGTGGAACAGTGAAATTTCCCGCAGACGTACTGACGCTGAGCTTGAACGAGTCCACAGAAGATGACGAGGAGTTCGCATGAATAGTCACGTAAAATGCAGCGTAGGTCTCCGGATTCCTTAGCTCCGTGGTCAAGATTGCAGGATCCGTCGAATAAGATGTACTGTTGCCAATTCTGTCTGTCAAAGTCAAGTCCTGTGCGACTCTTGTGAACAAGGCCAAATTCTTAGTTTCATAGTACTTGGAGCTAATGGCGCGATCCTCAGAGATGGGCGCCGAATAGTCATAACTGGTAGCGGTGACAGGAGCTGCAAACCAACCCCAGCTCGTTCCACCATAGAACATGTACAGGGAAATTGCCGTTACTCGTTCTGCAATATTGTGCCGGTAGTAAAGGTTGGCAAAGTACTCATCTGTATTGTTGCGACATCCCCCTTGTGGCCCACCCCAGGGATTGTAAGATCCTCCCTGGAACTCAGGCATAAATTCCGGCTGAGTAGGAGCCGCCAACTGAAAGTGGTCGTAGTATTCTTGTACCTCGAAAGCCACATACGGACCATTGGTACTCGTACATTCGGCGAGGTTGCAGCTCCAACAGGCTGGGTAGGAGTCCAGTCCGTAGATGTCCACATCACCGCCTACGTCAGCAGTATCATAGTCCTTGGACCAGGATAGCGAGTACATATTCGGATTGTTATGGGTCAGCGGAATGGTTATTCCATTCTGGCGGGCGTTTGCTTCGAGAAGTTCCATGTAGGCAATCCCGGTCTCGTTGGGTGTTTTCGAGGTCGCATTAGTCCACTGATACCCATACTCATTTTCAATTTGGTATGTAAGAGCATTGCCACCAGTTGTCACTTGGTATTGGGACACTATATGTGCGAATTCTGTTTGGTAAGGAGTCCAAGCTGCTGTGTACCTGGTGTCGTTGTTCCTCAATGTCCCATAGTCTCCGGTTGTCAGCCAGAGAGGAAAGCCACCAGCATTTGCCTCTGCGTTGATGTAGGGGCCTGGTCGTACAAAGACGTATAATCCAAGGTTGTGAGCAAGTTCGAACAGCTTCGTGAAGTTATGTGCACCATTCTCGAAGTCCAATGTTGTCGGATTAGGCGCATGATACCCCCAGTGACCATAGAAGGTAAACGCATTACAACCAGCGGCTTTTATCTTCTCGAGAATATCACCCCACATCTCTGGGACTGGTATTCTCCAATAGTGCATCTCACCACCAAAGAGGAATGTCCTTTGCCCGTTGATGATGTAACTGTAGTGGTCCCATTCGACATAGTTACTGAGGCCATCATTATGCACCGGCCATGGGGTGACTGAGGTTGAGGCATTCTGAGCGTGAGCAAGGGCGAATATCTGTAGAATGCACACGAACAGATGCAAAAAGGTCCTTCCCAAACTCGGTGTCCTGGCCATGTTTGCGTGAAAGACTCGAAGAGTGGACGCTGAACTACCAATGATGCCTCCGAAGCATCACCTGGCTCTGGGAGCAGCCTTCGATATGTACTTGGCAGTCCATCTTCGAGTTGTGGGGCGAAGGTAATGTGTACAGGAAACGCAGTGACGCAGAAAGCTCCGGAGAGAATACATCCACCGGCATGTAGCTTGTGGGAGTAGTAGAAGCACGCGTAGGCGATCGAGTAGGTCACATCGCGTATGAGCAGTATTTGCGGGGTTGAGGTACCTCAAGGGTGGTTGTCCTGGTGCTGTTGTTAGTGGATCGATCACGACGCCGGCGCAAGAGTGTGTTCACCTCAAGGTGGAACGTCCCCAGAAGGAAGGTCGCATGGTTACGGCTGCGTCGATCATGACGGTCTAATCGTACTCCTCCTTCTCCTCCTCCACAGCATCCCCGCCGTCGGGGAAATACCCGTTTCAGTCTACGTTGTGCACCAGGTGAACGCCCCCTCAGGAGGAGCTGTACCCCCTAAATGGACTTGTTGTATAGTTCGGCGGCCGTGACCAACATAACTTGTCCATCTCCATAAGGGAGAACGGAAACGAGGCAGGATCGTCGCGAGTGGTAATAACTGGAAGCAGAGATCCGACCACAAAGACCTAGAAACTCGATTCACCAAATGTCCCAAATGATAAAGCCTGGCTTGAGAGGTGTGCAAGGGGACTGCAGCAGAAAAGAAGCTGTCAGGGCGTTGGTGAGTTCAAGCGCGATTTTGTACGGTAAGAGAGGTGAGAAGCAGGTAAGAAAAACATGAGTCGCAAGCCATGATGTTAAAGCGGCACGCTCTAGGTGAGCGAGCGCCCACGTGACCTTCCAGCAGATTTCTTTGGCTTGAGCCGCCAAGCAAATGATGCCCAGTTTGCGGTGAAGCATAGAGTTTTCCTTTGCTTTGACTACATCTTCAGCTGTCCAGAACCATGTCTGCATTATCGCATGCTGCTTCCTACCTGACCGAGTCTGAATTTCGCTATCCGCGAAATCAATGGAGACGTTTGGGGCTATCGGCCAGCCACGTGCTCTTAGGGGCGCATCACTCGGCGCGCCGTGCAACCGCATGAGCCTCCGGCGATGAATTTCTTCCCGATTGCGATGAGCTCTGGACTTTACAAAAGGTTATCTATGGCACTTACCGAATCTCGGGCGTCGCACCCGTCTTAGAGAAGTTTGCAGACAGGATCAAGGCCAAGGTAGAAAGGAAGAAAGGGCTTGTCTCGAGAATGGATGCCCGAGCAGGTCCTTTTGTCGTCGCTAATGTCATGTACCGGTTCGAGAGGGAGGTATTGGTATATCCATTTCGCCGCTTCGACGTGAGAGGAAGCATTGCAGTTCCGTGCAAATGTCGTGCTTGGCGAAGAGCTTGATTTGCAGGTGAACCTCTTTGCCGGGATGCATGTCGGCTTCGCGTCGCATCCTGAGGAGTTTGCATGAGTCTAAATTCAAGCACTGAGAGCCAAGAATGACTTTAATGCAACCCTACGGAAGTAACAACGATAGCTAGGTAATCGAAGTCGTGGCACAATCCTGACACTCGATCGTTTCAAGCGTACCATGGGTTTTGCAAGATCTACTAAGGTGATCGTTCCAGCATTGAACCACCACCTGCAACTCCCAATGGAAATATCCTAATCCATGCTAGATGCTGGTACTTGACACTACACATACTCTCTCTCTCTCTCTCCAGGTAAGCACGATCCCAGGTTTTCCACCCCCATTTTGCACACATGAAGATTCCACAACAACACTTGATATGATACTAAAGCGAAGGTGGCTGATGGTCGTAAGTTGCTCAACCTCGCACCTTTCGCCTTTTGTGTTCCATGCTCTTACCGGCGTGAAACAATGATATTCAAAGAGAGCACTGAACCAAGCCTTGAAAAGCGTCTCCCCCTGTGGTTGCAGTTTCATGTCCTTCTGACCAGTGATGCTGATGAAGATATAGGCAATCTCGGGTGGTCTAAAGGCTTATCTCGATCCAACATGTCAAACCTGTGGTATCGGAATTTGAAGTCAACATCGATCATGCAGAAACGTACGACTGCCGCGCTGATCCGGAGTTCCAACCCAATGCTACTTTGAGGTTGCAATCGTGCTCCATCAAACCGGACCATACTCGGTCAAACCGTCCCCCTTATTGATCTTCACCACCAGCACAACGAATTCTCCATTAATGCTCTCATCCCAGAGTGGCTCACCCCGCGCGTTGGTTTTGACGTACGTTCTCCCCTCTGGCGTTCTCAGTAATTCTCGCTTCAATTTTAATGATGCCTCTTTGCATTGTGCCTTTTGCGCCTCGATCTCTGCCGGTGACTTCTCTTTCAGGTACGGCGACGGGTTGACCCCATACTCTGCTTCGAGCTGCCTGCCCACATCCTCCCGTGTGACGGCGCCGCCCGTCTTTTGTGCCGCAGCCCAGTAGAACTCAAACATATTCTGCAGGGGCCACGCGTTGCCGAGTGCGGCCTTGGTGGCTGGATCAAAAGGGCCAGGACATCCTGCATCCAAAAGTCGCTGGTGCATAATGTCGATCTTGATTTGCTGATCGGCGTTAGGGCTGACGCCGAAGTCGTACTCACCTCGACCGTAGAGTCGGAATATCCGTATGCTTTCGTCCTTATATTTCTGCTGGGCGGCCAGGGCATTTGCAGGGAGTGCAGGTGGAGGAGCTGGCTCGGCGCCGCCATCTAGGCCGTACTCCGACAGGAGTCTCTTGATCTGTTTGTTTGAAACGGCGTCCCAATTGTTGTCCTGCTTCAGCTTGATGAAGAGTTCATTGCGGCTGATTTGTGGAAACTGGGATTGTATGGCGCGTGCGGCTCGAAGAATCTCTGTGTCGCTGGGCGGGAGCGGCATTGTCAATGGATGTGCACTCGTGGTGAGACGAGAGTAGATGTTATATCGGGTTCAGATTCTGCTGCGAAACAGAATGTAAAGGGGTTGACACAGATGTCCACAATCGCCAAGCTCCAGTTGTGCGCCGTGGGTGTTGAGAATGTTTGTTTGAGCGTCGGGTGTACACCCCTGAATTGAAGCAGGGACGACCTATTTCACGACAGTACTCGTCGATTGCTGTTCGGAGTATGTGACACAGGGGATGAGAACTTGTGGTTAGTGCAGATGGACAAGGCTGGAACACAGCCTCGTTGACTTACTAAGCTGGAGGAACTTGTCCGAAGAATATAAGTGAAAGTCTGTTGTGATCTTGAACTGTTATTCGCTCACAATCAACGTCATAAAAATCAAGGAGTAGACGAGCCACTGCCCTTCTCGAACGATTCTACCCGGACGAAACCTGCGGACGAAGAGGCAGGGCCTCGGCATCAGCTCGGTACGCGGACGGCTGTGTTACGGCTGCAATGAAACTCAGAATATAGGTGCAATGTCAGAAACTCAGTCCTCAGAGCCAGTATTGAACATATATTGATGAATAAAGCCCCAGATTCGTCAGGTGTTCAGGCATAATTATTAATGGCAAGCATATCGGTCGGTGGTGTGCCGATTGCTTCTCTTGTAGTATAAGTACCAGTTAGCTCTCTCCTTCTGAAGTTCCCCCAAGCTCTCCAGCAGGACACTCTTCGCGCACGACTAGATCCTCACGCCCACATCGACTTTTGGAAGTTCTAGTGGTATAACGACCAGAGTTCCACAAAATGGGCAAACCGTCGATACTCCTCATCCCTGGTTCGTTCTGCCTTCCCGAGTTTTATACTCAAGTCCTGGAGCCTGTGAGCGCAAAAGACTACGAGATCAAAGGCTTGCATCTTCCCACTGTGGGCCTGAAAGCCCGCGAAGGGCGACCAGGACCGGCGCCAACCATGTATGATGATGCCGCTTTCATAGACAAGGCGGTCGAGGAACTCGCGGATCAGGGCAAAGACGTGATCGTCATCGGACATTCGTACGGGGGCGTACCGATATCTCAGTGTGGCAAGGGATTGAGCAGCAGGGAGCGACAACAGCAAGGAAAGTCGGGAGGACTGGTGAGGCTCGGATACATGACTTGCCTTGTACCGCCGATTGGAGGAACAGCAGTCAGCGTGCTGTCAAAGGCACCAAGTGAGAACCAGGTGGACATGCCGACTGATGTAAGTTGGCTTGTCTTCTTGATCTCGCATTGATGCTTCTTTCCTTGCCTTTCGTCCACGCTGGCCACTGACTTACTGACTGTGGCCGACAGGAGAAGGGGTGGATGCTGCAAGCCCAGCCAGAGAAGACAGCGGCGACCATCCTGCAAACAATACCTGCAGAGGAGGGCACGGCCCTCGTTTGGAAATTTCCCAAGCACTCGGCCGTTAGTTTCACCAACGAGTTGACATATGCTGGTTACAAGCATGTTCCGGTCTCGTATCTGTTTTGCGAGGAGGATTTGTGCATCCCACCATTCGTCCAGAGAGAGGGAATTGAGATCATAGAAGGGGAGAGTGGAGGGAAAGTAGACGTTACCAGCATCGAAGCCGACCATTGCCCCAACTGGTCCGCGACGCAGGCCATGGTCGATTGGATCGTGGACGTGGCTGAAAAGACCCAGAAAGACACCGTGTAACATAGACAGCAGAATCTCGGTGCGAGCAAAGCAGAAATGCTTGAATCAACGCATATCATCAAGACCCATATCGAAAGTATTTTGTGATTTTCAGGCCTGCCATGCTATTGCTGTGCTGTGGGACAGAGAGCGGTCTGCGCCCCGACAACATGCAATGAGCCGAGCATCTGGTTGATGGTGTAGAGAGCTATCTTTCACGAAGGAAGGGTTCGGTAGTTGGCATGGTCATGAGATTGATGGTAATCTGTAAGAGCAAGTCTTCGTGGCCTTACACCCGTACCACGGTGCATTTAAGGATGTAGCTGACCCATTGATAAGATACGGAGTACTGCGTCTTCTTATCAGTCAATATCAGATCTACAAGTGTGGCTTGTGAGATGCGATCATGTCGGTACAGCCGGTCGCAACCCTTACCGTGGAAGGCTAGATTAGGAGGGTTACCGGGATGCCAATCTCGCTCGGCAGTTTGGTGCAGGGTTGGCTTAGGTACAAATCTTAGGGGCACTTTTTGTGTATATGATGTAAGTTATGAAAAACAAATCAGCCACAGTCCGCGAGCCCCAAGGATGGAGGATCTCGAGATCTACAAGTTGATGCATGACCAGTTGGCAACAAGTATACGAACTATATAGACAGATGTCGGTGATTACAGATCATAGAATATCAGGCTCACCGCATTCGCATAACTAACGCAGTTCGGCAGGTCCACGTGTAGGTATTAATTGTTCAACAATGATCGAAAAATGTGCCCGCAGGTGAGGACGTCAGCGTCGAAATTGATTGCGTGTCCATGACCTTGTTTTTCACGTCTATCCAACCCGTTGGCAATCCATGACGAGGCCCAAGCCACCCATGCGACGGCCGTTAAGCAGAGTTTCTAGGTGATCTGTAGGCTGTCCAGTGCTCTTTGCCCTGATTCGTCTAGTGCTTCCAGGCAATCCGCAGTAAGTCACCTACGGACCGCTACGCCTGTCGACCACCACCACCACCATCACTCGCACGTCTCCAGTTTATTATGGGAAGAGACACGACTTGCCTCTCGTTAAAATCCACTTCTTCCGTTAAGCATTGGAACCTTCATTTGGTTGTAGGTAATCTTCTTTTTCCCACTGCTTGTTGTGCATAGGTTCTGCTTCTGTCACCACACACTCTTTTTCTCTTGCGCTCCTTGGTCCGACGCTCATATTTTCATCAACACCAGAAGAAAAGAGATAGTGAGCCTCTCCGCAAGTTATCCGCAGCCTCCGCCTAACAGGCCATTATTGTGCCCATCACTTCCGACAGCTCCGCTCACTTTGTTATAACACCCCTCATGGCCCGCTGAAGTACTTTTTTTGTTTGGCAACGTCAACATCGCCCTGTCAGGCGGTCCAAAGCTGCGCCTGCACGGCCCCCGTCACTCGTTCGTTCTTGTGTCATACCTTGTCGACGACAGGACGCAGGTGCCACACAACATACACAATGGGACGACTTCGAAACTTATCGCAGAGCTTTCGGGCTGCGGCGTTCAACCATTCAAATGACTCTGTCCAGTCCTTGTCGAAACCCTCGACAAACGGTCACTCATTCATCGTCGACAAAGACTCACCGGCGACGTCCCCTCCTCCAGCATCCGAAACCACTCGAACAAACCCTCGGATAGATCGGCCTGCATCACGACCAGCATCCATGGTTTACACTCCCCCGTCCATGGAGTCGGCAAGAGATAGTCATGTTGAAGAGTTGATACCGGTCTTCAGGTTTGAGGAACCCTTTGTTTTATACCAGATGCTAGTGCTGACAGGCCTCCCAGTTTCCTGTCGAGTCATGGCAATAAACTATATCAAGAAGGTGCTGACACGATGATCCTGATAAGATTGTCCATGATAAGTTGCTGACCCTTTACAGGATACTTCCTCAAGCTCAATGACCTTGATTCCCGTTGAGTGATCCACCATCCGTTGCGTCTGTCGCTGTGTTAACATACATCTAGAGGGTCGACCAATTGGGGATCGTAACTGGACAGAATGCTTCGCCCAACTCGTCGGGACTGTTCTTTCGCTCTGGGATGCAGCTGCACTAGACGCTGCGGGTCAGGACGGAGAGGTTGCTCCCACGTTCATCAACTTGGCGGATGCTTCCATCAAGATGGTATGACGGTCCAAATATGTCAACTTTCCTTCACTGAGACACTGCAGATCGAAACGCTCCCGACACGCAACCCAGAGGTACAGCCGCTACAGAACGTCCTTTCCATATCAACTGCCGGCAAGAACCGATATCTCCTTCATTTCAACTCACTTCATTCTTTGACACAATGGACGGCCGGAATACGCTTGGCTATGTTTGAACATGCGTCCTTACAAGAACTATACACCGGCTCCTTAATTGCTGGCAAGGGCAAATACTTGAATAATATCCGCGTAATCATGGAACGATCGAGATTCAGAACAGAAGACTGGGCGCGAGTCAGATTTGGTGCCGGCACTCCTTGGAGACGTTGTTGGTGTGTCATCGAACCACCTGATGAGAAGGAATGGCAAAAGTCCAACAAATCAATGCTCAAGAAGAAGTCTGCGTATGAACGACCGGCCGCGCCCAAAGGGCAAATCAAGTTCTACGACACCAAGAAAGTGACCAAGAAGGCAACGCCAATAGCGACAATTTCGGATGCGTATTCGGCATATGCCATATATCCTCAGTCAAAGCCATTGATTGATCAATCCACTCTGGTCAAGGTCGAGGGCCGCATAACCATCCACTCATCGCCTGAGTCCACGACCGAGGGGTTTGTCTTCGTTATGCCCGAGCTTCATCCAGCCGTGTCTGGCTTTGAAATGATGCTGCGCTGGCTCTTCCCTGTCTATGACATCTTTCACCTCTACGGACGTCCTCAAAAATTGGTAGCCGATACATGGGATACCCGCGGTCTAATGTTTGCCATGCCCAAGCAGCGGAGATACGGATACTTGGATATTATCGATGTTGCTGCATTGATTCACACCCAAGGCAGCGACAAATGGAGCGAACGCGAGTGGCGCAAACAGCTGAAAGAGACGACATCCAAGAGAATGGCGATGACTTCACAAAGTCGTTCAAGCACCAATGTCGACGAGATAAGACCTGGCAGGGCTGCCTCGGAGTCTAGGGATGCCGTGCAGTATGACGATAGAGCCTCTATACATTCGACACCCGCTGGACACCAGCGGAACGAATCTTCAGATGCTGTGTTTGCTATGCCAAGGAAAGTTTCCACAGCACCAGCAAACGGTCCATATCTCGCTCCTGGGCAAAACCGTCACTCGAGGCATGTCTCGGAATCTGTCACATACGTGTCACCCACAAAACTTCGTCGGCAAAGAGATCAATATCAGCCATCCAGATTATCAACCGAGCTTTCTGATCTTGACCCTGGCCAGTACTCTCCACCGCCTCCTCCCCAATTCGGCAATGTATACAAGAACAATACACTCACTGCTGAGGTCGAGTCGCCAGAAAGTCGAAATAGTTCTGACAGCGATGTTCTACTACCTCGAACCAATCCAGGAGACGTGCAGGCCGACATTCCAACATCAACACCACCTGCACCAGTACCTACTCCAAACTTCCACCATCATGTTGGGGACGTCCCACAGAAGAGGCCGGATCCCCGACCAGACTTACGGCGTGAGAAAAGTCGTATGTCGGATGCAACTTTGTCTCAGATGGTAGACGTGAATAGAACGGCGAGGCAAAATTCGGCGGGGTATGCCGGACAAGCCGCCCAACTGGCTTGGAACGGGAACGGATCCAGTTAAAAAGCAGGGGTGTCTTAGATATCGAGGGGTAAGTGACACACCCCTGGCAAATTGAAAATGTGTCTGCTAATAATTCTCCTTCGACCAGCTCTCCCAAGCATCATTACTTTGCAAATGACGATAGTAATAGACAAGGCACAGCTGATGTGAAAGAACACTCCGGCCGAGTTTTAGGTGGTGATTCGACTTGTCTAAAAACACACCAACGAACAGCCGATCCTTGCCAAAGGGTCGCGTCCCAACTCCAAATGACGGCCCAGTATTATGGCACCATGTTACGGTATCCAGCTTCGAACTTTGGTGACGGTCTCCCTTACGCTCTCAATTCCAACAACACTCATGAAGATTCGACTTCCTCCACACTTTCACGACGCATCAGAACAGGAGTACTGAAAACTGTTGGAGATCCAAGCCTGGGCAATACCAGCTCTCCATCAGAGGAGCACATCAAAGTGGAAATACCCATGGTCGACTTCGGGACCACCATCACACCGACTTTAACCCCGGGAGTCCGCAATCGGCCTGCAACAGCGGGTGCGAATGACTCTTGCAAAGGTGACAAGATATCACCTAAGCCCCAGAGTCACTCACAAGACGCACGAACGTCCTATGTCAATGCACAAAGTGGACGACCGTCGAGTCGCGCCTGGCAACCTGTTGATACAGGACGACAGAGCCCTGTGGAGAGCTTGACCGCAGAGCAATTTGTTCAACAGCGGGCTGCGGCTGCTCGGATTCCTCAACCCTATTCATCGCACCGCAGCGTCTCGTACAGCAGGATCGAGCGTTCTCCTACCAAGCTTGAGAAGAAGAAAGCTCTGCCTGGTCGACCTGGTTCGAGGAATTCTCTGATAGCGGACTTTTCATCGGCAAAGTTGTCAGCAAGAGAACAGGAGCATATTGCAAGGGTGACTGGTGGTCCTTTCATTCAGATTGTCGAGAGGACGAAGACGCCGGATCCATTTGTTGGATTGGTGGGGGCCATCGAAGTCAGACAGCAGGAAAAGAGGATGGTGAGGCAGGAACTTGCTGGTTATATGGCGGAACAGGCGATGTGGCAGAGACAAGTGGCCGAGCGGAATTATGCTTCTCAGCAATATTCGGGTCATGGCTATGCGGTCGCTCAGTCACCCATATCCTGGACCAGTAGCGGCTTTTCGTCACCCCTGTCTGGAGTACAGCAACCACCGATGGATTGGCAAGTACAACGATACCAACAACCAGTCCAGGAACAGCAGATCGAGCAGCTACAACGTGGTCGAAGTCGAATCAATCACGATTCCCAAGGCGCCTTTTGTTTGTGAGGGCGATTATCGCGCATGATAGGTCCTGGATGTTGTTTAATGCTTATCTCGGCATTTCAAGCGAGGGAGGAGTTGCATTTAATAATGGGACGATCCGGACGTCGACATTGCATGGTAGCCTGGATTGGGGCGGCTGTTGCATTCTAGCGTTCTTCGTGCTGTATTATGAGCATTTGCATCGTTACGGGCTCATGGAAAAAGGAATAGAGCAAACATAATCAATAATGTGAACATACTTCAACATGGATCCTCTGATCTGCACTTCAGGGCGTTCTCCGGTGCATGCATTGTGCATAGGAGAAGTGCGTAAGCGTGTTCAAGGTGCGGAGTGCGTTCTCCCCAGAGCAACCACATGTTACTCTGCGGATGAGTCCTGGTTGACATAAGCCCGGAGGATTTGCATGCAGGGCGTTCGTACTATTGTACCATAGTATGGGCAGATAAGCACTTTATAGGTTGTATGCAAGGATTAGATCCAGTTTGAGCTGAAAAAGAAACCCGGAACTCGGAAACGAGGGTCGGTCAACACAAGTCGAGGCCCGGAGGATGCACGCACCCACGTGGAAAGTCGAGCCTTCTCCTTTCTCGATGATTGGGGTTTGCAACCTTCGCAACTGCGGACTTGCATTAATCCATCCCAACCTCCGATTCATGGCGAGGCTTCTATCTCTTAGTACACTGGCTTCTTGTTCTTGCTAGCTATTATTGTTCCTGACACTCGCTTCAAATGCCTGTCGGGCTTCACAGCATTGAACCCACGCATAATCTCATCACTGCAGCGGGCCTGCTTACTGAGATTTCGCGGCAGGTTCGCCTAATCAAATCCTGATCCTCGCCTGTAAATCAGGCCCTCGTACGAAGTCAAACAGCATCCGCCATGTCCTGACCCTGTTCCTCACATCAGAACCTACCATGCCCTTGCGGACTCTGTTGACAAGGTCCGCTACCGGCACCACTCACCGGAGACATAGCAGTATCACAGATGATACTCCTATATCACAAGATGGCGCCCCAGAACATGTACGAGGACGAGCAGATTCGATGAAAAGACTCAGCCTTGGACTGTCTCGGACGGGTGAAGATACTTTCAATCCTTTTCCAAATCATGACCCCGAAAAGAGACTGTCCCATCAAAGCGCTGTCCCCGATAGTCCTGTTGAAGACAATCAACAGCGGCCAAAAACCGCCAGTGCTCATGCTGCTACCACAGTGAAGCCCGATGAGCCGGGGAAAGATGATATACGGAAACACGATGTTGACAATCTCCTGTTGCCCAAACCTCAACGGTTCTCGCTTCTGGGCTTCAGGCACGCGTCCGATCCTCAGCTGTTTACGCGGTTCAGGCAACATCAGGCGGACTCGCCGCCTCCTAAAGAGACTGCACGTAAGTATATCTGTTAAGAAGCACCGGCGATTTTCTGACATCTATCTTGCAGCTCCGCAAATCATCACCACCGCACCCACCACGCAAGAATTTGGGGACATGTCTCCGAAACGTCAGAAGCGCAGATTGTTCCCACGAGCTTCCAGCCCTTTCCGAAAGACTCTGTCCTTTAGGAACATCGCATCCGACTCCTTAGAAGAAGATCTGAACGAGGACAAACCGGAGGCGGTTATAGGGGCCGAAAGAGCGGGATTACCGCAGATAAACACCTCTTTCGAACGACTGCCGCGAAGTAAGACTAGCGATGGACATCCAGCGCGTCCGTCGCCCCCAGCGTATGGCGACGAATCAACTTCCTCGCTGGCTATTCCAGTTACACGACTTTCTGATTCTTCACGGTCGGATGACAGTTCTGGTAGCCATCGTCTCTATGCCAAAACCACGACGACTCATACAATCTCTACCACAACAACCTTTTTCAAGCTCAAGAGACGAAAGAAAAACAAGGGCCCTCTGTTCCCACTGCCCGAGAAGTTTGCTCGTCCCGACTCTGGCCGGACTAGCATCTCCAATGTCCAGGACTCTAACGGAGGCAGGAAGTCCATGTCCCCAAGTAGACGGTCAACCACAGCGGTAAGGTTTGACACCACGCCAAGCAGGCATGATTCAGCAGGGCCGTCGCCTACTCAATCAGCTGTTGCACTCACAAATGCACCATTTGGAGAACCAGGTCCAACTATAGTTCGACAAGATTCGTCATGGTCGACACATTCAGGTCAATCAACACCTTCTGTCAATCTCGGGCTCCCAACGACTAGCGGGCGAGGTAGGTCCTCCACCATGAGTTCGCTTGGGAGGTCGGCAGAAAGAATGCTGGAGGCACAACCGGCTTCTGCACGTACATCGACCTCCACTACAGGGAGAAGGAGTTTCGGAGATCTGTTGTCACTTCCACATCGACTTCGCCAAAACTCTGCTCCTCCCACCAGGCACAGTGCAGCGACGAGCCCGGGAACGCCAGCCTCCAAGTCCAATTCTATGCAGTTGTCGCGTGATCCAGAGCCAAGTCGTGTCTATCCCAAACGAGAGGATGGTGATACGCCTGCAAGTTACCTGGAAAAGCTCGAAGCCGCGGTTTCACGGGGCACAATGGCGACAATCCTTTGTAAGAGCGCCGATGAGTTCTCCAAGACGTGTCTACGCAAGTACATGCGCGGATTTTCGTATTTTGGAGAATCCATTGATATGGCGATTCGAAAAATGCTGATGGAGGTGGAATTACCAAAAGAAACTCAGCAGATTGATCGATTACTTGCCGGATTCGCTGATAGGTACTACGAATGCAATCCTGGTATCTTCGGCTCAAGCGATGAAGCCGCCTTTGTGGCCTTCTCCATACTTCTTCTTCACTCAGACACCCACAACAAGAACAACAAGAGGAAAATGCAAAAGCATGATTATGTCAAAAACACCCAACAGGGACCTGTGCAGATCTCGAGTGATATCCTGGACTGCTTCTACGACAATGTATGCTACACACCTTTCATTCACTTTGAAGACGATGTAGCCATCAACAGTCATCGCTTGGCTGCACCGAGGAAGAAGACCTTGATCAGAACGCGAAGCTCGGAGGGTTTGCGGGGCCCTGTGGATCCATACACACTGATCCTAGACAACAAGCTCGAAGTTCTGCGGCCTCCACTCAAAGATGTCATAGATACTGAAGACTGCTATAGCTCCACCGGCACAGCAGCTACGCTCGACTACGGCGAGATCCACAAAGCTTTCATCAACTCAGCAGTACTGCAAATCGTTTCTGCCAGGTCTCGGCCGGACGCATTCCTGTCTCAAGCGACAATCAGCAATCCCAGCGAGGGTCAAGCTGGGCTTGTCAGTATCAAGGTCGCCAAAGTGGGATTGTTGTGGCGAAAGGACGCGAAGAAGAAGAAGGCGAAACGACCATGGCAGGAATGGGGGGCCATCTTAACTGACTCGAAGCTCTACTTCTTCAAGGACGTGGGTTGGGTCAAAAAATTGATCTTGCAATTCGAGGCACATGCGAAGCCAGCCACCAAACCAGGATACCTAACCTTCAGGCCTCCACTGTCTTCGTTCGAGCCTGATGCTTTGATGTCTATGGATGATGCTGTAGCACTGCTGGATTCAAGCTATAAACGGCACAAAAATGCGTTCACATTCATCAAACATGGAGGATTCGAGGAGGTATTTCTGGCAAACAGCGAAACTGAGATGAACGATTGGATCGGCAAGCTGAACTATGCTGCCACTTTCCGTACAGTGGGCGTCAGAATGCGTGGGCTTTTGGGCGGTAATCACGACGGACGCCATCTGTTGCGGAAGGACTCGAATTTTTCAGTCAAGAGTGGCGAGACTCCGCAGAAGGACAGAAGACTAGATCTTCAAACAGCTTGGGAGATCATGTTCTATCGGCGCCAACTCGTCAACGAAAAAATCAGCGACTTCGATGAGAAGATCTCCGTGGCTCAAAAGGAACTCGAAAACCTCCTGCGCAATGCGCGACACCTGCTCATCCTGTTGCCCATTCAACAAAAGACTCGCGAACAGCTCGTGTTGGCTGCAGGTCGAATGTCTGCGAAGCTAAAGTGGACAAGAGTTGAAATCTGGAGGACGAAGACGCATCGAGAGATTTTAGCCAAGGATCTGGAGGAAGAGGGCGGTACAGCTTTCCCAGCTCCGCGTCCAACTTCGACTTCGACCTCGACACCGCTTAAGACAACTCCTCTGAAGGTCAGTCAGCCTACCTTGGGCCGAACGATGACTGATACCAGCCACGCAACACTTTCCCCCGTCAGCGCGACATCTTCCAGACCGTCCAACTTGGGAGACAGACTGAAACACTCGGACACTGAGGGCGGTCGTGGTGAATCAAGCACCCCCGATGGTTTCACCTATAAAAATCCTACATTATCTTCAGAACATCCATCCATGAAGGCGGACAGCAGTCTAGATTCACCTTCTCTCATGCATCAAGCCTCGGCCGCCAGTTCCCGTCTGAGCGTGGACAACGATCGACTCAGTAAAAAGCCAGACGAATCTGAAGAGCAGGTATTGCGTGACACGGGCTTGGTGGGTGTGGATGGTCCTGCGCCCAAGAGTAAACGATACGAAAACAGCGAGTCAGAAAAGGATCGGCTTGGGACGACATCAGCAGGAAATGATACAACCAGGACCCACAGCGTACGGCGAAGTCTTCACAGGAGTCTACGTGAAGGCCATTTACGAGAAGGACACCATCATTCGCCAAGTATCCACCGCCACAGGAAGGGCAGGGACTCTGGGTCGAGTGTTGCAGGAACCGAGGATGGAAACAAGTCGGTTAACGGTGAAAGCGAGGAGTTGAGACGGGGCACTGGAAGTTTCATTTTGCATGGCAAGAAAGCCAGTGTCATCACCATGTCTTCGGAATGGGAAAGCATGTCGAACGAAGAGAGGTTGAAAATGAGAAAGGCCGCACAAGAGGAGGCTGTTAAGGACATACCTCCAACCATCGCGGACGATGATGAAGGTGCAGAGAGAATGAGCTGGTTGTCCAAGCAGACGCTGGACCATGGCTCTCGGGACTCGAGCCGAAAACCAAGTATTGCCACCACAGATGGTGAGAATTTTGTGGATGCTGAAACAGGCGACAACGAAGGAGAGACGCAGAAGGGTGACTAGAGCTGGCGAATGGCCTTGGGCGCATGCTTTATGATTATCAGGGAGCGAAAATGGAGTTGGCGGAGTTGAGAGCTATGAGATCACGACCATCATGACAGACGATAGACTGGGATTACACAAGACGTGTTTGGGACATTTTTGACGGAGCAGATGGGATGATTGGGACTTTTCCATACCCTGAACATGGTTACTGAGATGGAGTCAGGCTTGGGCGGCGATTCGTGTCGCTGGCTTTTTTGGCTTACTCGATAACGCCAATGAGCATTGGACCGTGGAGGAGTGACGGACTATGAAGGCTGGGGACTGAAAGTGTCTTACCATTCTTATCTGCTAGCAGGCGGTCTCATGCCATCTGTATAACCTAGCATTAACTTGGTTTTCACATCGTCATGTCTCATTTCAACTCATATTTTTGCGGATTGGCGAATAGTTCTGACTTTGCGTAAGGCTGGGGATGTTGTGAAACCAGCTTTTCGACCAGCTGCTGCCAGCGGCTTATGTGAGAAGGATGACGAATCTGATGAATAGCTCGAATGATGTCGAATGATATGGATCGAAAAAGGGGTCGTCGTGCATGGAAGGGCTTAGTCAAACATTGGCGTGAATGAGGCTTCAACGCTGACAATGGCTAACCTTGGCCTGCGAGCTTTGGGAACAGGCGATACTACCTCTCGTATTGGTAGATACTGATCCCTGTTTAGCAATAGACGATGAGGACCAGAATCTTACAGAGGGCCACCGTTCTTTTCACTGCGCACTAAAACATGTTTGACAGCTAGTCCCATATTCACTTAATATTTGTAGCGAAGTACTAACGCAGGCTTGACCTTCTAAAGAGGTGAGATCCTCCACTTACTGCTTACAGGGTCGTTATGTGATCGCACCGGGAGAGACTGGTACCTTGCATGCTACAGATCTTGTCGGTCAAGGGTCGGAAGATCACGTAACCAACCAATATATATAATACTGTACACGGCAGCACTACATCAATGTCAGGTGCAACTTGCTTAAGCTTGGGGTAGTATTTGCGATATCTGCGACGTCTACCTGATCCTTTGGGACCCACGGACACCAGATTGGCTTCCGTACACGCAGCAGCTAAGCAAAGTCTCGTCAGGTCTCCTCGCTCTGTTCAGTCCACCGTCTCTGTGTCAGCCAGCACGAGAGCCTTGAAGCAGGCTCCCAGTTCAAACGTCGGTATCAACAATGAGCAACAACAAACCGACGTTCGTCCTCGTTCACGGGGCGTGGCACCAACCAGCACATTGGGGCCCACTGATCGCATCGCTCAATGCACACGGGTACAAGACTGTCGCGCCTGCGTTGCCGTCAGTCACGAACGCGCCAACGGCCCCGTGCGAAGATATAAACGATGACACCGACACGATCCGTGAATGTATGCTAGCCGAGTTGGACGGGGAAGGTGGCGGTAACGTGGTCCTTGTACCTCACTCCTACGGCGGTATCCCCACGACATCTGCGCTCCGGGGTCTCGACACCTTGTCCCGCACGGCGCAGGGCCATCAGACCAGCGTGATTGCTATCGCGGCACTGACATCGTACATCCTGCCCGAGGGTATGAACATGGCGGAAGCAGAGCAGAAGCCCGTGCCAAAGGGTTTACTTCGGGCCATGGACCATCCTCCCCCGCAGTTGTTTTACAATGATTTGAGCGAGGAAGAAAGGATGAAGTGGACGGCGCTGTTGAGGCCGATGAGCTCGGGGGCACTAATTGGGTGCTCGACGTTTTCGGCACACGAGGTGATTCCGGTGCATTATCTGATGGCGGATGAGGATAAGGCGATTACCTTGGGCACGCAGGAAAGGATTGTAAATATCTTAAAGACGGGAGCGGTCGAGGGTCGGGTTAGGACTGAGATGCTGCGAGGGTGTGGTCATAGTCCGTTTTTGAGTCGGGTGGAGGAGACCACGGCGTTTCTTAGGAGGAGCGCTGGTGAGAGTGTGTAGAATGTGGGCTTGGTGTTGGAATGTGGACATGTGAGGCTCGTGGAGAGCTGCACTTGCTATTATCGTCTCATGGTATCTGAGGGACTATGAACTTGCACCGGAGGTTACTTCGCTCTGTTGTAGCCTCACCTTCGCTTTGTCTGCTCTTATCTGCCTTGCAGTGTTAGTGGTTCAGATGACCTTGGGATCGATATAGGCGCTGACTCGCAGGATAATCTGAAAAACGGATCCGAGCCTACTGATGAGCAGTGCACGGCCAAGTTTCTTTACTGTGATACGCTGTGTAACGAGGAGATGTGAACGGAGGACTTTTCCGTGGACGGTCGGGGCTCGCGTGATGCTCAACACAGAGCGCCATCTCTCTCCAAGTAATTTCCAACAGGATGGAGGGACTGGCTCAATGCTGAGCGTTTGCTGGAGCTCAATATCGATCCAATCTTCGCCCCCCCCGTGAAGTCTTGATTGATGAGAACGGATTCTGGAGCTTTCCCCAAGTATTAAAAGTGATGATGACGTCGTGGATACTTCTGAATACGGTATAACAACGAGCATGTTTGTCATATTTCATCATCGCCCATCACATACTTATTGTTAAAGTCTCAAATAGTGCTTTTGCATCTTCACACATTACACAAATTTTGAGACTGCTCTACAAATCTTTGAGAGATCAGTCGGAAATTCTACAGCTTGCTTTGACTTAACCACCGTATGTCTGTACAAGGCTTCAAGCACTTGCGACTGAGATCCGGCATACCATCAATACTAAGCTCGCGAGCTTCTTGTCTACAAAGGACCACGCTACGGCCAATCCGAAACGCAAATCATCCTTTAGGCACCGCATCAATCTCAGCAACTCGCAACCTCGCAACCACCGCGACAATGAAGTTCACGCCGCCGTCGGAAGACCCTCCGAAACATGAGATGGCATATTTCCCGAATATGACGAATTCTCTACCGAGCGAGTCTGGTGAATTTCGTCGTGTCCTGTGGACCGGGCTATATAGTCAACTGGTCTTGATGACTGTGCCTGTGGATGGTGAAATTGGTGATGAGGTACGTTCTCCTGGCTACCATTCGCCTGGAAGCTCGGCCAGTCCACGAGTCAATGCTGACGGTCGGTAGAAACATACCGTGGACCAGATCCTGACCTTCACGTCGGGAACAGGCAAGGCCACAATCAACGGCAAAGACCAGGACGTCAAGGCCGGTGATCTCATCATAGTCCCTGCCGGCACCCAGCACCAGTTCATCAATACCGGCCCGACACCACTAATCCTGTACACTGTTTATTCCCCTGCGGAGCACAAGCCGACGAGCGTGCACAAGGACAAGGAGCAGGGCGATCGGGAGGAGGAGGAGGGTATCGACGTTCCGCCGGAGTGGAGCCAGAGAAGCAAAGCTGAGAACGAGAAGCTCGGCTTGGTCGAACCGGAGGATCATTGAGATGATGCAACGTCCTCCACCTAGCGGATATAGTTTCTGAGTTCGTCGAAGCCTCAAACAGAACAAAGCGGTGTACTGTATAGTAGGACTTCTCGGCAAGTATACAAGTCTGTGTGTTGTTTCCACAAGCCAGCTCAACATATGCCGGAAAATCACCTCCTCTTTTTGCCGACGACCTTTGTGAAACCCTCGTCATCGACCTCGGGCTCCAACTTCTGCTTAGGCTTGCTTGCGTCGACGAGCGGAGGAGCATCGTCCATATCGACGTCCGCGCGGTCAGGAAAGCCATTCCACTCTCCTTCTTCATCGTCATCATCCTCGTCCCAGTCTGTATCTTCCGCCTCTTTGTCTTCGCCGCGCACGATGCCTACCACCTTTTCACCTCCCTTCTTTTGCTTTTCTTGCCACTTATTGTAGAGATCCTCCAATCCACCAGTATCCCCACTCTTGAGTTTCGCTATTCCGGCCCAGATGTTCCGTGCTACTTCCTCGGCGCTTCCATCGTCAACGACGACTTCAAACTCGTCAACCATTACTTGGAGCAGGACCTCTTCGAGGTCGCCTACGTCTTCTAGTTGTGGTGGAGTTGACGTCAGCAATTCGGACACAGCACCTGCGAACCAATCTCTTTTGTCATTGGAGACTTGTGCAGAGCCACCCCAGGCATTTTGTATGGCGAGTGTGAGCGCAGGCCATGACCACAGATTGAGGGCAACAAGCAGATCAATCTGAGATGATACATTGCCAGGTGTAATCTGTGAATACGCCTGTTGAGGGCCACTACCGTTGACTTCGGCCATATCGGTATTCGTTCACGGTCTTCTACGAGTCAAAGAATTTGCGACCAAGAAGTGTATGGTGAAGGATCTTTATTGCGCAGGTCAAAAAAATGACGCCGAGTTGGAGAAAAAATAATACTATGGAAATGCTTGCGGAAGTGTTTCCGACTAGGGGCATCCTTCGCCGAACATCAACCACCACCTGCACCTCAATAAGTTGAACTTCATGTTACACCAGTCTCTTGGCAGCTTTGACGCCGATACTTCGTGGTTTCGATGCCGGTGAACCATCAAACAACCTTCCGAAAGAGTCGAAAAGAGCGTCAAAATGCCAGCAATGACATGGGAACCCAAAGTTGGTGTTGACATGTTTCCCTTCTTAGCCCGATGCACCCTGATATCACGTTCCGCTAAGTTTTCACTTTCCTTCGTCGTCCATACTGTCTGTATTTATATACTGTCTGTTTCTGTTTTTGTTTTCAACCCATTTCGCCTCAATCTAATCTGTCAAGAATCACATTCGAAAATCATTCGGCAGAATGGGTGAGACCACTGCTACTCCAGCGGCGCCGATGGCCTCTCAGGACGAACGAGCCTCTCTTACTTCTAGAGTCATCCCAACTATGACGCTTTCCAGCGCTGAAAATCCTCTGACAGCGCCTCTGCCGCCGGTAGCATCAGTGTCTCCTGCAGAACGGGCTGCAGCTCGGTTCCATGTCGAGGGAAACGCTGTCATTACTGGTGGTGCCGGCACATTGGCATTGGCATCCGCTCGTGCTCTGCTTGAGCATGGTCTCTCAGCTCTCACGCTGATGGACTTACAGCCTACAATTGACAATTCTATGGCCGCAATCTCGGACCTGAAAAGGAGCTTCCCTGATGTGCCCATTCATACTGTTCATGTCGATGTCACGTCGGAAACTGCAATCGAAGAAGCCTTTTGGAATGCACAAAAGCTGATGGGTAGCATTGGTATTCTCTGCTGCTTTGCCGGCATTGTTGGATGCGTACACTCGATTTCGGCGACTCCCAGCCAATTCCGTAAAGTCGTCGACGTCAACTTGACCGGATCGTTCCTTTGCGCCCAGGCCGCAGCACAGCACATGATACAATCTGAGAAGGCAGGGTCGATCCTATTCACGGCGTCTATTTCCGCTCACTCTACGAACTATCCTCAACCACAGGCCGCATACAATGTCAGTAAAGCAGGAGTTGCTCACCTCACCCACAATCTGGCGGCGGAATGGGCTTCCCATGGTATTCGTGTCAATTGTCTGTCTCCAGGCTATATGGACACTGTGCTCAATGCTGGTGACAACTTGAAGCCAGTCAGAGACGTTTGGGCCAGTCGATGTCCGATGGGACGAATGGGGGATGTTGAGGAGATCACAGGTCCGGTGGTACTCCTTAGCAGCAAAAGAGGTGGAAGATACATTACTGGTGCAGATCTGCGGGTTGACGGTGGTGCTTTATGCTTTTGAAGCAAGAAGCTCTTGCGCAGTTAACACATGTATCAAACGATCTGTCTACCGGTAAAGAGCGGCCTCTTCGGGAAATAAGCGACTTCAGTGCCTGAAGCGAATATGCAACGCACCTACGATCTAATGCAAGCAGGAACTCTGTAAGAAAAAGTCCGTGATACAAGGATAGCCATGAGACTTGAATAGGGTTGCAAAATTATGAGGAGCTCTAATCAGCGAGCGGGTTACGATAGAATATGCACTACTGTCAGATAGATTGAATTCAGCAACCTGGTCGGACACTACCAAGCATTCACCTACCGCCACGGAACAGAGACTGTTCACTAGAATGGTTGGCTGGTGCTATTGACCTGAGGGCGATCAAACAAGCATTGGGACAGTATATGCAAACGATTCCTGTTGCAATGATTACCAGGACTTTACCATGCTAACCGTACTAAAAAAGTCACACCATACTCGGCACTATGTTCACCTCTTCTAATGAAGAACATCATGCAAAAAGTGCACTTTTAGCCAAGCCGCTGGTGTCTGGCCTATTCGGTGCCATGGTGGTAAGTTGCATTCTCCTCGATCCATAAAAAAACATCTAAAACACTTCGAAAATATCTCAAAATGAGTAGAATCGACCATGGAGCAAAAAATGAAGCTGTGGCGCCACCAGGAGTCGAACCTGGATCGAGTCGGATCGTTGTTTGAATCTAGAGTAAGGGCATCACGGCAGGATTCATAGGGCGAGGCTCTGACAATCGTGAGTGCTTACAACCCGGCGGAGCTGCAGTGGCTGACTAGTATCAGTAAACACTAATGCAGAGGTCGGAAAGTGAGCGGCACTCCTGCGTGTGTTCATTAACCAGAAGCAATTCTCTCGTAACATCACAGACTCGGTGAGCAGATGCCCACTTCGTCCAGGGGGTTTACTAGGTTCTTCGATCGAAGCTGCGCAAGCCTCCTTCGAGAAACACTCAACTCTCTGGTCCCACCGCATATGGCGGTCCATCAGAGCTGGTCGAGGATAACCATGAACCAATCGAACTGCTTAAAGAACAGAGGCCGCGCTGTGCAGACTTTGGACGATGTTTGGGAAAGCAAGGATCTCATGCCATTTCATATCCAAACGATAAACCACACAATAGGACGTCCAGATCCCACATGTGTTCACGCAGTCATGATTGCTGTGTATGTCCAACCCAGCCATGTATCTATCTATGCCTGAATCCGTGTCCTCAGCTGTTTTGTGCACCGAACACCTCGTTCTACCACCCAAATATGTTCGAATCAAGGAAAAATATCGCTCGCTAATTCATTCCACGTCATACATCTGCAACACAGGATATTTGGCCTCATCAAAGCCAAATGGCTGTGCAGAACGGAGACAGATACCAAGAACAAAAAGTCGGTGTAGACACTCGATCTTAACCATGATTTGCGACGTTCTTTTCTTTCTCTTCATCCTCTGCGGCGACACCATGACGATCCCCTTGAGCTGGGAGACCACCACCAGCCGGACCTGAGCTGCCTGATGCTGTATCGTGTGAACCCTCCTTGATCATCTTCGAGTGTTCGCCGATACCATGTCGATCCTCCTGAGGCATATCTGGATCGGCACCGAATTGATCGGTCCTCTGCGGAGTCCATGCCAGGTAATCCCGGCGAACTTCGACATAGTCGTAGGCGAATTCTCCAAGCTGATCGTCATCCATACCAAGAAGCTCGGCCTCTTCTGAAGCTCGTAGGTGAAGACCTGGAATGAAGTTGACAATGTACGCAAGGATGGCGCTCATGACGAATGAATAGCCGGTGCATGCCACAATATATGCCAGTTGGATGTAGAATTGACGATAGTTACCGATTGGCCATCCTCCAATGCCGGTCCCTGTTACCGGGTTGGTGGATCCAGTGTTGACGCCGTCGAGACCAACCACATAGTCCACGCCGAAGAGGGCATTCCACATGAGTCCGATCATTCCGGCGACACCGTGTTCGGCGAACACGTCCATGGAGTCATCAATCTTGATCCAGTACTTGACTGTGATGAAGTCAGTTGAATGCTCACTGTCCACGTACCATCAAAAACTCACTCTTGGTGGCAAAGTTACAGACAAAGCCAGTGACAATTCCAAGCACAACAGCACCCCAAGTGTCAATGTAACCAGATGCAGGCGTGGCTGCCACGAGTCCAGAAATGGTTCCGGAACACCACCCGACCATGGTCCACTTCCGAGCCAGCCTGAAATCGAGTAGTGTCCAGGTAATTGCGCCAAAAGTTGCAGCCAAATTGGAGTTCCAGCATGCCATGACAGCTCTGAGGTTGGCGCCAAAGGCTGACCCACCATTGAACCCGAGCCACCCAAACCAAAGCAGTACGGTGCCAAGAAGGATGAAAGATACATTGTGAGGTCGGAAGTTCAGCATCATTTTCTCTTGACGCTTTCCAAGCACCATCGAATAGGCCAATGCAGACAACCCAGACCCGATCTCGACAGGCCCACCTCCTGCATAATCCATCACACCATATTTGAAACCCCATCCATTAGCGTTCCAGGCCCAACAAGCGAGCGGATTGTATACAAGTGTTGCCCATAGGAAGGTCCAGACAAGGAAGGGCATGAGGCGACCACGCTCGGCGACGGCTCCGGCAATGATGGCGGCTGTAACGGCACAAAATTGCATCTAGGTTTGGACGTTAGTGGTGACTTGAGAAGTGAATGCTTTCCATCCATACCTGGTAAAACGAGTAAAGCAGACTGGAAATAAGAGGTGATCCAGGACTAGGGTTTCCGAGCACTCCCTTCAGTCCAAAATGAACAAGGTCACCAATAAATCCGCTTTGACCAGTCGGCGAGAACGTCAACGAGTAACCCCAGAAATACCACTGAAAATTGATAATGCTCCCCGCAGCCATGCATGCCCACATCATCGAAAGAGCCGACTTTCTCCTGGCCAGCCCTGAATATAAAAAGCCCAGTCCAGGCACCATGATGAGGACGAGACATGATGCAATGAGAATGAATGCGGTGTCGCCGGACTGAAACCATTTGTTTAGGTTTTCAGTCCCTGCAAAACAGTCAGCGAAAGCCGTCGGATCATTTCACGAGATGACATACTTGAGTCACCTCCAGTCAGAGCCTCTGTGACCAGAGTGTAGTCCGCCGGCGCCCCAGTCCAGTTGTAGGACGCATAATCGGGAAGGAAGTTCGCTTTACCGTCCGACATCGTGGTAGAGTCAGAACAGGTCTCAAGGTAAGCTAGAAGTCAGACTCCAGGACGCTGCAGAGCTTGATATGCCTCCAAATAAAACACGCGAATATGCAGCCTTTCTCAATCAAGAGCTGGGCTCATCAACGACTACCGGCCACAGTGACGGCAACCAGTTGTACGGGTAAGAGATACCCAGACCAACAACACAGAAGAACCCGGCTATACGTCAATAAAGGGCCCCGCCGTGTATCAAGGAAAGCTTTTGGCAAGAGCAAGGGGAATTAGAAAGTCCTTTTGGCATGAATATGGTTGAGAAAACCAATTCACATTTTCTGGGCGAAATCGGAAGAGCGTCATTGTTCAATAATGTCGAGCCCGAATCTCGAATCTTCAATTATTGAACAGCGTGTGGCGTGGATGAGTGGAACGCACGTCACTCGGATTGCATAGTGGAGTCGATGTTGGGGGTCCGTTCAGTGGTGGATGAGACCAGGGGAAAAAGATATTCGTCCTGTTGGAAAACCCGTCCTCTCCGCGTCGTGGTGAAGACTTCATGACAGAATGCCCAGCGCCGAAGTTGCACATGAGTGGTTGAAACCATGTGTTTATCTCGATATCAGTAAGTCCCTACCTCGACTTGTGGTGATTCCATGCATCACATTCCCTGGCGCCCAGCACTCCCAGGCCTTGGCCACCGACATTCAACATCAGAAGCACGACTACTTGCCTGATATGCTCCACCGATGACCATGGGGTCTGCTTGACTGTTTCAAGCGTTCGTGGGCTGATGGACGGCATGGGTACGCCCCGCGTCTGCAACACTGACTCGTCAATTCAGCAGCGACATTTGCAAATGCGATTCTCACCGGGTTTTTTTGAAGAGACAATGCACCGAAGTCGGGCAAACTCGTAGAAAGGGGATTTATGTCTCGTAATGCCAAGGCAGGCTGTTGAGAGTGTCGGGATTGCCTCTGAGGCTCAAACCAGACAGGCAACGCTTTAAGACTGCTTTGGCTGTGCGTTTTGCCGGCAGTGAAAAGTAATAACGTATGATATGTTGTCAGTCCAATCATAGACTGCAGCCTTATCTCGAAGCCACCTCATTAGGCTTCGACAAGGGTCCGCCTTAGCCTGAAGACTCCGTATTTGTGGATCAGTTGTCAGCAAGGGTTGACTTGGTTGCATCTTGGAAATGAGCTTAAAAGGTCGACCGCCGAGCTGAGACCAGCCTTATCTCTGTCCAATGAAATAGCCTCGAAGCGTCAAAGCACGTGAGTTTACGCCATGCTTCGGCGGCAATGTGATCGCCTCTTGCGTAAGGCCCTCTCGCGGCGGCAGCACTTTTCCGGGGAAGCTGTCCTCGCTGTTATCGAGCTTCTACTGTGGTAAAGAGTCGTTCACGTGCCTCGCGTCGAGGCCTGAAAACACCGTGACGCGTGTCTGGTAGCGTGGAGATGCAGGGCCCTTCTGCGGCGAGATGGGCTGTTTGTCGAGTGGCTAAGCATGGCTCTCAAAGACGAAGGGTCATGCTCGAGCGAACGTGCCTGTGCCACAATTCCTTGGAACTCACTGCATCTGCTTCTTTGCTTCAGCTTGAGTCCTTGGAGAAGGTCGACCTCGAAGAACACTTCACGATAAGCCGGAATAGGGAAGTGCACTTTGATGCATATCTCATCAACATCAACATCCCTGCTCTCCTATCAAGCGAGTCATGTCATGCCATCGCCGAGGAGCTCTTCTCCCTCCAACCAAACGGTTACTCCCTAGAAAGGCGAACAAGTTGTGATGTCAGACAGGTGATGATCGCACGCCCCGTGTCTGCCAAGGTGATATTGGGTATTTATGCTGACATGGGTGATCGATACTACCTTTTGACGTTGGTGCTAGGGGAACCATCTCATCCGCTGCCGCACCGTCATTCTCAAAGGAAGAATCAAGGATTGCAGCTCCTGACCTTACCTGGCCATGGCCCGGCAACTTCAATGGTACTGCTGTCATGGAACGATACCAGATCTGGGCACGGGACAGGCTCCTGAAGTCCATGCCAGCAGTGTCGAATGAACAATGCTGCATACAGGGCTAGCCGACAGGCCCGAGCCTAGTCAGCAAGCACAAGCCCTGTCTGCTGTGTCCGAGCCATATCGCGGTTGATACGTCAAGCCTGGGGAAGCCTACATGCACAGTTCAGCCTGATGCCTGATCGGCGTATACCGCATGCCTCTCGCCCGCTAGCCCCACAGGAATTGAGATAGCATGGTCGACCATCTCCGTCCCTGGATGTAGCCTGCCAATCAGGTTTGTCTTCTCGACCAGTCTCCTGCTGACCTGATCCTCGGTAGGCTAGTCGTGGCTGTTGGGATTGCCAAAATCGTGAAACATGAATGGCTCTTGCTGGATCTGCACAATCTGGCGATAGTCAAGCTTGCCCCGGAGTTGATTTCAGGAGACTGATGGTTTCACTCGAGTACTCCTCATGGCCGACAACCGGAGTGTGCAGAGGAACGTCCTCATATCGACTTCGTTCGTAACACGCCAGGAAGGCCCTTGGGAGCGAGTAACCAGTGGTCCCTCAGTTGTCCTTGATAGAGCAAGCTCTGTTGAGTGCCATTGGAACAAACAGATCATGCAGTCCTTGGAACGGCAATCATCTTGTCATATTCCACAATCTTTCACGCCTCTTGATGATGCTAATATAGTCCACATTACACTTCATTTGGTCCGTTGTCATCTCCGGGCTTGTCCGCGGATGACCATGCGGTGGTATTTTGAGAGGAGCGCGATATGGAGCTTGGTGTATCGATTGTGTTTAATAGCGCAAGACTTTTGATGGATTCTCTGTTCAATCCAGTACAGAAATGTGTCATGGTTCGGATACGGAAGAGAATATTGAAGCTCGAGAGCAATCATCATGAAGGTCGCGTCCATGTAAGTCGACTGACTCAAGATGGGGTGGTCGTCGATGCAGGTGCGGAAAGAGTTCAATGGAGCGATAAAGGGTAGGAGGACGTCCAGATCGTCGGAGGTAGAGGTGCTTAACCTTTATCGTCAATTGCAGGTACGGTAGGTGCATAGGTAGCTTTCGGTCTTCAGACTTGACGGCTTCAGCAGTTACTGTCACATATATGGAGCAGACAGTACGATGAGTTGTGGTCACTTGTGACCATTCATTTCAGCGTCGGCTCTAATGCTGTCTAATTAAGTGCAGCAGTCATTGCCACTTGCGACTCAAAAACTTCATTGGACTTGTTCATCAGCGACTATTGCACCACCAGCCAACGCCCGTTGCCTTCCAAATCTTGAGAGTCATATCTATTCTGGTTTCGGTTCTTCCGGCAGAGAGCCGTACATGGTCTCAATCATGATTCCGGTGATTTCTGTAGGTCAGGAATTGAGTCAGAACAGGTCGGCTTCATGAAGAAGGGAAAGAAGTCGAGGGTGGTTTCAAACTTACGGTAGGGGTCGCCGTTGGAGGCAGGTCGTCGGTCCTCGAAGTAACCCTTGCCTTCTTTAGCACAAGCTCTTGGGATTCGTACGGAGGAGCCACGGTTGGCGATGCCCCAGGTGAATTTGTCAACGCTTGAGGTCTCATGAGCACCCGTCATTCGGGCCTCGTTTCCTTCACCATAGACCTTCATGTGCTCTTTGTGACGTTGTTCAAGCTTCTTCATGGCCGCCTCGATGTGCTTCATTCCACCTTCTTCACGCATCTCTTTCGATGAGACGTTGGTGTGCAGACCTGCACCGTTCCAGTCACCTGGGATGGGTTTGGGCTGGAACGTGACGACGGCACCGAATTCTTCGGCGATACGGTGAAGGAGCCACCTAGAGACCCAAAGATGGTCACCCACTATGGATCGAGTCAGTACAAGCGGTACGCCTGAACGGTCGCCGCAGAACTCACAGTTGATGCCCTCACATGGGCCGACTTGGTATTCCCACTGCGCCGGCATCACCTCGGCATTTGTGCCAGAGATGTTGATATTAGCATACATGCAAGCCTTGTGGTGCGCCTCGACAATGTCACGGCAATACACACGTCCAGTACCGACACCGCAGTAATAAGGACCTTGAGGACCAGGGAAACCTCCCTTGGGCCAGCCATATGGCCAGCCATCAGGTCCCAAAAGAGTGTATTCTTGCTCCAGACCAAACCAGATTTCATGTTTGGCGTTGGCCTCCATCAGACGAGCGGCCTCATGTCGGAAGTTAAACTTGTTGGGGGTTCCATCGGGATCCCACGTCTCGCACATGACCAGAATGTTCTCTCCCAAACGGATTGGATCTGGGAACATGGCGACGGGACGGATGTAGACATCGGAGTTGTCGCCCGGGGCTTGGAGTGTGGAGGAACCGTCGAAGTTCCATTCCGGCAGATCGTCGACGCTCTTTGGGGCCTTTTCCAGAGTCTAGAAAACGCAGAGTTAGTCAAAAATTGGTTCTGCATGTCAAACGAATTTAGATGTGTCAATTCGCCGTTACACCGCATTTCGCAGGCATTGATAGGGCGGACGCAAGGTCAGTTTGACGTCGTTTGCCGGCTGCCGAGATCGTCCGGGTGAGGTGTGATTGGCAAGAATAGAGTGTTGAGAGGCGGCTCAATGTCGGGAAGGGCGAAGTTGAGCCACGCTCCTAGCGCAACGCCGCATGGACCCAGCCGTGGGGTCACCCATGCGATGCGCAGCCGGTCGTTTGTCGTGGCCTTGCGGGATTTCTTGGATCGATGGATGTAGAGATCAGTGTCGAGAAAGCAGATCTCGTCTTGGACTTCCGAAAGCAGAGTCGAAACGGTGGTGCTGAGTAAGATGGGAGACAAAGAAATATGTGCGCTTACCTTTGTCTTGTTACGCAGACCGTTTGTGCCATCGATCCAGATGTACTCAGCGAGGACTTTGCCCCTCTGATCCAACTTCATGTACTTCGCCAACTAGAGAGGTTGTCAGGACTGACTGTCGCAGGGCGCAGAAAGGTCTGATTGATGTATCAGGCAGGAAGACTCACGTTGCTGGCATTGGAGACAACGGTCGATTCACCTTGGCCGGCCTGAGAATAGGATCAGTATGAAGACGCTATTGTCCGCGCGACCATCTGCCGTGCTGAAGAGACATACCATGGTGGGCTATGGTGAACTGTAATGTGTAGGACGGGTTTATAAAGTGATTGACGCAGAGAGACTGAACTGTTCAATGGGACAGTTGAACAGGATCTCTGAAAGAGTCAAGCTGTAGGAAAATTGGAATTTGTGGAAGGGCAGATAACAAAGAAAGAAGAGGATAGTCGAGCAGATAATAAATAAAATGTACTACGATCCCATCAATTGGAGCTCCATGCTCGGCGGGAAAGGGCAGCTTCAGCTCGCATGCGCAACCAACTTGTCACCCACGTACCCATTTAGCATTACTGCAGTAGGTTCGGGGACCCTTGCAACCGCTCTTTTGCCCCGCCCATTAATTGCAGGTGGTCAACGATTAGCCCCTCCTATAGCCTAGAACCATGCCTAACATCGGAACCCTCCCCAACGAACAGACCTCGCCCCTCGCCCGTCGCCCGAAGACGGCGCAGGGCGTCGTGTGTGTGGCACGCTTCGATCTAACTATCGACGCTCGACTATCGCTTAACACCCCACCGTCAATCCACGCCTTGCTCCGTCGCTTCCAACCATTCACCACCCGCCTGAACTTAAGCAAGCCGCAAGATAAGAAACTCACTCGATCGAAGCTTCCTCATTCAATCACCTGAGATCTTTACCGACCCTTGTTCACGAGCTATCATCGTCCCCTGGTAAGATGATCTGCCTTATGACGAACACGACAACGGTTCGCGATCACCAAAAAAGCAAGGAAACAGGTCGAGAAACGGGTGACAACTCGGAGCAGACGTGAAAGGTCGCTGTAAAGGATGGATTTTGCCGACGACAAACAGGACGACGGCAACGACCGCGCGTTGTTACACTCTCAGTACGGAGTGCCATACCGACAATTGTTGGCTGGGGTCCCGATAACGGGCTGCTACTACTCGGTAAACATCGCCGTATCATCACCCCGAAGCACACAGCGAGAGGGAAATCCGAGCACGAGATCTCAGTAGAATACCCGGACATCTACGTAGGCACTTGCTTTCTAACTTTAAGAGTCTTTCGCGCACCCGGTATCCGTACCTTGCAGCTGCCTCAGACTTTTGCAGGTCTTGTCTTTTTTCCAATTCCACCACCATCCATGAAGGCTTGGGTGTACCCAGTACCCGATCGTCTGAAGAAGCTCGACCTGGCCAGTCTCCAGCGTGAACTCATATTCCGTTCCATGTAACACAATTAAAACACAATGGGTATCGAGAAAATGAAAATGACATGCCTTGCAGGTCAAACGTCACGCTGCATAGCTTGCCGTTGCCGGCGCAAAAAGTGTGCTTGCTCCCCTGTTGCTTCTTATCGGCAACTTCTCATTGGTGCATATTATACATTCCAACACCCAATTCCATGACAAACCGATGTGTAGGAAGATGTCTTGAAAATCCGTCTGGGGAATTTCTCAAGCTATCCCCGCATGTCTCAGTCTTGTTGCTCGTGCCTCAGTCATGGCCTTTCTTACCATGTATCAGGTTCTTGAAATTCTTGCGTTTCTTTTTTTCGCGGGCTTCAAGCACCTTGGGCTTCTCATACGTCGTCCATTGCCGAAGGGCGTGGTTTCGCAGGTCGACAATCTTCGTCCTCGGGTTGTACGATCGCTCTCCGATATTCCTTTTGTCTTCCTTCAGAGCTGTGGCATCGCGTTGTCCTTGAGATATTCTCGCCCGACGGATCCATCGATCAGTCTTCTCAGTGTCGAGCACTCGCCGCCGAATACTCTGGTGGATGCCTTTAAATGTGTAGGCACCCAATCCGAGGACTCCAGAGATTGGTTTCAGAAATACACCGCCCACCCCTTTTGCCATCCCCTTTGGCAATGCTGATATACCGTCGTCATGCACCTCGAGCCAGGGGATCCGCACCAGGCCAGTAACTCCATCGTATATTCCGAACCAAAACTCGGTCCCGGCCGCGGCTACACCGGTGCGGAAGCCTATAATATGTTTCTGAGGTGCAGGCCGCACAGTCTTGTCACCGTAAAGCCTGGGTGCATTGTGGAATCCAAGAGCCATCGCATTCCACATTCGCAATGGCAGGGAGACAATCGCCTGCGTTGATTGGCCAAGACCTTTGCCCACATCTTTCATAATGACCAGCGCCGGTGAAGGCCCCTGTTCAGATGATGCTGTGGTGGCTCGCTTGAGTTTTGATCCATCGGAGCGGGACGAAGAACCGGGAAGCTTGACAGGCTCTGCTTGCCCTTGAAGTTTGAGGTGCGCTTCGAGCTGGGCGTGATCCTTTCGTTGCTGCTCAACGCTCGCGCCCCTCACCGCGTAAAACATCTTTCCCGGTAGGACCACTGCGTCCGTGGCGGAACCCCCTCCCTTTTTTCTGCGTTTACGCTTCTCATACCGTTCGAGATCTTTTTTGGTCTGCTCGTGCATAGCCGCAAATCCATGAAATGCTTCTTGGAAGGCCTGAACGACTACACCTCCAGTGCCAGTAATCGGTTCTCCTGGTCCTTGAAAGTCATTCCATTCGCGATTCTTCTTCAGCTCAAGTTCATGCCACAGCAGCTCGCCGTGGTCTACCAACAAGTCTGCGGCGAGGGCAGATAGTTGAGTAGCGGTATTTCTTACCTTCCACGCAGCAACACGATTGGGGAAGATATCGCAACGCATCGAGTGCGGGCCATCCAAGGGCAACGCTCTGTGGAATGAGTCTACAGCATTTTCAGCACCATCTCCCTCGAGTTCAATGCTTTTGGCAATTTCTTGAGCCTTTGCTTTGGCATTAGGCTCCAGACATTGGCGAATACCCTCGGCAAATTTACCACTGTCCAGCTTCTTTAGCGGCAGGGCTTCTTTGGCGCCAGCTCCAGCCCTCGCCACCATGGCACTCCAGAACGGCTGATCACCGAAGAATGGGACGATCATTGTCGGCTTTCCAAACCTTAATCCTGCTGCAGTGGTACCGGCGCCGCCATGATGTACAACGGCATCGACCTTGGGAAACAGCCAATCGTGGGGGACATTATCAATCATGAACACCCCGGGAGGTTTCTCCATCCCTTCGCCCATGCCACCCCAACCTTTACTGATGACCGCACGGACGTTGGCTTTAGCCACTGCATCGAAGATCATCCTGGTGAAAGCTGTGGGGTCAGCTATGCCTGAGATGGAGCCAAACCCGATGTATATGAGTGGGCGGTCATCGTCCGATTTTTCCAGAAAATTGGCCAAGTCTTCCGGTGGTTCGTAGGAGGATGCGAGGTCCAAGAAGACATACCCAGCAATGTCAATTTCCGGACCCCAGTCTTCGGCTTTTGGAACCAAGCCCGGCGACCAAAGGTATGTGACAGGTACTCGAAGACGAGAAAGCTGACCTGGAGCCCATAACGTGGAGACAGGTTCTAGACCCAACGTCTTGACTCGGAATCTATTGACAAGGTCACCCAACCCTTGCCAGGTCATCAGGTCGACAAGAGGATAACTCATGAAGTTCACATAACTCTGGTCGACATTGGTAGATTTGATGTTGGCCAAAGGGTGAGGAAATGCCTGGGTAGGCGAATAAGGAAATGTGAAAATGAGATGTAGCGGGATCGAGAGCCTCTCAGCACAATGATAGTGAGCAAAGGAGGGCGGATTGGCAATGATCGCGTCGGCAATGAACGGTGGCTTTGATCCGATCATCTTCAGATTTGCTGTGTCCATCTCGTCATCCGTTGCATTGACACAGGCCCTCCAAAAGCCCTGGAACATTTGGTACATTGAATCTCGCCTTTTTCCAATCTCTCCGGCCTTTACTGTTTCCAAAGAAGGGATAAGTCCAGGATTTTTGACCATGAAGGCCATGAGCTCGGAAGGATCACCTCCCACGGAGAAGAACTCAAGACCAATGTCTTCTTCGATGAATTTTTTGAAGGTAGGATGTGTGGCAATTCTCACACGATGTTGATATTTGTCCCTCAAAATCTTGCCAATCTTCAAGAACGGCTGTATATCACCACGGCTGCCAATTACCATTATGACAATGTTCATACGTGGAAATTGCATGTTACGCTTTGTTTCGATAAAATTGGCCTTCGCCTGCTCGGCACCCTGGACATCTTGAGAATGGTCGGTGCCCAGATGACGGTGGTTGGTAGCACCAAGGGCTTTCGCCAGGTACCCAGTATTTGCTTTTTCATTGATTGACAGATTCAGTCTGCCGTCTTTCGCGACGCGACCTCGAGATTGGAAGAACTCGTTCCCGACTCTGAGATTGGAGGGTCTGGGTGAGGTCCGGACTCGGTTGAGGTGGGACTTTGCCAGAGGATTGTCCTGGTGGTCATTTGCAGCTGTTTGTAACCCCTGCAAACTCCTTGATGATTCGTCGTCTGAAGAGCTCCAGCCATCAGAATCGCTAGATCCTACGGCATCCCGCTTGGAAACATTCAACTGGCCGTTGCTGTCAACACGGTCGTTGATGTCATGACGGTCGTTGATGGTAGAAACGTGCAGTCTTGTAGGAGGAGGTAACCTCTGTGCCACTGGACGTGCGATTTCGGTGTCGAACTTTCGAGCGGCCAGCACGGGTCTAGCGTAGGTCGCATCTTGAAGTGCTTTGGAGGCCTTCGTGTCTTCTTGGTCATTTGGAGCGTCGTATAATGTAGAGTTCGATCCGAACTGAGAGACAGTCCCTTCCGAGCCCTTTCTAGTCGGGTATGGAAAGTGTGTGGGTGGTGGATCGGCGACGGGAGCCACTTCATAGTCTATGGCTGTTGTCACCACAGGAGCCAGTGCTTCTGCCATTTTTGGGTGCGGCCACTGTGGCCAACAAAGTCCTTCAAATCTTGCTCAGTCATAGCAACATATTGTGTTTGTGGAAGGTTCTTAGCGTTGAGGATAGTTGAGCAGTAAGTGTTCGCAGGCGGTACGACAACGAATATGCGCTGGGGTCGAGGCTTCCTTGCTGGGGAGATACTTTCAAAACGCTCAAAGTTGCATGATGTTGGGGTTGTTACGAGCGGGATACACTGTGATATTGGTGTCTGCGTTCGCAAGCTGAAAGGTTCTCAATCTCGATGTAGGTTTAACCTTGTAATATTGAAAAAGGGTCACGGAGCATGCGCATTACACAAATAGACATCAAAAAGTTTTGGGCAGTTGCGTCACATATTGACAATGGTGGGTGGGAAGGCGCCTTCTTTTTTACTTTCCGGGGGAGCCGCATCGAACTCTTTTTAACTGCGCACTATACCAGGTATGCCAGTGCTTCCAAGATTTTCAACTTCGCGGCTTGAGACCTTTTCTTGACTAGCATGCAGAGCGATCGCCTCCCTCTTGTTGCTAAATAGGGGCTCTTGAACGACAAGTCGTCACAGGTCAATCAACTGGTCAAAATGCTCTGTTCGCTGAAGCATCATCAATGGCTCAAGCCTAATGCTGGGCTATGATGCATGTTTACAGTAGTTCCCGCATCCAGCCACCCGGGACCGGCACTTGCATGTTCCTTGTAGGTGTCATCTGCAGATCATCCGTCCTTCTTTCCTACTGGCCATAAGGAGCGCCTACAGGAAACCTTACAGCCTAGTGAGCCATCCAGTTATTTTCTTGCCAGCAAGCCAGCAGGGCTGAATTCCCCAGAACAAACCACCCCCAGGGGAAAGGAAGAAGTTTCTATGCTGGTATAGCCTTGATATTGCTAGCAGGCTCAAATCGAGAGATAACCATGTGCCCATGATCGTCGGTGGCAATGGCACGCTGCGACACGTTTCGCCATCCCCAACAATGAGACGGCAAGCTAATACTTGGAGCACCCCTTCCAATCTGCTTGTTGAGCCGCCTCTTACCTGCCGAACGGCGAAGACAGAAAACCGAGGTCAAGATTCATCAGCCGCTTCTTGAAGTAGTGCTCTCGATCCCGCCGCTAAATCTGCAGTGAGTAGCACGACCGTTTGGCATTCAGGTTTGACACTGCCGCCATCTAACCATACAAAGAAATGTTGCTATTGCAAAACTGAGCACTGAAAGGCGATAATGGTACCATAATAAATCACAAGACGAACCAGGGTTTCTGAATGAGACGGCCGCAGCCCGGATGATCGGACTCCCAGATGGTGTGGAAGGCCATAAGAAAAGAGCCTGAGGGGTTGTGAAGCTCCTAACACCATCAACAGGGACGTACGCGGCCGCCAGTTGATTTCATCCATTACGAGGTATCTGCAGGTATACCAAGTGCGGCGCAGCGGGCACAATATACGCCTCGTCAGCCCGCAGGGCGGGCCGAAGATGCTGGCCAAACGAGCGATCCTGGCCGTGCAACCATCATTACAGTAATCTGCTTGACACACCTTGCCCACTTCAAATCGACGGCAAAATTAGTGCACCTCCCTTGGCGCCATTTAGGTATGACAAGCCCCATCTTCAGCCGTACCGACTCAATTTATCAACTTCCTCCGTCCTTATCATCTGGACTCTCGGAATGCGGGAGATACAGCCGTCTCACCGGTGTTATTCCTGCATTCGACAGACGTTCGCATTCGAAGGGGGATCGAGAAAACAGCACTCTTTCTTCCTTCCTTGCTGGCACTCCGATTCATTTCTCTGAGCCTCGGTTGCGGCATCAGCTTCGAATGAGTGAGTTAAGGACCCGGTGAGATTTTCGAGGTTTGTGCCGCTCATTGCGACAGCCTCGCATTTCTTCAATGACTAGGGGATGGCAATGACGACTGAGCCAACAGCGTCGATCCAGTTGATGGGCGCCTTTACCTAGCGGAGCGCAAGTCCAGATTGTCCGTCATGGACATACCCTCCATGCAGCCTCTGTCATCTTAGTCCCCCAGTCTATGTTGACGGTCGAGTTCTCGTTCTTAATGTCTGTTGCCAGGTCCTTCGCACTTGATGCAATCGCTGCTCGATGCCTGCTTCAATGGTGGCTCGTCCGGTGGTAGGGGAGAATAAGTCGGATTCCATGCACAGGTTGTACATCAGTCGGATGACGGCCAGCTTCTCTTGTTCAGGTACCGCGGTCCAGACTACGTCCACATCCGCCCATCTGGACTGAGGATGTCGTGCGCAATACTCGTGATGGCTCTGCCTTGCGAAGTTTTTGAAATTGTCGAATTGCCGGTTGGTTAGGCCAAGCTTTCGCTGCACATCAGTGGGTGAATCTCGCAGCCTGATGGGCGAGGAGGCCATGTCGCAAATCAAACCGACTCAGGTTGTTCACACGGTGGAAAAACAAAACAGACGGTGAGCGACGAAATATCGTCAAGCACATGATTGATGAGGACTGTGACAATGTCTGCTCAGCTTGGGCTCGGTAATGGGGGCCATGGTATGCTTCCCCTTGCAACTTGTGACCGACTCCTGCAATTGCGCTTCAACCCGACTGCACCCACTACGCACACCGTTGTCGGCGGTTGTTCGCATCCAGCTTTTCCCTCCAATTGGGCTCTCCCCCGCCGCATTGCTGCCAAGATAGCAAGGAAGTAGTCAGACCAGGACGTTAAGCGATCATCAAGTGCCGTTGGGCAGCCTCGAGAGGGATCCATTGCCCGGATGATCCGCCGGGAGAACGGGGATTTGTGGGAACCCTAATGGGAAGCCTAGGATAGGTCCGAGGGGCCAGACCTTCTAGGCATAGGGAAGTCTGATTAAGGCATGACGGGGCTTGATTTGGGCTCCCTAGGCTCTTTTGGGACTTACTTTGCCCTTTGAATACGAGTCAACGGTCTTGCATCGCCGCAGCAGACTAACGGCAAACCGGTCCTGCTGGCTTGGGCACCAATCAATCTCCAACGCGTCTCAACTTTTCTCAAGTGGCAGCACTTTCAACCTCCTCTCACAGGGTTTGTTTCATGTTTGACAACGCCCTGCGCGTCTACTCACACTTGATTCGGGCCTCGTCACGCTTCACACCTTCTTCCTTCACGAACCGTCTCAGGACTCTAAACGGCTTCCTCACCATCCGCAATGTGATTTCAAATGTATCCAGGACGCGTTGCTGTGAGTATCTCATCTCATCTGAACTTATCTGTGTCTGTTCTTCCCTTCTTCGTCTCCTCTCTGCTTCAATTTATATCCTTCTTAGTGCTGTGCATATTTGGCTTCTCATCGCAATTTCATTCATTTCTGTATCATTCATTACTTGCATATTCGATCTTGCAGGCCAAGATCACAATCGTTATATAAGCAAAAGTCACTCCTTGGAAATCACGATATCACGACATCTGTACGACTTCACGTACAACTACGCCTGCTTCACATAAAAGCACAAAACTAAACAATCAAAATGCTTACCAAAACCCTCATCCTCACCCCGTCTTACCCGGCCGACGCCACACCGCCTCATGCCAGCAGCCCTCAACAACGTTTCCGCCGCCAGCTAACCACGATCCTGCACGGAACCAGCCTGACAGCCAGCTTGATCGCCATCTCTCTTTTCGCAGCGGCCATCCCACAATGGAACATGAACTTCTTTCACAGCACAGGTCCATCCCGCGGCGACTGGACCGACGGCATGCCTCTCGGCCCACTCACCGTGGCGCTGCTCTACCACGCCATCGTCCTCATACTGCCCTTCATCCCCAAACTTCCTAGCCTTCAAAAGATGCAGACCCAGACTCTGGGTGCCAAACGCTCGCAGCTCGTCCACGCAGTAGTATCGGCTCTGCTTCTCCTCACCTTGTTCCCAGCATTGTTTCTTGCCGGGTATGGCTCGCTCTTCCGCTTCTGGCGGTCCGCCATGCGCGCCTCGTCCGGCGTCATTCCGTGTACCATGCTGAACATCTTTGCGCGCGAGTGCGAGCCTGTCCTGTATCACGTCGGCACGCTGCAGATCGGAGGCATCATCTTCGGCTCCTTCGTCTGGACATCGCACTTCGCGTTGCTTTTGGTTACCCTGCGCAATGTCCGCCGTCACGCGCTCATCAAGCAGATCCAGAGCGAGAAGTTGTCGCAGTTCAGCACCAACAGCAGCAGGAGCCCGAGTCGGAGTGGGAGCAGGCACAGCAGCAGGCGCGGGCCCGGCAGCCGAAAGGGATCCGTGCGGTCGGTGGAAAACCATCAGGAGGCCAAGCCTGTCTCCCAGCCAGATGGTCAACGATTTCTCGGGAGGTCTGATTCCGGGTCTGCAAGATCAAACACTTCAAGGGGAGGTTCCAGATCTGAGGCACGAGAGCCCCGAACAGGCGTGACGAGTCCTTCAAACCCGAGGCGACCTACTCTCCTCAGACTTCTCGCCAAGGTTGAGTCAAATGCTTAGGGGTAACTGGTGTTTTCATACATAGCAAACGACATATATCGGCGGAAAGGTTTGGTTGCATCTGCATTTCTATGCTTACGAATGAAAATATTATACCTTTGAGGAACTGAGTAGATATGCTCTGATTAATCATGCTTTAAACTGTGGTTACAGGCTATCTTTCATAATGCATGGGACAATCATGATGCCCCCAATCATTCCCCTCGTCAGGGCACAGCCTGTGTTTGCTCTTTTCTCATGCCACAATCGTTTGTTCCCAGGGCGAAACATCAGGCGTTCGTGACCGTAGTCGCCTTGAAACAATTCAAACCCATGCAACGCAATGTCAGCTCCATTCCTGAAAAAGGGCCGTTTCTTATTTTCGTTTGCTTCCACGCACTCTAGGCGGATTGCTTCGTCACAGCTCCACCTAATCCTTTCGCACTTTGACCATCCGAATGCAGAGCGAATCCGGACCTAACGACTCCATAGCAGTGTTTCCCTCTCTGACTTCAAATTGGTCTGCCCTACCTCACGTTGCCCGGTGACCTGTAGATAATCTCGTTCTCCTAGCTTAAGACAAGTGGAAAGCTCCTTGACCCTCCCGAATTGCCACAAACAATTTCTCTTTCAGAACGGCTTGCGAGGTGTAGTCTGGCAGTTTCAGATAGTTGACACAGGTCATTACACTCGGCAGATAGTCATCTGAGGTGTAAGGTGGCTCGGACGGTTTACACACAACTGTGAACATGGGAGTGAGGCTCTTGAAACCGCCCATTGGAAGTCGAGGGCTTCCAGTGACGAACATCAGAAAGTCGCGTCGCAGAGCCGGGCTCATCTCGGACATGGTCTGTAGGAGGTTTCTCACGCTCTTGCTGTCCATGTTGAAGCCATGGTCCGCCTTGACAGAATCCATCAAAGTCTCTATCGACCAGTCTTCCTCCACGCGTCCAAACAACATGACCAACTCATCGGGTGTAAATGCTTTCAGCGTAGCGTAGGAAAACACTTGAGAGAATCCTGCTTGGAATGACTCAATCTGTGTTCGTACGCCACGTCCAAGACTCGCGTCGAGGACCTGTTCAATGTAATGTTGAACATTTCCCATGGTGACACTGATATCAGAGCCATTCTCCATGAGTTCGATGTCTGGATAGCCTGGGAGGGTGAAATCAAGCATGAGGTCCTCGACTTTAGCACCGCGAATGGTCAGATCCTCGATTGCTTGTTGCTTCTCCAACTTTGTCATGGACGAATCAAGTTCAATCTTTGTCTTTGCATTGACAAATTGATGCAACTGAGACAGAGAATTCGCGAGGTCCTGGTCAATAGTGCGCAGTAAGCCGATTGTGGGAACCATACTCGAGATGGCGCCCACTTTGAAGAAGGTCGGATTGAACGCGATATCAATGATGCGGGAATCAAGCATCGATCGTGCCACGAATTTTCCAAGAGTCTTGAAAAGCAACAACAATTTCTTGCCAGCCTCGGTGTTTGCGTTGCCCTGGCTTATTGGGGCTGGGAAGAGGCCGTTCTTACCAAATGCAAATTGTTCGCCGGTGGCTGAATCGTTCTCACGCCACATCTTCAACTTTTTCTTCGAGAACTCTTTCGACACGGTTGAGTAAAATTCCAGCGTCGGGCCAAGACCAGTCCCGACCTCCTCGAAGTATTCGACCTCCAAGACACTTGGAGAAGCGCCGTACATGTCCATAACTTTCATGGCCGACTCCAAGATCCGATGGCGAGAGATTCGTACTTTCTGTCGTTGAGGTCTGCCGAGGATCTGCCGATCATCTCGACGGCGGTCACGACGGTCGTCATTTTCAGATTGGCTGTTTTGCCAACGAGTCATGGAGCGTGAATATCCGAAAGAAGTTGATTGCAGGAACAGGTGTCGCGTCTCAAATGGAAACAAGAAGGGGAAAGACCTGGCAAGATCTTCGCTCCATTCAGGGAGACAATTGCTGGCGACGATGAGTGGTTCCTCCAGCTGACGATTCATTTTGGCTGTCAACTTGGTATTGATGAATGACGCTAGAGGCTCCTTGTAAAGCTGCAAATCGGGTTTTCCAAGGGCCTCCTTGACTTCAACCAAGTTCGCATTGAGCTCATGAAGAAGTCGAAGCAAACTAAGAATCGACGAAGTGATAGGGTGACCATTGAGTGATGCTGGCAGGCCGTCACTCGAACCTTGTTTGTCACTCTCGCCCCAGGCAGGAAGACTGGAGGGATTAGGTGGAGGGCCTCGAGCCTTTCTAAATTTGATGGTATGGATGCCTGACCACACGCTCCGTGACGATAGATCCCGAGGTTGGTTACGATTGTGGTGAACTGCTCGGTAGATGGTTGTATTGTTGGGTATGATTTTACCATCGATGCTGAATTCAACATGCCAATCTTGTGGGGTCGAGGCTAGGGCTGAAGCATATGACGCACGGGTAATCGCTGGGGAGGGTGCTGGGGACTGTCCTGAGGAAGGCGGACGAGTAGTTCCTGGGACCGGAGTGCCCGGTTGAGGTGTGAGGACTCTCGTGCCGTCTTCTTGACGGGCGGTCACCTTTCCACTCGAGCCTACCTCCATGTTGACGGCACCAAGTTCAGGCATATCATCGCCAGATACATCCCCGTCCAAGTCGTCAACGAAAGCCTCAAGCGCACCGTCATCCTCATCACCGTGACCTTCTTCGTCATCAAGAACCTTTTCATCGGCACATTCGAGCTTGTTTCCCTCGTCTTCTGTGCTTGGCTCTGGCGGGTGAGCAGACTGCTGACTCGAAGTAGATGCTTGGCCGCGTCGAGTCAGACGTTTGCGCTCAGTCTTCTCAGGCTTCTTCTCCGGCGGTGTCTGTGCCTCTTCAACTTTCTGCTTGGTTTGAGACGAAATTCGGGATGCAGGCTGGGATTCGGCATTGCCTGGGGTGGCAGGGGACCGGAGATCGTGCCCAAATGGAGACAACAGTCCTGATTCTGCAGCGCCAGACAGATGCGCAAGTCGAGCATTGGCCAATTGCTGAAGCATGTCTCGACGTCGCTGAGCCGAGGGTCGATCGGTTTGGCTGAATCGGGGTCGCAGATAGTCGTCCAGTGCTTTGAATGTCGCGATTGCATGAATGGAGACGATCATCTCGCGATATGACGGAGGAATTTCACTGTCACCATCTGCCGATAGCCTCAATCGAAGTTGCCGGGAGAGCATCGATGTGGAGCTACTCCTGCTGCTCTCAGATGCGTTGTTGTTAACGGTGAGGACCTCGAAGTGCTCTGCACGGCTGAGCAGATCTTGCAATTTCTGGATCAACACGCTGAAAGCGGTCGAAGAAGACGCAGCGGTAGTCTTGATTTGCGCCCCATTAATGGAATCCATAAACGCTGACACGAAATGTGCCCGAGAATGATTCTGAGCTACCAAGGGGTCCTCAGATAGTACCTGCACCAGCACGCGGATGATTCCCGAGTCCAGAAGTTCCGAGCTCGTTATGCTTTCGAGTGCATCACCATGGAAGTAATTGGCAAGGCGTACGAACAAGTCGTTACCTGATTCGATAGGCGGTGATTGGCGATAGTACTCTTGAATGTCCCCGGCCAGTTTCTGAAGATCATTGCGAATGTTGAGAGCCTTTTCTTTCAGCTCTCTACCCTTCGTAGTGTCGTATTGTTCGAGGAACTTCTTCGCGCGCTTGACGACTAGGTCGGATAGTCCAGAGGATGTCAAGGCCAATGGCAGTTGCTCCTCGTCTGATGAATCGGAGCTCTGTGAATCATCCATATCATCACGATGTCTAACGGCGTTTTCTTCATCTTCCCGCTCTTCATCGTTGTCCTCGTCTTCTGGGTCGTCTTCTCCATCATCATCCTCGTCATCTTCGTCACCCTCTCCATAGTCATCGTTGACTGGATACTCATCAGGCTGGTCGGCAAGAGTACCTTTGAGCTCGTCAGATTTATGTGAGGTGCCGTTGGCGTCAGTGCTGGTACCAGCAGCCGCGGTCTGATCATCTCCGGGTCGTAGAGTGGTTCTTGCATCGCGAGCGACGGGTCTGTTGGCGAGTTTCTTAATCTCTCCAATGACACCTTCCCGATGGAACTGATACTGATAAATTCCTTCGAGTCTCTCGAAAAGCAGAACGGACGCTTGAAGGGCGAACATCACCAGACTGGGGTGATCTTCTTGAGACAGGATGGAGGCGAGAAAAGAAGCATATGGTACTGGCCGAAGTGCTTCTTCAATGACAGAGGTTTCGAGGTTGGAAAGAATTTTCAGCTGAGCAGTGAGCACTTTCTGGCGCACACTCAGATTGACAGTGCTGGAATAAGCATCGGTGAGCGTTGGCAAGAGAATCATGGCAAACCGGCGTGTTTGCTCTTTGCAATCTTCCAACAACTTTCTTCTCTTTTCCGCCCGCGATGGTCTGCTCGATTGGCCATCCTCCAAATAATCATCCTCCATGTCGTCGTGAACATCAAAAGCCGTGTCGCCTGTCACTTGTGGAGGTGGAAGTAGCTCGCAGATGACATTGAGAGTCTCAAACACTTGTTCTCGAGGTCGGTGAATGAGAGATTGCATGATCACAACACTGTCAATCTTGAGGGCGGCATCCGTAGTATCAGATGGTGGGGAAACACCTGTGAGAATCTGATACAGAGTGTCCACAACATTCATTCTCAATAACTCAGTGGAGAGCTGAGGACTCGCCCGAGCAACAATTGCCAGCACACGTAGAAACTCTGTATGAATGTTTGCTCCGATCAGATTCGTGGTGCCGGGCAGAAGGAGTCCTAAGACAGCTCGAAGCAGTGGCGGGTCCACTAGCTGCTCCAGCTTTTCAGGGCTGTGCTTGAAGCTATCAATGACTCGAGTGACACAAAGGCAGCCTTGCTCAACGACTTTCTGGTCGTGGCTCGATAGGACGTTCAAGAGAATCGGCATGACGTCTCGAACAACAGGGAACGAATCGTCCGGAATGTTTCTACATAAATTTGCCGCTGTTGTCACCGCAGTTCGCTGCGTACCAGTGGCGAAGAAGTCAAGGAATTGGAGGCAGGCAGTCAGGCCGCCTTCGCGAACGATCGATCCTGGAAAGTCGACCGAAACCTTTGACAGCGTGCTCAAAGCCTGCTCAGCAACGTCGATATACTGAATATCAAGCAGTTTCTGGCAGAGGACAGGGACCGCGCCACCATATACCACGTTGGCAACAGAGCCTCGTAAAGCCTCCATGAGATTTGCAAGGCAACGACAAGCCAGTAGCATCACTTCGGGATTTTCTTCGCCTGTGATAGGATTTGGTTGCATCAAGGTCACCAGCTCTTTGACATAAGGGTCTGGCGAAAATTGACCTGAGAGATTGTCTTCGTTGGAGACCAAGAGGAGATTGGACAATTCTTCAAGGGCCACCATTTGCATAGTAGGGTTGTCGACTTGTCGGAGGTTATTTAAGATGTCTCTGAGTCTGGACGACATGCCGCTCATCATGCCACTCAGGGCTCTCAGCGTGCTGGACAATCCGGAGGGTGCACCACGGCTCGACCCGAACAGGGCTGCAGAGAAGGGATCGAGGCCACCATCATCTTCATCCATCGCGCTGTGGGCGTCGTCGTCGTTGCTATCGCTGTTAGATCGATGAGGTGGTGGAGTCTGCTCCTTTTCCCTGCTTGAAGACTTCTCGTTGTCCTCTTCGTCTTCTTTCATATTAACATCTTGTCCCTTCTTAGTCAAACGTTTTCTCTGCCGGCGGTTTGGAAGTGCTTCAGACGGTGGCGAGATGTCTGGCAAAAATGTCAGCAGATCCGGATGGCCGATAGACAGGACTGCCATACCGGGCTGTGTCTTCTTGTTACCCCTACTCGACGGGCGTCTGGAACTTGACTTCGATGATGTCTGCTTTGTGGCTTCGTCCGTGTATTTGGAAGATGAACTATCCTTGTCAGCCTCCAGCCCTGATGATCCGTACTCTTTGCCAACGTACGCATTATTAGACATTTCCGAGTCGTTCGTCACACCTTTCCGCCGTGTGGTTCTGGGAACAGGTTGTGGTGGTGAAGCCTGAGTTGGTGTGGTTTCGGCCAACTTCTGTCTTTTGGATCCCCGACGGGTTGATGCAGGGCTTGGTTCGTCCGACTGGTCAGTAGGATCAGAAGCTCGACGGGAAGGGGCTTTGCGTTTCCTCGTTGAGGTGACAGGAGGCTGTGGAGGTTGAGTGGTATCGGGTGTAGGCGTGGTCGGGGCGGCAGACTCTGCGGCGAGCCTCGCAGCAGAACGAGTGACTCTGCGAGACATGAGTAACGGGTCTCATCAGGTGACGCTGGTATAAGATAGAAGGAAGAAGAGAAAAGATGTTTTGCAGAAGGGAGAGATTTTATGATGTGTAGAGTTTGGGCGGACTGCGGTGTCTTGACAAAAGGCAAGGCAAGCGAGGCAGAGGAAGGTTTTGGAGCCAAGCAACAAGGAGATTCTGCAGTGAAGAGATGCAATCAAAGGCAGTAAGGTGAATGTACCTGTGTCTGCGGGGAGATGGTGAATGGGAAGTAGCGAGTTGATGATCGTGAGCAATCGGTCCTGCTGAACGGCCGCTCGTGAGGTGGAAGTCTGAAGAGCGTGCGGGCAGGTTTGCCATACTTAACCCGCCATCGAAAGGGCGGCCTGTCGCTGAAGGAGGGAATCAATGCGAGTAGACAGGTTGCTAGAAACACGAATATCAAGTACTAAATATTAAATGCAGAGACATTGAAAGTGATATGTCTCTTGCACCGGTATGCATCAGTCAAGTCAATCTGGATACGGAGGACGACGAAGATTCAGAAACGACGTCGGCAACCCAACCGCAGGCGTTTAACCATGGCGCCCGACAAGCCTGAATCTGAGTGGCTGCTGCTCCCGGCCGGAAATCCATCGTGTAGCCTCATTATTCGTTATTATTAAAGCCATCATCTTCTTTCCATCCTCAACACCTTGGCCGACTCTTGCTGGTTACACAGGCGTCCTTTTCGACAGTTCTCAATGTACATCGCGGGCGTATCTTAGGAACATCAAATCTGCTGAATCAACTGTCCCCCTTTCTCTTCTTCTCAACCTCAGTCTAGTTTTGAGGACAAACCAGTATACCCAGTATGCCCAGATACCGCGAGTCCTCGTGACCATTCTAGACATGGACCCAGGGCACCTCGAAGGTTACCCCGAATCTCGTCTCACGAGGACAAAATGGGTGTCCAGCAGAGCCCCGATCCATCCCCGTGCGGAAGCCAAGTCTGAGGACACCTCCAGCCTGAGGATTACAAAAGGATTAAAAGAAAGTGTAGTGTATTCTGTCCACGGGTTAGAGACACCAGGTCTTAGTGGTCCCAGTTGAACAGCTACCGTCATTCATTGTCATCGACACCTAGACACGCCCAAAGGTCTTCCACAAGGTTGAAGCAGATTAGGCTTGTATGACTAACAGACTCGCCAAACCCAACTGCGGCTGAAGCCCAGGTGCCATACTTACTAGGTACGGGGAAAACAGTATGACGTCCACAATACTCGTGCGGCATCCCGCGGACTCGCTGGTCAAGTAGACTGGATATTGTAGGAGATGCAAGCCGGTGTGGATGATCCTGATGTACGAATCTTTATCCCTTGTCAATCTCGACTGCCGTAGAGAGTACACAGCACTCGTCTCAAGATCAATGACATGTGGTTGAAGGGCTACGTAGCACAACATGGCCAAAGACATCATACTGGGGGACCCTGCATACTATGAGATCTCTGACTTCTGACTGCATTCATTTATTATAGTACTGTAGGTGCAATTGCGTCGTGCTCTTCATCGTTTTTTGTCTCCAGTGTCAACCAAAGAACAACACAGAATAAATCGGATCATCCATCAGGGTCTCGGTGCTTGTCTTCCTTTCTTCCATCCGCTCCCCCACTCTGTCGCTCGATTCCCCCTCCTACTAAGGTAGGCCCCAGCGCAAACTAGCCCTGCGCCGCAAAGTCTCGCTGAAAAACCTGCGGCCCCGGTGGTCGGAGATAGAAGCGTTGTCTCCAACGACAATCAGCCGGGAACTGAACGGTCCTCGCCCACTCGGGGCTTTCTGGGAGAGAGAAAAACCACCAGCTCCCGCACTTTTACTCATCAACCACCTCCACAGCACCGAACCATCACTCCCTGCCACCCTCGATTAGTCTCACAACTCCCAGGGCCATGAAGCCCTGAGATGCTGAGTCGTCCTTCTCGACCTCCCCTTACAACAAATCCGATCAGAATCTACTGCTCTCAACGGCCGTCGCTTCACTGTCTTCCTTCACCCGGCCATCGCTGTCTGTCGGCAGTAACCCCGCCTGCCGACTCACTCATCTCCAAAACAACATTGACAACCGTCTTCACTGACAAATCAACACTACTTCCCTCGGTCCTCCTGTTACCGTCCTCACCACTTCGCCGATCTTATAAAAGAAATACATACTTCCTTTCGCAGCGGCGGTCGACTGTTTTACAAGCAATAACAGGTGACGGCAACACGATGGACGAGTACCACTTTCCGGACTCCCGGCTCAAGAAGAAGATGGATGATGCCTCCAAGACACCACTTCTTCTTGTTGCTTGCGGCTCGTTCTCTCCCATCACCTTCTTGCATCTGCGCATGTTCGTCATGGCGGCGGATTATGTTAAACACAACACCGACTTCGAAATGGTGGGCGGTTATCTGTCGCCCGTATCGGATGCCTACAAAAAGCAGGGCCTGGCTCCTGCAGAGCACAGGTAAGCGCCTTGGCCTCAACAGCTCATTTCACGATTGCTGACATAGCTTGATAGAGTTGCGATGTGCCAGCTTGCTATTGACAAGGCATCCAACTGGCTCATGGTCGATACCTGGGAGGCCGAGAAAAAGGATTACCAACCGACCGCCAAGGTGCTTGATCACTTCGACCACGAGATAAACGTCCTCCGTAAAGGCATCGACACAGGCGACGGCAACCGAAAGCCTGTGAAAATTGCCCTACTCGCGGGTGCCGATCTGATTCAGACCATGTCAACACCAGGAGTTTGGAGTGAAAAGGATTTGGATCATATCCTTGGACGATACGGCACCTTCATCATCGAACGCTCCGGCACAGATATCGACGAAGCCCTGGCCAGTCTGGGGAACTATCGCGAGAATATTCACGTTATACAACAACTGATACAAAATGACGTTAGCAGCACGAAGATTCGATTGTTTTTGCGAAGAGGCATGAGTGTACAGTATCTCATCCCAGCACCGGTTGTGGAATACATCGAACAGAACCACCTGTATCGCGATGATCAACGCTCATCCAGCACTTCCGCCGCCCAGGATGCCGACAAAGGAAAGTCCAGAGAAGCTGCGTCAACTAGCTAGAATGCTTTATCCGAAGATCGATCGAAAGAAGACTTTCGAGAAACGAGCATGTATTATCCTACGAGCGGTTCAATCACGACGATACCCAGCGCCGAGTTCGCCCGAACGGGTCTGGCGGCGTCTCAAGCGATAAGCCTTAGACAGACGGCTGAAAGAGTGTTGCTTGGAAGGCGTACGGCACAGAGATATGCGCGGCATCATGATCCTAGATGACTGTGTGATGATTATGATGATGGGAAGCCATTCAAGCAGATTAGAGCGCAAGGAGTTTTGCGAGGGTCGCTCCAGCAGGCGTTACGGTTGTCTAGATATCCCCAGCCTCAGAAGAAGAAAGGCCGAGGGGAATGGTGGGACATGTGTCTGTCTGACATGGGCAAACGAAGATCAATCTTGCCCAACGGAACCATTATATTTTACCTTGGAGTATCGGTTTGGTCCCGTTGTCAGACAGGGCACGCAGTAGCTGTCATAAAGACAGAATTCGAATGGGTATGATACGAATGAAAAGTATATGTCTTGACATAATCTGGAAATCCCCCTGCTGTGAAGCCACCGAGGTATGCACACTCATTATGGCAGTTCCCAAGTTCTACGTCCTGTCACGTCCTATGATGAACGATCAGCATCAACAATAATTGCTGTTCCCGCAATGCTACCTAAATATGTACCTTTCCCACTCCATATTCAAAACATCCCAAACGTACGCCCCCAACGGGTAGCATGAAAATTACAAAAACCACCTCCCGTATCCCGAAATTATCGTTATCGCGGTTTCAGACATATGCGATCTCAAGTCGACACATAAGGAGAAGCATACGCCCCATCCGACCCTACTACCCCCGAAGCCTGCCGCCCACCAACGCCAGGCTGATTTGCAGCCCACTCGTCAAACTCCGCGCGGTCCTTCCCCGTGTAGGCCTTCAGGTCGTCGTCTGAAACGCCCTTCCCTTGTTTCGCTGATTGGAACGAAGCATACTTCTGGCCAAGCCAGGTCTTTTTCTTCTCGTCGTCATCGTCGTCACTGTCTGCGGCGGCGGCGTCGCCAGCTCGGTCGTGGGTTTGCTCGCCATCGTCGGCACCGTCACCGTTACGATCATGGTGCCCATGTTTTTGGGTTGCAGGGTCATTTTCCTCGGCAAACTCATCCTTCGCACGGGATGATGTGGGATCCCGATCGCCGTCGCGATCCTGATCTCCTGCGCCGGCATTGCTGCGACGATGATGAGATTCTCGGCGCTGGCCATTCTCCCTATCTCTGTCCCAGTCCGTGGGGTCGTTGGTCTGGTATGGCTTCAATGCCGCACCGTCCCCAGTGGGACCGTCGGCCCTTTGTAGACCAGCTTGAGAACCAAGTCCGTCGTGAGGATAGCCAACGCCGCCGGGAGTACTTCCGAGGCGACCGGGACCGCTGGGACCAAAAGTCTCTGTCATGAATGATGATTCCTGCCATTGTTCCTGGTACTGGTACTGCTGCTGCTGCTGCTCGGTCGCTTGGACGGGCATGTCGTGCTTCAGCGACGGCGCGCGGGGAGTCTCGTGTGGCGCGTATTCAGTTAGACGCCGGTGCTGGGCGTCCTGGTCGTAGTCGATGGTCGAGAAATTGGTGTTGACTTTCTTGATGGGCTGATTGACAGGTTGATTGACAGGGACGGGCTGGGTATTCAAGTTGGGCACGTCGTCTCCTTTCAGTTTGGAGCCGCCGCAACCCATGATGTGACGTGCGGTAATATCAGTGTAGAAAATAGTCGTATCCGAATCAACATATAGTGGCGTTTTCAGATGGAGGAGAGCTTCCTGTGGTACGATATGTACCGGATGTAACGTTGTCAGCACAGAGAAGACTTGTAAACTGTGGTGTACACTATCTGGATATGTTGGTAATGCTCGAGGTCTGTAGGCGCCGGCAACGACAACGAGATATGTTTGGGGATAGATGTATGTACGAAGGACTTAAGAGAAGGATGGACGCCGTACGTCAAAGGAAGGCCGGGTAAATGTCGTATTGTATGTTTGCGCCATCAATGAGGTTGGAGGTAGGTCAGCTACTTACTGTACTTTGTCAATGGCCCCCCCGGACCCTCCGGCAAAAGTAACCTACCCAAGAATAACATACCGATGGGACCATATTGTAGGTCGGCCCGTCAGACCTAGTCGTGTGATGCATGGCCACGCGAGGAGAAGAAGGCCATCGACGTATGACGGGCGGCCTTTGCCCGCCTCTGATTGCTAGAAGTTGCGGGAGTGGAGAGCTTTAGAACGCCGCCGTCTTTGATCGCGGGGTTTTGACAGGTCGTGGGAACCGAGGCGTCAACGCCACGCGTTCATGCATTGACTTTGAGGGTTCTGGGGTTATTCGTCAGTACCTTATGGAGTACACTTGCACCGAGCTTCGCGTGGTCATGACAAGCACATTTAATGACACTGCACTCCCGACGAAAGTCCCCTCAGACGTGGCTTCGAAAGCATGACCTGGACGCACTTGTTCATTCCATGATTTCGAGGCATTCTGGAGCGGTTGGCAGTTTGATTTGGAAGACAAGAAGGCCTGGTCGTACGAGCACAATATTTACAACATCTTGCACATCTAGATGATAGCTGAAATTCCGACCAGATGTCGCGTGATGGTGTCGCTCTCCAGATCCCGCCGAATGACTTTGGCGACTCTTGACTGGAGGCTTAGTTGTCCACGACGTTCCACCACGTTTTCTCATTACCTCAGGACCATGCTATGTTCTGTAGGGTATGATTTTCGGAAGAACCACCAGGAAAACCGCCATGAATATCAGGTAGCTATATTAGCATTGAAGGCGCAGCACATGCCGTGATGGAGAACCTGCAGGCGTTTGACGGACGTTCAATGCTGGGCCATATCTTTACATTTGGACTTTCCTCTCCGGGGTGTGCTTCAGAAGGTGTGATGTTAAGCTGGCTATTCGTGATCACGTCAATGGCGTACGGCTGTAGCTAGTGCCAGCTGTAGGAGTTCCTTAAGGAAGTTCGTGTCCGCAATCCACTGTGTACATGATCTTTTGACGAGGCTTAGCGATATCCTTCTTAGACCATATCTACCTAGGTATATAGGTAGATAGAGTTGGTAAAAAGATCCCACACTATCTCGAGGCAAGCAGTTCAGATGTGAAAAATGGCAAAAACTCTTCCCACCAGGACCTAGAGACGGTTTTCTAGATCGTGGATAGGAGAGGAAAACTCCCTAGTTGAGATAGGTGGTTTATTCGATTCGGTTGTTGTTGTTGATGTTGTTCGGCCGACCTAGATATGTGCTCCGATGGTTAGTTCTATGATACGACTCGTGCCCCTTGGTATCATCGCCCCTCGGAGCAACAAGGTTCAACACACAGGGACACGAGAAGATATGAGCATTAGTTTAACGACAGTCACGGTCGGATGTGCTCGAACCGGGGTTCGAACATCCACTCGTTACTAGCCACGCCTGCTGAGCGATCTCAGTTTGTCCTTGACAGTAAGGAATGTTGACCTCAAATCCACTTCTTAAACATATAAAGGGACAGAAAGCATCTGATTTTCTGATTGGCAGAGAGAGTGACTGAGGGAGTGAAGACGAGTGAGATGTGGGTTGTGGTGCGGTACGTTGTGTATTGGAAATGTAGGCGGTGTGTGGTGTTGACCAGAACTTGAAGCTGCGCTATGAACTCGAACAAGGCTGAAAAAAGGACCACCAACAGGGCTTCAAGCCCGAACGGCGACCACGAATAGCCTGGGATATTTCAGACACACCTTGCCATCCACCAATGGAGGATATAACTCCTCAATCTTCTTGAGATATGCATTTAGGAAGTCCTTTTTCTCAGCCGGTTGGAGCGGATCGATGTACGGCCGCAACCCAGTACCTTTGACCCATTCGACGATAGCCTGGTGATCGTCCAGGATATGGTAGTAATACGTATGCCAGATATCCACGTCCGAGCACAGCGGCTTCAAGGCGTTGTACAGCTCCTGGGGTGACTGGAATGGCCTGCTTGTAGGAGGATCTGGCAGGGCTTTTAACGTCTTGGACCAGGGACCCTCATCGGCCAGCGCACGCATTGCCACGTGTGAAGGCTCGTTGAAGTTGTCCGGAACTTGGAACGCGAAGACTCCGCCTGGTTTTTGCGTGCTTATGAGCTCGGTGAATATCGGTATACGGTCCTCGGATGAGATCCAGTGGTATACCGCGTTGGAGAAGAGTAGGTCTGCGGATTCGGTGTCTCGGAATGTGCTCAAGTCGGCTAGTTGGAAGTCAACCTCGGGGAGACTCTTCTTGGCCTTTGCAATCATGTCCTGCGAAGAATCGATGCCGGTGATGTGGGCTTCTGGGAACTGTTTGGCGAGCACGGCGGTCGAGTTGCCAGGACCACAGCCGAGGTCGATGATACGCTTGGGGGAAGTCAGGGGTATTTGAGCCAGCAAGTCCGTCGAAGGCCGTGTGCGTTGCCATTCGAACTTGAGGTACTGCGTTGCATTCCAATCTTGGGCCTCCATGGTGGTTGATGTGGAGTGAAAGCTTTGAGTAAGGACTGGTGTTGCACAGATCCCTCCTTTCAAGCTCCTAGTATGTGCCAGGAGGCTGACGGAGGCTTTTGTCGCCGGTCTTGCGACGATTCTGAGCATACAATTCATGCTTGCTATCAGTCGCAGACCGGTCAGCAAGAATACTGGGACTCAAGCATCTTAAGTATACGTATGACAACTTCGGAATGCGTGAATTTATGGTATTCCCGATGTCGGGGTGAGATGATCGGAAGTATCGCGGTAGCTACTCACGAGGCTGTCATTCTCAGCCTCGTCGCGCATTTATGTCACGTGCTGAGCTTATCTTATCGTCATCAAACGCGTGTCCGCCCTTGCTTTCTCTGTTCTCTTTCCTTGTCTTCTCTCTGGCTCCTCATCTTGTGTGATAACGGCCTCAGTATCGTGCTCATGGACTTTCTCGACATGCGTAAATACTCAAAGATGTCAGATCCGCTGCAAGGAGAAATTCTGCCGAGTCCTCTTGACAGTGAAGGTGAAGTCCCATGCGTGACACAATGACGAACGTTCTCGACAGCGATAGGATTCACAGCACTGCCTTACTACTGCCCTGTCAATATCCTGTGTGGTCGCTTAACCTTTGGTGATTGTTGAATCTAGCCACTTCGCAGGGCCAGCCAACGGGACCTCACTGCCGCTTCACACACTTGTGTCATTCCGCTCTGCCTCTCATCTTGCAGCTTCAAACAAATCCAACACGGTCCAGCCAGTCTGCAACCTGGTGCTGGTACTTCTCTAGCCTCATTTCTCCTCGCCGAACCGACAGGTCACCTCACTCCAGGCCCACCATGGCTGCTGAAATGGATACTGATGCAGAGCGCAAAGAATATTGGACGGTTAATGGGGATGTGGTGGTCGGTCTGTACCTCGATGCCACTCAAATGTACGTTCTCGTACCTCACGTATATGGGTTGCTTGCATACTGACAGTTGACAGCACAACCGCATGCCTGGAACGAAAAGACGATGACTACGTGGCGGTCCCGCTGGTCAGTATTGAGGTCAACAATGCCTACAAAGAATACATGAGGACCATCCTCGAACACGAACTTGACAAATCGTAAGCCGACTCTTTCGATATCATCTTCGTGCCCGCGAAGGCATTGCAAAATTTCTGCTCCTTGTTGTCGTAGCTGATGCTATTTCGCAGGACATATGTGATGATTGATGGCAAGAACACGGACATGAGCGAGCTCTACAACACTCCAGCGGGAAGATCGATGTTTGAGGACACTTTGAAGGCGGTCACGAAAGCAGCCGCAACAAAACTCGGCCTGGGAGTCAAGCTGGGTCAAATTGCCTGTCCTCCTAACTTCTACCCAGCCACATACAAGATCGTCCATCAGGCGGTGTTCGAAAGTCAGATCTCTCATTGTTCGTTCAGTAGTTCGGCCATAACACAACCGATCAATCACGTAAGCGGAATGGTCGGTATGGATAATGCACGCGGCGCATACAATGGAAGAGGCTTGGAGCGATCGAAAGACCATTTTTGGTACGTCATCACAGTCGCCATCTATCCAGGGGCGATCCAGATATTGGTCGACGAGGGAGATCCTGGCGAGGCATGGCCATTCCGAATTGGAGGCAAATGTGTGACTGGTCCGAACGTAAGCATCACCAACGAATGGAGGGAGTTATCCGCGACTGACTGAACCGACAGACTGATGAAAGTGGTCGCTGGATGGATCTCGCAGGCTTCCGGAGTGCCTTTGTCGAGACCATTCAGGAGCACGTCAGAGAGGATGTTCGTGGTCCTGGCTCGAATATCTCCCGAGTTGTGATCACCGGTAACATCTCACCTTCGTCTGCGGAACAACTCTTACACGAACTCACAACTGTTGCACCATACTTGCAAGGGAAAATCCAGGGGGCTGCGCAGCCAGCTTTCATCACTGCCATGGGTGCAGTGTGCTTCTCCTATGCAGCCTGGCATCGTCCGGCTCGGCCGACTTGCGAGTTTCCAAACGAATGAAAAGACAATGTGAAGAAGGAACGGCCAATTCAGGGCATGTGTTGCATCTGAAGCCCACTCAATATGAAAAGCGTGTTGCATACAAGACCATTTCTCCATTGTTTTGTTCCAGCATACTGGAAGAACCATCTGACCTTGCATGGAATCTTTGGCGATCAATCTAGCTGAGATCTGGAGCTTCCCAGTCGATCCACATCGCTATGTCAAAAGTAAAGTTGGCCTCTGTCCTGAAGACATCTGTCTGGCTCTGTTCACCCAGCAAATACTTCCCTACAAAGGCATCCAACTCGGCACCCTGGTCCTCAACGGGAAACTGACAGTGAGTATGATTGGCAGCTTCGGTATAACCCATTGCCTGCTGATCTCCGAGGGCTTTGTAGATCTGTCTGGCTACAGTCATACACCCATAACTACTCCACGGCGACAGCCACTCATATCCGAGGTTGTCAATGACCAACAATCCCCTTGGGGCGACCAGACCGGCGAGCATGTGGTGGTCGAAAGGAAGTCTTTGGGTGCCATCGACCTCGCTTGCAAATACTTCAAACTCGGTACTGAACCAGACATTTTCCGTAACAATTTCATGAGCGGTCTGAACGGTATCGGCGCCATTCACGCTGACGTTCTCGACATCTGACAGTCTCCAGCACGCCGCGCCGCCCGAGCCTGATTCTTGAACAATGGTAAGGGCAATCCTCTCATCAAAGGCTCCAGCCACGAGCGATCCTTTGCCCCACCGAGAACAACCAACAACGCCAACGCGTGTTGGATCGATGCCGGTGTCACTGCTATTGGTGAGAACGTCCATGATGCGCGACAAGCCCCAGGACCAAGCCATCAATGCGCCAGCGGCCTCAGGAGAGGTGTCAGGATAAAGCTCATAAAATAGGCCTTTCCCGCGGGAGGTCGTATTGTCTTGTTGTGCAAATTCTGAGACGAAGAATGTGATGACTGCGACTCCATCGGGTACGGGAACTGTCAAGAGATCAAGTGCGATCAGTGCTGGATATGGACCGGTATGTTTTGGCGAATCTGGATAAACGATGGTGGCTGTCCAAGATATTGCTTGGTCGCCGTTCGATGCAGTCAAGGTAAGATTACCGCCCGTGCCATTTTGATAGTGATGAAAATCAGATTGCAGGTTTTGCGATGGACCGGGCTTGACTCCAAGCTCGTATTGTTGGAAGAGTTGCGAAATCTCGTTACGACGGCAAGTCCAGTCCTCTTTGCTGGCAACGTGTGCTCCGGACAAGAACTCAAATGGATCTGGTAAAAGGGGAGTCTTGGTAGCAAACGACGGGTTGGCGGTCTCAGTAGGGACACTCCAAAGCAGGCGCGCCTGAAGCTGCTCGTAAGATGGCTGCCGAAACCAGCGCAAGACAGGTGAAGGACTTCATTGCTTGCTTCTCTCAACCACGAGGTCAGGCTCAGTTGTGACTCTCACTGTGAATCTGGAGGAGAATCGCAGAGTAACATACCCTTCCACTAGTATGACGCAGAACTAACGCCCGGCTGAATTCGATGGATATGGTCACGGAGTTTACGTACCAAGTATCTGTGTTGGTGGCCGGTCACTCGCCTGTCGATGAAGTAACTCCTTTTTGAAAGTTCATTGAGCATGATGCCGAGTCGACGTCGATCACAGCCAGCATCCCCGCGTAGCATTTTCGTATTTAGGCTCTTTGCTCGGAAGATATCAGGCAATGCGGAGAACCTGTTGTTACATCTCAGATCTCGCGTGGATGATTGTCGCTCGTCCTGGAACTATACTGAGTATTTCGGGAGTTGATGGCCCGTTGACCGAGACATTGCGTGTCTGTGGAAGTGAAAAGGTCAAGTCAAGGTAGGCAAGTTGGATGCAAGTGTTAATTTTGGCGAGGCTGAAGCCCAGCCTTGCCCTTTACGTGATGTGAAGAAAACATCTGAACATGGACCTCGGCAATCAAGGAACCAAACGGAGATCTTCATTCACACTTTTGAGAGCCGCATCATCAAACTTTGCTACGAGTCCAAAGACCAAATGCTCCCATGCCCGGTAAGGAGTTTTGATTATAGCGTCGGAGGAGTGGTCGTTACGGTCAGTCATCCGAAGTCTCGAAACCACAGGTTCCTTATCATACGACAAGCCATTACCAAGCTAGGCGACGAGATCCGTAATCTCCTCAATTGGAAGGTTCTTGGACATTCAACCAGCTTTGACAGTTCCAGCATCGAGGCAAACCGGCCAATATTGCATGGGGAAACACTTGGCCTGTACGGACCAGCGATTGTGGCTTACAGCTGAAACCAGAGTCTGTCCGACTACGATTCCTTGGGATTTCTGTTCCGTATCCCGTGCCAGGATCCTCGACCTTCATCCATTTGCAGAGTCAAACGTGCCTATCTTCCCAGTTGGGGATCAACAACATTGTGTTCATCTTCCAATTCACGAGAACCACTCCGTACGGTGTGGTGTTGTATATGCACCACCGAGGAAAGAAAGCGCACGGGAAATTCCTGCAAGATCGAGGAGCTGCGATGAGCCAATGTCTGTGATGACATCGTTGTCCATCGCTCGCGGCGCGAATGCCTGCCATAACGACCAGGAGATTGTCCTGGTGACGGCTTGCAACTGGCGGCTTAGACATTGGAATAGTATCAGGCACGGCGAGCTCGGCTCTGCTCAGCTCCCAGATGTTGTGATCAAGTCTGATGCGGATGATGCGGCGTGTTCGGAAAGTTTCTCATAATTCATTCAAAGTGGTTTAACACCTCGATGAATGCTGGCAATTCCTCCAGTCAAGTTTTCATGACCTTTGCCGGGCGCGATGAAGCCCGCATTCTGTATCATGGTCTTAAATTCCTCCTGTGTCGGAAATCGCTCGATACTCTCAACAAGATACTGATAGCTGTCGCGATCTCCAGCGACCAACTGGCCAATCAAGGGAATAGCTCCGAAGCTCCATCTCTTGTAGACAGCATTGAACAGAGAGCTGTCCACATGGCTGAACTCCAGACAGGCGAAGACGCCACCGGGTTTGAGGATACGGAAGGCTTCGCGGATTGCAGCGTCTTTGTCAGTGAAATTTCGTATGCCAAAGGCCACAGTATAAAGATCGACCGAGTTTGATTCAATCGAAGGCATGGACTCTGCGTTTCCTTCCATGAACGATAATCTGCCCGACTTTCCGTATGGTGTTTGCAAAGATCTTTTCCGTCCTTCAGCCAACATGTCTGGGTTTATGTCTGCGATTGTGACTTTCGTGTTGAGATCGAGGTTGACGTTGGTGGCGTGATCCAGCATGCGGAAAGCAATGTCACCGGTGCCGCCAGCGACATCGAGGATATTCCAGCCTTTGTCGTCGGTCCGGGTGCCGGGGTTGAGGCTTCTGACAAAGTAGTCCTTCCATAGACGATGGATGCCCAAAGACATGAGGTCGTTCATCGTATCGTAGGACGAGGCCACGGAGGAGAAAACAGCTCCAACTAGGAAGTATTAGCATTTTACCTCTCTTACTCAGACGGCATCGTACCTCTTTGCGCCTTCTCAGCTTCCGCGACAGTTTCGTACCCGAAATGAGTAGTCCGCTCATTTTCGCCTGGGAGTTGCTGTCCTCGCTGCTGACTTGTGGTGTACAATCGCTGGGCAGGCCTGGGGCTGATGTAGACACTCCTCAGCGAGGCAGCCCGCCGAGTGACAGGACGAAACATTGTCAAGGTACAGCTGCGGCTGGTGTTCCAAACCTTCAACACAAGCATGTCCAAACGCGACTGGGAACTTTTTGCTGGAGAATCAAGGTCGTCGCCAAAAGAGGGTTAGCTCTTGGAGATCCCGCAGATTGAGATAGCCGTTATCCGCGAACCGTGGATAGCCGCGATGTCCCCCCTGCCTTTGGTACTTCTCACCCTCACATCCCTCTGCCTCCCTTGCATCTCTCGTCTTGCCAGAATGGTATAGGATACTCGCGCAACCATTAACAAAGGAGGTGTTGTGAACGGTATCTCCTAATATGAAAACCCGAGCAGTAATCAGACCGTTGGCGACGTCTTGTCGGCCCAGACACGGGGTGCTAGTACGCAAACCGGGGTTAAGATGGGCGAGCGACACATGGTCCTCTGGACCACCACAGAAAGTCGGATCAGATTCGTACGTGTTGCCATAACCTAGTCCTCGTCCGCCGTTATTGATCTGATGTGACAGAGTCCACTTTCCAGGGGCGCTGAAAAGCAAGTTCACAGCAACCATGAAATTCCACAATCCAGCCGAACAAAACGCCATGCCGACGTACAGAATCATGGACGCCGACGGCAACATCGTCGACAATACCAGAGATCCTCAGTCGGCGTCTGACGAGGAAATTATCACCTGGTATAAAAACATGCTAACAGTCAGTATTCTCGATCTGATCATGTTTGACGCCCAGCGCCAGGGCCGAACGAGCTTCTACATGGTTTCCGCCGGTGAGGAAGGCATGGCTGTAGGCTCCGCATCCGCACTGTCTCCAGAGGACGTATGCTTTCTGCAGTACCGCGAACAAGGCGTCCTACTCCAAAAGGGCTTCACCATCAAAGAAATGATGAGCCAGCTGTTCGCCAATAAAGATGACCATGGCAAGGGCCGAAACATGCCAGTGCACTACGGCAGCGGCAAGCTCAACGTGCACACCATCTCTAGCCCTCTCGCCACGCAGATTCCCCAGGCTTCCGGAGCAGCATATGCACTCAAGATGCAACGACTGATCAATCCCAATGTGCCGCCACGGATCGTCGCCTGCTATTTCGGCGAAGGCGCCGCCAGCGAGGGCGACTTCCACGCCGCGTTGAACATAGCCGCCACAAAGTCGTGTCCGATAGTGTTTGTGTGCCGGAACAACGGCTTCGCTATCTCCACGGCAAGCATCGAGCAGTACAAAGGTGACGGCATCGCCAGTCGAGGCATGGGCTACGGAATTGACACCATCAGAGTAGACGGCAACGACATTTTCGCAGTCCGAGAAGTCATGCTCGAAGCTAGGAGGCGCGCCCTCGAAGGGGACTGTACGCCGATCCTTGTGGAAGCCATGAGTTACCGAGTCAGCCACCACAGTACGAGTGACGACAGTTTCGCGTACCGAGCGAAGCGGGAGGTCGAGGAATGGAAACGGAGAGACAACCCTATCACTCGGTTACGAAAATGGATGGAGAAGAAGGGACTCTGGGACGAAGATAAGGAGAGGGAAGCGAGAGCGTCGATACGTAAAGACGTGCTGAGGGAGTTTTCGGCAGCAGAGAAGATCAAGAAGCCCGCCCTCAAGGAGATGTTCACGGATGTTTATGAGGAAATCACGCCGGAAGCCCAAGCACAAATGAAGCAATTGAAAGAGCTTATCGAGCAGTACCCGAAGGAGTACGATGTTTCGGCGTACGAGGGCGGTCTAAAAGGTCTGGAATGAAGTATGGCTTGATTGTGGCGACGGACAAAAAAGGCTGCTTGCGAATTCAGCCAAGAAGTACACATCCAGCAGTGCCGATATTCCTCCCAAAGAGACCCCTCTGTCCAACTTTCGAGCATTGCTGTACAGTGGATAGGGTCATGAATTTCTTCCAAACCTTCCACGCATGGCACTCGTGGTGGAGCTCGACCTGATGTCGGGTCGAACACGCCTCCAAGAGTCGAAGCAAACAACCAGTCAAGACTATGCTGACCAAGGCTCCTCTCGATCGTTTATATATATACCATTCCATTGCAGGTTTCGGGCCTGCTATTGTGCACATGAAGAAGCATTCAAACGAGGCCCATGGCTTCATCGACAGCCATCTTCGCTTTCTCCGATCCAATCTTTCCTTCCACCCAGCCCATCGCCTTTTCTACAACCATTTCCCAAACGTCTTCCTCACCAGTAACTCTGCTCTTCAACCACGCAACGGCCAGAGCTGTTGCGGTGGCCACATCATCTGCGCTTCTGCTGAATTCGTCCATTTGGCCATGATGAACACCGAGAAGCTCGAAAAGATCGTCGGAGGTATTCCATGACCCGTCGAACTCCTGCAGGGCGATAATCTTGTGCATTTTGTCAATGTCTGAAAGAGCAGAGACGTCGACGTCCCCGGTGCCACGCTCCAGCGCTTTGAACTCGGGTTCCTCCCCAGCTGAAGCGTTATTGGCACCTGCGTAAGCAGGACTAGAACTTTGGCATGCATAACCGGTAGTTTTTCTCTTCCTGCAGATTTTCACAGCATCATGTGCTCCAAGCGGCTGATTTACGGCCTGCTGGTCAGCCATCCTCGCTGCATGCGTTGGAGGTCTGCGACGCTTCTTCTGCTCGCTATTAAATGCAGGAGTGTTAGCCGGGTCTCCTGCCGTGGATGTCGCTGAATTTGTACCCGTCTTGGCTCTTGCACCGCGGGGGGTAGATGCCCCGACAAACCTGCAGTCTACCTTTGCAGTTCCGGTAATGAGTCCAAGGTATGCCGCCTGCGAATTCGCAGAAAGCTGAGAAAGGCCGTTGGGCAGAGGAATGCTGGCCAATTGACGTTGGACAGAGGACGCAGTACTCAAAGCAGACGAAGTGGGAGCACCAACCTCGTTCCCGCTGTCCTTCTCGACTGCCACAAATGAGCACCACTTGCCAGCAACTTGGAATTGGACGCCCAGTCTAACGGCTTCACGTTCGACAATGAGGTCCCACTTGCCCTCATTGACCGCTTTGCTGAGTTGATGTTGAGCATCGCGAGCTTCAGTGATCCAGCCTCGACCTTCTTCGAGCTCCTGCATGACCTTCTTTGCGGCGAGTTGGTGAATAGTCTGGCCAATGCCGACATCTTGGACAGGTATGCTCAGTTCCAAAGGCCCGTGGTCGCTGGTGGCCTTCAGCGTGACGAGCCGTGGGATATCATGGGGCCCCTCGCTGCTCAATATGATGTAGATGGTGGTGCGGCTGAATGGAAATAAAGCCGGGATCTTGTGTGGTGCCTGCAGGACCTTGGGGACAGGTATATCTGGGAGATGATCGTAACGACCAGCCGGATGCTCGGCCCGTTCTTCTGTGGTCTCAGTACCGAAGAGTGATCTTACCTTCCCCTCCACGGGCTTCTTGAGGTCTGTCACTAAGGTCTTTGAGGTTCTTTCACACGGCTCGACCATTTCGAAGTCGTCCTCGGCTGAGACCGACTCTCCCTCGTATTGGACTGTAAGGGTATAATCGGAAATCTGGGGAGTCAGTGCAGCCTTCAGCATTCGGACAACTCGCTTGTCCATTTTCTCGTGCTCACCGACGAATTGAGAAAATCCATTGCCTGCACGAGCAACACCTTCAACAAGGGCAGATGAAGCACCATCACCAATCCCCAATGTGAAGAATCGAGCATTCTTTGTTTCGTTCACAAAGGCGAATAATTCTTGCTGATTCCAGACTTGACCATCGGTCAGGAGCATGACTTCAAGCGGAAGGTCATTGTAACGGTTCTTGACTGATTGCTTGATGGGATCAAACACGTTTGTCCCACCATAATCTGCAGCAAAAGTCTCGAGATGAGTCTGGGCCTCGTTCAAGCTGGACTGGTCGTAAGTCTGGCTCTTCTTGAATAGGAATGAGTGGCTCGAACCAAAAGAGCAGATGTTGAACTTGACACCGACAGGCAATGATTTCAGAAATACCTTCATGGCAGCCACTACCATGGGAATCTTGCCGTTCATACTGCCGCTTCGATCCACAACGAAGACGATTTCTGGGGAAATATTGGGAAGAGTGAACCTTGGTACTAGTGTTGTCATCAATGCACGCTGATTCGGCATAGTGGGATGGGTTTCCAAAAGCGCGCGAGGTGCGTCGACGTCTTTGGCTAGGACAACAACAATAAAGTCTTTCTCGAGTTCAGTCGAGCCGAGGGTTAACGTTGCTGACGCGTTTTTGTTGTCGAAAACCTCCTCGTTCGCATCAGCAGTTCGACCCATCGTCACTGCAATTGGATGACTTGATGACTCGAGGCCACGGACAATTGAGCCTTCTTCGAGGGTCACATTGACTGTGATCGAGATACCGCCCTTGTTGATGGCGTTGATACGGTTGAGCATGTCGGCATTCTCACTAGAAACAGCCCCGTAGCGCGGAGCTATACTTGTGGGGATGGTGAATCGTGATCCGTCCGTTTCTGCATCGTATTTGAGTTCACCAAGGTAGACAATCTCGACGAGGACTTTCTCTTTGGGTGGAATATTTCCAAGTGAGGTGGTGAAGACGTCGGATGCATCCGGGAGTTGTTCGAGAAGCCCAGCCGTTTCTCCTCGGGCGAGAGCTTCTCGATACTCAGTCTTGGCCTGCTGCTTCTCCTTTACCATGCCGACGATGGTCTTTGCACCAATAGCGCAGGTGAATTGTGCAACGCTTACTCCATCGTATAGTGGGAAGGTATAGTGGACCTCGTCGAGCTTCTTGTCTTCTGGGTTGAAGAAAGTCTGCTTGAGTATTGTGCGCGAAGTGACGGTCAGAATGTCTGTTGATGACGACAATTCGATTTGTGGAAGATATCGCCTCTCCACGGAATGAGAATTGTTGTTGTCGATCTGGACAGGGTACCAACATCCACAAAGACTTGGATACTTGGAGTATTGCGACATCCTTGGTCCTGCTGTGGTTCTCATAATGTATATACTGGTTCGAAATGATGCGAGTTGGAGTTAAATATATCCGAAAGAATGATACCAAGATGAAGTTCAGCTTTAAGTGTCTTTTAATTACACAGTGACCGAATGCTTGAAGCAGGCAGCCGCAAGGCAGAACTTGACCGGTGGGCAGTTGACCTGGTCGACCTTATTTTCAGCCCGGTTACTTGGCGTGGCGCAGCGGCTAAATCAGGACTAGCGCCACGTTAATTGAGACTAGCGCCAAAAAAAGTTAAAACCCTACCCATGGCTTAGCGAGCCAATCAATTCTATAGATCCAAAAAATTTCTTCCCCACCTTCTTCTCGAATCTATATCATCACTTCTCTTATACGTTATTTCTATTAGTTTAGTACTTTACGAGGCGTTTTATACGCGATATTAAGATCGATATATTTAAATAATTAATTTAATACTTTTAAAGATTTAAAATAACTATAAATAATATATATTATTTAAGGTCTTAAAAAAGTATTAAATTAGTTTATCTAAGTTACGTCGATCTTAATATTAAGTGTAAGATATATCGTAATAATACTAAGGTAGATTAAATACTTTAAAATACTTACTAATAGCTTCATAGATTTCTTTTTATAGAAAAGTACTTTTTTATAACTACGAAATAATATACTCTATCGAGTATATATATAACCGTAGCGAAGACTTAGACTAAACCCCCCTCGAAAGTAAATACTTCGAAAGAGCTTTATTACGAAAGTATTAATAAATACCTTAGAAATTACTAATACTCTTATCGACTATATTTAATATATTTATAATCTATTCTACTCTTAATATAGATAAGTATTATTTTAGTACTTATAAGAAAGTGTTTACTAATAACTATTAAAGATAAACTCTTACTAGAAAGTTAAATTTATTATAATATATTAAACGATATATTACTAAGTAAGTACTTTACTATTACTAATATATTTTAAAGTATTTATACCTTAAAAAGAACTAATATTATCTTCGTCTTTTATATTATCGATCGCTCTAAAATATAAATACTTTTCTATATTTTTCCCTAATTAGGAAACTACTAATAAAGTACTAGTGAAGACTCTAATTCGATAACTTCTCGTAAATAACTTAATATATAAATACTTTTTAATCTCTATAGAATCGACTTAAGAATAGACTTATAAAGTACTTTTTTTTTTAGCTTCGTTTCTATTTTTATTATCTTTATTATATAAGTATTTACTTTAATCTAAGTACTTAAGAAATACTAATCTTATATTTAGTACTAAGATATAAACTCTTACTACTATAACTACTTTTACTCTCGTATAAGTACTTTAAAGTACTTTAAGTAATAATATATTTATAAAGTATTAGTGTTTAGTTAATTACTATTAACGATAGCTTTCGCGCTATATAGCTTATATTTAGGTAAGTACTTTTCTATATCTATAGAACTAGTACTTAAAAACTACTATAATAGTAATTTAAATAATAATAAAGAAGTTATTATTTATTTATCGTATCGAAGTATCGCTAAGTAAGTACTTTAAATTATTCTCTTAGAAAATAAGTACTAATCTAGTACTTCTAGATATAACTTAATTCTCGATGAACGTCGCTTCTCTTTCTCTTTTAATACGTAAGTACTTTTAAAGGCCTTTTATATATTAATACTTATAAAGTTCTAGCGATAATAAGCTCTTCTTTATCTCTACTTTTCACTTCGATTTCTCTATATAAGTACTTTTTAATAAGTAATAAATTAGAAAGTACTTATATATTTTTTAGTAGTAATAACGAACTTAAAGAAGATAATATTATTATATAAGTACTTTTATAGTACTACTTAATAAGTATTTATTATCTCTAGAATAACTATTAATAAAGAATTCTTCGAGTTTATCTTTAATAAGTAAATACTTCTCTCTATACTATTTAATAAGTACTAATATATATCTAGTAAAGATAAATCGATATTAAGTACTTATACTTATTACTCTCTAGAGTAGAACCTTAGATAAGTACTTTTCGAGCACTATATACTTATAAAATACTAATAAAGAACTAGTTTTAAGGATAAGTGAGTCTCTATACGCTATAGTTAGATAGTTAGATACGAGATAGAGCGCCTATAAGTAATTTTTTAAAAAGTACTTCTCTAAGTACTTTTTTTCTCTCTTATAGATTCTCGAGGTATTATTATTATTAAAGTACTTTTCTTTATCTTCGATTATATAAGCCTAGTACTTTAGAAGTACTAATATAAATAAAATTAATATTTATATTTAAGATTTTTTAAGTTTTACTAAAGTCCTTAATAATTCCTAGTAGTACTAAATAGTAGAAGAAGTACTAGTATAGATTTACTCTATTTACTAAAAGTATATAGTAGTATTATTACTATATATATATATATCTTTTAGTTATTACTAATATTAGTAGTAGTATATACTATAGTAGTATAAATATTAAATATAATTTAAATCTATATAAAACTAAGGATTATATAATATAGTTAATATAATACTATAAAGTTTATAATTTAATTAAGAACGATATATTATTATATAAAATAAAATATAAAGTACTATTATAGTTTAAGAGTTTACTACTATACTCTATAACTTAAATTAAGATTATATTAAGAAGTCTAATTTTTATATATATTATCCGCGAGCTTTAAGAAAACTATATTTTATAAACGCGATATCTAAATTACTCTATAAAGTTTAGTTTAATTTTATACTTATAAATAAAAAATACTTAATATAATCGAGTAATAGAATTATAAAATATTTAAATTATATAAGAAATACTAACGATATAATCGAATAATACGATCGAAGAACTCCTAGATTATAAAATTAATTTACTAGCCTTATAATATAGTCGTTAAAATTTAGGAAGACTCTCGACTTATTATAATACTATTTAAGAGTACTCCCGAATTATTAAGTACTTTAAGTCTTATTATATAATATAATATTTACTCGTCGATATATTATGAATCGCTTCACTAAGGTGTTACGAGATAAGGGGTTCCTAAATAGAGGGATATATTAAGATATAGTAGTAAGAGAGTATATCGAGTATCTTAAACGAGACTAATTAATACTTAAACGTATAAATATAATCGTTAACGAAGTTAACTATAAAGAAAAACTATAGACTCGTTAGTTATATATATAGTCGTAAATACTTAGTGTACTTAATAGTACTTAGTACTAAGTACACTAAGTAGAGCTAAGTACTTTCGTAGTTATATAATTTAATATAGTGCTTATACGTATTTCCTTATTAGACTTACTTTCCTTTAGAGACTACGCCCTAGTTATAATTTAGTTATATATCTCGATTCGTAATACTCGCCCCCTTCTTCTCTATATATTATTCTTAACGTACTTAAGATAAGTCGTCTCTTTTATCTCTATATCTTTCTTTCCTTTCTTTTATTATAACTAACGATACCTTAGTATTAAGTTTCTAAATCGAGTTGATCGTTTATTATTCATCGCCACGACTTTATTATATAAATTAAATTACTAGGTTTAGAGAGATTCGAGATAAGTCGCTATATACCCTACTAGGATTTTAACTCGGTATACTTTATATTAAATAGATATAGTAAGTATTCTTCTTACACTAAAAAAGAAGTGAAATACTACGATGATACTTTCTCAACGACTAAGTTCGATTATCTAACTATTTAATAAAATCGCCTAACTAAAGCGACGCGCTATAAGAGTAATAAACTTTAATAGCTATTAGAGATAGCTTTTTAAGTTTAGGTTACGACGACTTAGACTTACTTAGAATATAAGCGACTTTAGCGTAAAGCTAACGAACTATTAGAGAAATAGAAGAAAATATTAATTCGGGAAGCGAACGCCTTAGACGAATTAGATAACGTAGATTCTCTTAAGTAGACGTCGTCGACGATATTTATCGATCTTAATAATACGTAGTTAGAAAATATATTTAAGTTTAAGTCTAACTCGCTGTTTAGTTTTAAGGGTCTAATTCTAATTAACCGTTCTTTATAGTAATCGAATACTATCGATAAGTCTTTTTCGTTATTTCCCTCGATGATATTCTTTAATGAGATTTTTAAATAGATATTCTAATAGTTTCTACGTGTTTTCTAAATTATTATATTCTAACTATTTAATTAGGTAGTAGTACTTTCCGTTAATAAGTTAATAATTTAAAATTCTTTTAATATTATATAGCGGTTATTATATTTCCTTATATATTAGTATCGATCCTAATTTAGCGTTTAGCGATACCTTCTCGATAAGGGACTTATAGAATATCGAATAAATATTTATATCTTTAGGTAGATCGATTTCGAATATTATAGTTCCTAACTTCTTTTTAATTTTATATAGTCTAATCTTAGTATAATTTAATTTATCACTTAGTCGTTATATTTTAATGTTTTTTTATAAGATATAGACTATCTCCCCCTCGTAGAAGTCTAGTCTCTTAGATCTTTTCTTATTTACTTAAATTATTATTTTCTTTATTATTTCTTATAATATTATTTATAGTATTTTATATAGATGCTTTAATCTATTCACTAATACTCTTACTTTTTCTATAATTAATTTAATTTCTCTTAGTTTATTTTTAATATTTAGATATTTCTCGTAATTTACGTAGAATAGTAATAAATCTATAACTAAAGCGCTATTATTAAATATAAATTATATAATAGGTAGTAACTATATCTAATTATTTTACTAAAAGTTAATATAGTATCGTAGATATTATTCTAAGGTTTAATTCGTTCTCTTCGTTTACTCGTCTAATTACGAGTGATATACTATTAATATTTTTTAGTGTATTCTTAATAGATTTATAAGCGATTATTAAAATTATAATATAAATAGTTTATTTCGATCTAAGCGTATTTCTTTTAGTATACTATATTATACGATAATAGTTTTATATAGTAGGTATATTAGATCTTCTATTATCGATACTTTCTTATATAGTATAAAGTATATATACTTCGTTAAGATATCGTTTATTATTAGTATACTATTAAATTCTATATCTATAAGAGACTCTATAGATTTTAGTAGTTTCGTAATAAAATCTAGTGCGATTATTAATTATATCTCTTCTAATATCTATTATATTTATAGTAGGCCGTATAGTTTATATCGTATATACTTTACTTTATAATATATATCGTAGTTCTTAATATACTTCGTTACGTCTTTCCTTATTCTCTTTTAGGTAAAGTCTCGTATAATAAGTTTAATAGTTTTTTTAATATCTAGATATCCTACTAATCTATTATTATATCTACTTTAAATAACTTCCTTCCTTTATTCTATAGTTAGCTTAATATTTATAGCGACTAGTATTTTTATTTAAGGCGTTATATAGATTAAGACTCTATTCCGTTTCTTAAGTATAGCTATAAATTTTAGTTTAATATCTTTTATATAATCTAGTCGACGGCTAAGCGCGTCTACTATAGCGTTTTCTTTTTCTTGAATATAGTGTATTTTAAAATCGAATAGTGCGAGAGTTTTAGTTTATTAAATTTATCGTCTATTAAGTTATTTCGTCGTTGTTTAGTAGAGTAAGTTCTTATAGTTAGTATAGATTTAAGTGAAGTATTTCGCGCCTTCTAGATATACTCTTCATTTCTTAAATACCTCGATAATAGCGAGTAACTCTTTATCGTATATATCGTAGTTAAGTTTCGGTTTAGTTATTTTTCTTAAATAGTATATAATTATATAGATTTTCTCATCGTTACTCTTTTATATAAGGCGAGCTTCGATAGCTTCGTCTAATATATCTATTTCTAAATTAGTTTTATACTCTAGATTAAATATTACGAGTATAGAGACGCTAGTAATAGCTTTCTTAAGTTTCTAAAATACCTTAGTACACTTCGATTCGAATTTAAACTTAACTTCCTTTTTAGTAAGGTTTATTAGTAGTGCTACGACTCTAGAAAATCCCTCAATAAATTTTCTATTATAGTTAATAAGTTTAATAAAGGCTTATATTTCTATAATATTAATTAGTTATAGCTATTTCTAGATAGATTTAATTCGTTCGAGATTTACCTCGATACCCTTATCTAAGATAATATATTCTAGAAAGTATATTCAATATTTATAAAACTTACACTTACTAAGTTTCACTAATAGATCTTTTTATTAAAGTCTATCTAGAATCTTTCTAATATACTATATATATTCTTTAAGTATAATTAAGAATATAAGTATATTATTAAGATATATCGTTATAAAATCGTCGAGATATTCTCTTAATATATCGTTAATTAATTCCTAAAAAGTAGTCGATATATTAGTTAATTCGAAAGATATAACTAAGTATTCGTATAATTCGAAGCGAGTTTTAAAGGCTATCTTTTATTCTTCGCCTTCCTTTATTCGTACTCGATAGTAGGCGTCCCGTACGTCGATCGCGATAAAGTATTTTATATCTAATAATCTATCCTATAGTTCGTCGATACGTAGTAACGAATATCGATTCTTTTTAGTGATTATATTAAGTAATCGATAGTTAATATATACTCGAAGTCCTTCATCCTTTTTCGAAGTAAATAGTACTTTATATACTATAGAAGACTTAAATAATCGAATAAAGTCTTTCTTCTCGTGTTTTTTAATATAGTCTCTAAGAAAGTCTTCTTCTTTCTTAAAGAGTTATCGAAGTTACTTATTATACTTCGATACTTTTTTATTTTCGAGCGATATTTTATAGTTCTATAATTTATACTCTAATAATATAGCTAAGTCTTCTCTTTCCTTAAAGAGATCTATAAAGTCTCTATATTCTTTCAAAATCTCTTTTATTATATTAGTGAGAATCTTTCGATTTAGTCTTATCTATATTACTCTAATAGATAATCTAGAGAATAATCGATTCTCTTTTCTATTTTCGTGACTACGATTAAGAAACGTAAGAGTTCGCTTCTATTAGTTTATTACTAGTTCTTATTTCTAAAGCTATTTTATTTCTAGTATAATATCGTATTTAATTAGTGTAATATCGAGATCGATTTATTCGATATAACCCTCGATTTTAAGTCGAACGTCTCGAATTTTCTTACGAATCTACTCTTTATCGTACTTAATAAGTATTCTATCTACTATATTTAGTAAGTAGAGCTTCGCTTTTTATCGATATTATTTATATAATCGTTCTATAAACTATAGTAATATATAGTTCTAATTTACTTCGTAATCTATTATAATCTATACTTTCTTATCGATTAATATAGCGTTAAAGACTAATAGTATTAAATACTAAGGGTAGAAGATAGTAAATAGATCTTAAGACTCTTCTAGAAGGGAGCTTTATCTCGTTAAGCTTTCTTCTTATCGTTTTTTATTATATTATATATCGTAGATCTATCTATTCTATAGACTATTCTTACGACTTCGACTAGTATTTCGATTTCGATCTTTTTATTATTGTCTTCTCGATATATATATATTTTCGATATATATTTATAGTCGAAATCCTAATATAGTTATATTACGATAATTCGAATATACTCTTTTAGATTACTATCTAGATCGAATATAATATAAAAGTATTATCGATTTTAAAAGTAGTTTTATCTTCTATATATTACTATTTTCTAGTATCGAGTTATAATAATTTATAATTACTTCGTAGTCTTTATAACTATAAACTTAATTAATTCTAAGTCGAGTTATATCTTCATTATTATAAGTTTCTAAGTCGATTTATTCTTCTCTTCTTCGTCTAAGAATATATCGACTAATATAAAGTAGTAAGTATCTACTTCCTTTATTTAGTGTATATACGTATTTTCTTTATCTTCGTATAATTAACTTCGATATCTTAGTATATTAATTAATCTATATTACGATTAGATTCGTACCCTAGAACTAAACTTATAAATAGTTCTACCTTACTACTTATCTTCTTCTTAGAAATAAGTCTTAATAATTACTTTATAATCGCTAGTTTCTTAGATCTAATACCTAACGACAATTTCTTCGATTAGATCTTCTTTAGTAAGGGTACTTTTATCCTTAAAAGAGAATACGAACTATTCGTTATCGATAACTTAGTAATAGTATACTAAACTTTCTTCGTTATAGTCGTAACACCTTTATAGAACGATATATTTATCTTCTTCCTATAGTTCTCCTTTAGGATTATAAAGAAGATATTTCTATATACACTAATTCTAATATTAATACTATTTCTTTCTTTAGTATCTAGTTCGTATAAAAGCTAACGTTCCTTCTCGTTTAAGAACACTCTCTATCTCTTATAGATTTATTCTATTTAAGAGTAATTTCTCGTATTCGCTATCGCTATCTATTTTATTTAATAGAGCGAATAGAAAGTTATATCGATCTTTCTTCGCTACGTCGTATATATAAGTTCGTCGTTAATTATATTTTATTATAGTATAGCGTATTAATAAAACTAACTCCTTCTTTTCTTAAGAGTTTATATAAGAGCTAAATTTTCGATATATCTCTTTATATAACTCTAATTCTAATTTCGTATAGTATTTATTATAGAGTACTTCGAATTAGTAGAGTATTAAAATAACGATAATATAGTTACCTTATATAATCACTCTATATTTCTTCTAATAAGGTATCTCTTCTTACTCTATAACTATAAGTATTTTACGTTAAGTCTCCTTAAATCTATTCGTCTTTATCTTAGTTTTATTTTTATAAGGGAATTATTTCGACTATTTCTTAAAGAGTCTATAAATAGAGTAACGATCGTTAAAGTAATAGACTTATATATTTAACTCGTCTTTAACTTTTTTATATATTTCGGCTTCTTCGTTATCTAAACTTCCTAAATAATAGATTTAGGCGGTTTCTATAATCTCTTCATTATATTCTTCTTATAGTGGTGAAAGCGCTCTTTCTCTCTAAGTCTTCCTTAATTTCTTCTATACTTTCTCGACGTTACTAGCTTTATAAGTATATTCGTAATTCTATACTCTACGTTCGAGTTCTTCTTTTATTAAAGTATTAATCTTTATTTCTTTAATATTAACTATATCGTTTATTATATATAGTCCTTATAGATGAGTATCGTATTCTCGTACTCTATATTCGAATTTTCTATAACTATAGTATAGATTCTCTTTCTTACGTCTCTCTCGCTCTCTAGGAGATAAATCTTAACGTTAGAATCTACCTTTTAATCGTGAGGATCGAGTGTTTTCTATATTATCTAAATTTATTAAATCTCTATAGGATTAATAACGATTCTTCTTTTAATAGAACGTCTCACTAATTCTTCCTTAAAACCCTTTTCTTTTTATCGCTCGTTCGTAAAGCTAATTATCGATTTTAATAAATCTAGTAATTAGTTTCTTATATTCATCTAATCGCTCGATCCTTATTTTATCTTTAATCGAATTCTTTAACTCTAAGTAATAAACTAACGCGAAGGTATTTAATTCTTAATCGAGTTTAGTAGTAAGTCTTTAAAATAATATATAGTACTAAGCTACTAACTTAGTCTATTAAAGTTATTAAATATATTAAGCTACTATTTATTCCTTCTCTAAGATACTAAAGATCTATTTAAGTTAAACTTCGAAGATATTAAAGTTATCGAAGATAGCTTTAGTTTCCTTATTTTATTAATCTATATATATTATAAGATAATTCACTATAACTAGTTTAAACTAGTGAAAGACTAAGCCCTTTATATAGAGTTTAGCGTATAGAACTCTATCGATATATATATTATACTTATCTCACTATAGTGTAAACACTACTTTAAGTTATATAAGAAATATATTAAGCTTAGCTTTATCTCTATAGAAGTACTTCACTTTAAGGTTACTCTTCTTATAATTATCTCTATAGATCTTAGCTTCTTATAGAGTCGAGAATTTAATCGATTCTATTAATAATAATAAACGAACGATTTACTTAGAGCTAACTATAGTACTAATACGTCCTTTAGAGGGTAGTTAAAGTATTATAAATCGCTTCACTAAGATATCACGAAATAAGGGGTTCCTAAATAGGGGGACGTATTAAGGTATAGTAGTAAGAGAGTACGTCGAGTATCTTAAGCGAGACTAATTAATACTTAAACGTATAGATATAATCGTTAACGAAGTTAACTATAAAGGAAAGCTATAGACTCGTTAGTTATATATATAGTCGTAAGTACTTAGTGTACTTAGTGATACTTAGTACTGAGTACACTAAGTAGAGCTGAGCACTTTCGTGATTACGTAACTTAATATAGTGCTTACACGTATTTCCTCGTTAGACCTACTTTCCTTTAGAGATTACGCCCTGATTATAATCTAGTCGTATATCTCGGTTCGTAATACGATATAACGTTTATACGACGATATAAAGTTTATATAACGATATAATATTTAGATAACGATATAAAATTTATATAACGATATAAGATTTATATAACGATATAATATTTATATAACGATATAATATTTATATATCGATATAATATTTATACGACGATATAATATTTATATATAACTAAAATAACGGATCGCCTTCGACGATCTCGAATTTTAGAGTAAAATAAATTACTTTTTTAATAATTTAGTACTCTTAACGAATTAATGAAATAACTATAAGATTTACTAATATTATATTTATATATAATATACTTAATTCTACGCTTTATATTATAAAATTAAGGAAGCTAAATAAATTCACTATAAATAAAATTATTAATTTAAGAAATACGATTTTTCCTTAATTTAATAACTATTCGATTATATAAACTATTAGTAAGAGATCTATATTCACTATATAGAAATTAAATAAACTATTTAAAATAGCTAAAAGTAAGTAAATAAATCTATTATATAGAAAGTTATTAATTTAAGAGTTTATTATATTTCTTAACTTAATAACTTTATAATTATATAAGCGATTAGTAAGATTTTTATATTTTAAATATAGTGAATTTAGTACTTTATATAATAAAGTTATATATAAATAAATATTACTAATAATAATAAGCTTAATAAAATTCAGTACTATAGTATAAAAATTAATTAACGAATATACTCTTAAACTAATATTTCTATGAATTTAAACGCTATTAATAAGCTTTCTATATATAGTCTATATAGAATTTAACGCTCTATAATATAAAGAAGAGTACACTAAGTTATTTCTTCTATATAAAAAGTTATTGAGTTAAGAAAATCGAAAAAGTTAAAGCTTTAGTACTTTAAGTCTAATATCTCGCTAACGAAATAAACTTTCTATAAATTTTAAAATACTATTCTATAGTATATAAATAGGGCTATCGAGAGTAGTAATTATAAAACTATCTCTATCGTCGTTACTATTATTTAGTTTTTAAGGTGATCTCTCACTAAGTAAGTGAGAAAACCTTATTCTATATATATAATATCTTAATCTAAATAGAAAAGTACTTAATAAATACTTTTAATTAGATAATTAAACGTTTCTAAATTATTAGAATAATATCGATAGAGAGAATTACTTCTAGAATACGAGTGATTAAATAAGTTTACTCTAATATACGCTACTCTTAAAATAGTTAAGAGATATTAAATTTATTTATTAGCTTTTACTTTTCGTTTTTTATTCTTCCTTCTTTTCTTCTTATTAGTCGAAAATCTAAGACTCTCTAATACTTTACGATATAATTCGTCTAATCTTAATATCGAAGTACTTATTAAGTGATTTTAATTTACTATTATATACTTATACTATATTTTATACTAGCTCTCTATAATATTAAATCTATTACGATCGATCTTATTACTAGCTAAACTATATATAATTATAAGCTTTTCTTAGTACTTTATTATTAATATTAATATAGTACTAGAGTCTTAAGTAACTCTTATTCTCTTTCTATATAAGGTTTAGTATAACTAGTATTAGTAAGTATTTCTTTAGTACTTTATAAATACTAGTACTCTATTCTATATATAAAGACTAAAACTTCTTAAAAAGGTCTAAAGTTATATAATTAAAGAACTTTCTTACTTATATTCGACGTTACTTTTATAAATAATATAACTTAAAGAGAAGTACTTATTATATAAATTAGTATAGTTCTATTTATTTATACTCTAAAGTTAAGTAATAAGTAAAATATCACTATAATATCTATTTATTAGTTCTTTAAAGATATTTACTATTACTACTAAATTCTTTTATAGTACTTCGAGTTACTTTCACGGAATATTTAAGAAAAAACGTATTAGAAGACTAATTATTAGTATATAACTAAATTAGAGTTAGAGGGTCTATATATAGACCTCTACGAGAAGAGCCGCGAATATTAAAAAGAAAGAGGTTTTATATATCTTAAAAAGTACTTTCCTAGTTATTTTATTATTCTCTAATATTACTCTTTATTAACTTTCTCTCTACGATCACTTAATAATATCTTAAAAAGTTTAGATTTTAGAAGCCGTAAGTACTAGAATAGTACTTTCGTAGTTATATAACGACACTTCTAACTTAAGAGACTTTAGTTAGTTAAGTTCTATAAAAGATCTTAATAAGTATTCCGAGAATTTCTAGCGATATACTACTTTAATATTACTCGCTAGTATTAAATCTCTATTCGATAATAACGTTAATTCGAATAAGGACTAGAATTACATTCTTAATAAAAGTACTAAATTAATATTAAATTATTTAGACGATTTAAATAAATCTTCTATTATTAAGAGTAGTACTTATAATCTCTCTTAAGTAAAATTAGAAAAACTATTTTAGTAAGTCTTTATATATTATTATAAAGAAATATTCTATTACTAATATACTATTTATAGAATAGACTTTAAGACTATACTTACTATAAATAGTCTTCGAAAGTAAAATTTAAATAAAGAGAATATTAATCGAATTATAGTTCCGAATATATAAATTCTTAAATCTCTTTAAAATTACTTTAAAAGATCTTTTAACTCTACTATAGTATCGCTATTTCTAAATTTCGTGAAACCTAAATCGTTAAAAAGTAAAGAATTTTATAAGTCTTTATTTATTACTTACTATATATAGAAGTATTTACTAAATATATCTTTTAGTTATATCTTAGCGAGAAATAATAATAAAGACCTTAATATATTTATAATAGAAATAATAATACTTTAGCGAGTAATTCTTTTATTAGTAAAGATCTTATAAAACTTTATTAACTTACTAATAAAATACTTTAATAAAACTAAATTTAGTTTACTCTTAGAGCTATATTAAGTAGAAGTAAGATTACGTTAACTCTTTAAATTAAGTTCTTTAGAAGAATCTAAGTTTAATAAATTAAATAAGGACTCTTCTAAAATTATTTCGAAGTCTTTATCTAAGATTAATAAGATAAGTACTAAAGTTAATAAATCGACTAATAAAGACTCTATCGATAGTAACACGAATAAAGAGAAAGATAATATTAAGTAAGCTATTTCTAAATATTTTAAAAGTATTTAAGTATTTATACTAAGTCTCTATTTAGGTCTTTATTATTAAGCTCTATAAGTAAAGAAGAGGCGAAGACCGAGAATATTAAGATATAGATAGAGATTAATTTTATATTAGCTATATAAGTATCTTTAAAGTCTTTATATTAATTTTACTTCGACTTACTAATATATCTTCTAGTTACGAAGAAGATATATTTATATAATTTATTAATATATTACTAGAAGTTCTTTTAAAGTACTTACTATCTCCTTTTTAGGGAAGCCTTATTAACTTCTTAAGCTAGTCTCGATTAAGTATAATTTAACTTCGATAAACTTAGAATAGAGTAAATATTTATTAATTATATATTACTAGTCTATACTCTAATATAGTTAATAGAAATATATTAACGCTAGATAATAATTAGATCGATAAATATTTAGATTCTAGAGAGTAAATTATATAAAGGTCTTTTAAAGATCTTTATTTAGTAATTTATTTAGATTCTATTTATTACTTCGAATTATTAAGAACTATATCTTTTAATAATCTAAGTAATAAAGAAGTACTATCTATTTACTAAAATAGATAGACTTATAGTTTAAATAAATTAATAACTAATATATAATTATTCTAGTATTCTTTATATTAAGCTATATTTAAGTTAAGAAGAAAATACGAATAAGTAAGTAACTAGTACTATTAAAGTACTTATTAACTACTAGCTATTTAGATTATTAATACTATATAGGGAAATATAGATATTAGAGACCTTAGTGAACGAAGCGAATAGATAAGTAATAGTACTTTCCTAGTACTTTCGATTATTAAAGTTCTATTTTAATATATAGATTCGTAAAGTAATATTATCTATAGTATTACTTCGAGCGAATATTATTTAGTAACGTAAATACTAATAAAGTAACTTTTAGATATATTTACTTATATAACTATTTAGAAATAAACTAGAATTTCGTTAGATATAGTTAAGTACCTTAAAAAAAATAGATTTATTTACTACTAATAAATTGAAAGGGTAAGTACTTTAAGAGTATTATATAAATTCTTTATAATATACTAATAAATCTCTTAGTTCTTTACTAGAAGTATAGCTAAAAAACCACTCTTATAGAAAAGCGTAAATCTCACTTTTCTTTAGTATTACTAATTTACTATATTAGTAATATAGAAGTACTTACTAAGATTTCTTATAATAGAATTTCGATTATTTAACGAAGACTAAAAAGACGTAAGTACTAGTAGCTCTTAGGCTACTATAGAAAAGAATTACTAACTTAGATCTATAGACCGTATCGTAGAAAGAGATAAATACGAATACTTTATTAAGAAATAGTTTCGTTCGATATATATATTCTCTTATTAAGTGTTTTAGAGCTATTCTTTCGAAGTAAGATTCTAAAGATAAATAAAAAGTAATTTTTAATTTCTTCTAGTTAATTAAAAATCTACTTAGATTTTTAATTATTTTAAAGTTTATTATTAGTAATATATTAATCTTATTAATATTATATTCTTTCCTAGTTCTATAAATATTTATTTACTATTTATTATTATCTAAATAGTATTTATATATTATATTATAGAATAGATATATCTTCACTACTATATAAATCTTAGTAACTAGAAAGTATTTAGTTTTGTTTTTTAACTTTTAGATTTCGTTTTTCCTTAGGTTTCCTATATATTACTTTTATTATAAAAGACTAAGAAAGATCTTTTTATTTATATTAGTAATATAAGTGAAAATACTTTTTAAATACCTTTTATAAATATTCTAGATCTTCTTATTAAATCTACTAAGATTATTAACTTTATAATAATAGAGATTTATAAAGAAGAAGAACTCATAAAGAGATAGTATCGAGACTAAACGATAAGATATTAAAAACGATTTATTTCTATCTATTAAAGTACTAAATAATTCTTTTAGTATTTAGAAAGTCCTTCTAAGGACGATAGTATATCTATTTTAGAAGTCTTTTAATTATCGTCTTAACGAAATATAATTATCGTAAATACTTTAAAATTTTATTTACGACTCCCTAAATATTTAGAAATATTACTTAGTGATATATATTACGTAATATTAATCGAGCTATATAATAATAAAAAGATATTAAAAGAAAGAATTTAATATATAAGTACTAATAAAATACTAAAGAAAGACTTTATAAGTAATTCTTTAAGTTATTAACTATTTAATAGATATAATACTCTATAAATTAAATTATATTAAGATAGATTAATTAAGTAGAGTTCTTAAATAATACTTTTATAGTATTATTATACTTAAGATACTCTAATATTATAATCTATTCTTATACTTAAAGAGATCTTTATAAGTATAAGTATACTTCGATATTCTTTAATAAGTAGCTATTTATTTAATATTCGACGCTTAAATCTAAGAAATCGATAGAAAGTATCTTAGAAGAACTTACGAAGATATTCGTAGTGTTTATTTAATAGAGGTATCGAAATTCGAAATATCGATATCGTTCGTATAGAATATATTTAAACGATAGATTACGAATTATTAACCTTAATAGAGTAAGATCTTTATAAGACTTTATTATTAATTTTAGGAATACTAACTAAATTTTCTCTTAGAGCTTTTCGCGATCTCTAGTAATTAGTTACTTTAACTATAAAGATAAGAGCTCTATTATAGACGAAATATATTTCTTTTATTTTCTTAAGGCTAACGATTAATACGGAGATATAAAGTACTTAAAAAGGCTTCTCGATATCTTAGACTTTAAAAGTACTAGTCGAATATAGCCCTATTAAAATATACTTTCACGAATCGCGCGTATAAAATACTATAGTAAATACCTAGTTTCTAAAATAGTGATAAAGACTCTTTTTATTAATAATTACTTAATACTTTAAAGATACTAATATAATAATAATAGATTATTATTTAAATATTACGTCTATTACCCTTAAATTAAAATTCTATTAGATATAACTCTTTCACTTTATACCTAAAGATAAAAAATTATTTTCTTATATCTTTTTAATTTCGACTAGAATTTATATATATTCACTACCTTCTTTAACGACTACTTCGTAAGAGATTAAAAGAGATTTAAAAGAACTTATCTCGCGCGTTAATATCTTAGATATAAGTATATATAAATATTTAATAATATTTAAAGAACTTATTTAGTATTAATAGCTATTTATAATCTAGATAAACTCTTATATAGTGATTTACTATTACTATTTCTCGAGAAATTTTAAATATAAAATATAAGAGATATTTATATTAGTCTTATTAACTCTTCGAAGCTAAGTACTTTACTTCGAAAATAAAGATTACTATATTATTCGTAGAATATAAATATCGTAGATAAGATCTTTTTTATTTCTATTAAATATCTATTTAACTAATTCTCTTTAACTAATTTTATACTTAAGTATTTTATTTAAGTTTTAACGCTTTTATTATAATAAATTAAATTAATATATTTACGAAGTCTTTTATAGTACTAACGAAGTATTAATTATCTACTTTTTTAAATAATAAGTAAAATTACTATAATAATTTAGAACTTTATAACTAGATCTTATCTTTAAACGAATTTATAGTGTAATTAACGAGCTTATCTTTATTATATAGTATTTATATATTAATAAAGATACTATAAAGCTCTTTTATAATACTTATTTAAAATAGTACTTATAAGCTATTTACTTTAGTCTACTCTCTTATATAAGTGTATATAAAAGAGAAATTAATCGAGATATATCGAAAAGTATTTTAAAAGACCTTCTCTTATTTATAGAGAGTTCTTTACACTTCTATTTACTAGTATTATATTTATAGCGATAGTCTAGATTCGATTATAGTTAATATAAATATCGCTTAAGTAAAAGGTATTTATAAGTTATCTCTATTATAGTAGTACTATCTAACCTTTTCTTTAAATCTTACGCTTTATCTATATTCACTATAATTAAGTAGATCTTAGTAAGAGTATATATAGACGATTCTTCTTTACTATCTTATTTATTTTTATTAAGGAGTCGATATAAAATATAAAAAAAGTCCTTATTATAATATAATGAAGAGTTTACTTAACTTAATAATTAATAAAGCGAAAACCCTTTTTAAGAATTTAAAAAGATTTATCTCGATAAAATTCTAGATTTAATATAAGGAATAGACCTAAATTTTATTAGACCTTAATAAGAACTTTTTAAGAATAGATTTAGTACTATTTAATCTTTCGCTAAAATATAGTAACTTAGTTAAGAGTACTTATTAAGTAATAGATTAATATAGTATTTAATAGTTATTATTAAGTACTATTAAGTAGTAAGTATTTTTAAATAGCTAATCTAATCTTTACTAAACTATTTAGGGTTTACGTTTTCGATTAGAATATTCTTAATAGTTATAGTTTCTTAATATTATATAATATCTTAACGATCTAGAAAAATCGAACGTTTAAAAATTAACTTAAAATTAATATAAAGAAGAGAAGTACTATAGCCTAATAATTAAATTCTATTAATTTACTAACTAATTCTTATTATAGGTTTTATTAATTTAACACTAGATCTAAACACTTCTATAAACGAATCACTTATATAGAGTTCGACTTTTAGAAGAAGTACTTTCTCGACTCTTAAAGATTAGAGTATCTTTACTCTTAATAAATACTTATAATCTTTCTAACCCTAAGAGAAAAGTACTAAAAAAAATTCTTAAAAGAGTTTCTTAAATATTTTCTTCTCTAGTATTTCGCGAACTACTCGAACTACTTCTTTATCGCTAAAAAAATAAAAGTCTTTAAATACTTTAAAAGAGCTTAGTGACGAAGGCTATCTTATCTCTTTAGCTTTATACTTTAAAGAGAGTATAGATTTCGAGAAATAAATAAATAATTTATAGTATATTATAGTGTTAAAAGCTTATCGAAGAGCTAGAGAGTAGATTAAGAAAGAACTTTAAAAGTAGTTTACTAATTCTTCTCGAAGTGAACTAGAATATAATAAGTTCTTATAAAGCTCTTTTAAACTTAAGTCTTAAAGTAAAATCTAGAATCTAAGAAGTCCTTATAAAGTACTTATTAACTTTTAATCTTCGATATAAGACTACGAAGATTATAAAGTTCTTAATAAATACTATAGCGTATATTTATAGATTTATTTTAAGTTAAAATCTATACTATAAATCTTATCCTTATATTAATATCTACTTAATATTATTACTAGAAAATATTAATAAATAGTATATAAGTCTTTAGATAACTTATAAAAGTCGAGAGTCTATCTTACTAAGGAAATATTAAAAGAAGCTCTTTATAATTACTTTTATAAGTAAGAAGAACTATATTAATACTTATATTCTTCTTTTCGACTTTTATAGTTAAAGTGATACCCCTTAAAGAGAAGCCTTTTATAAATATCGTAATATATACTAGCGTAATATACTAGTAAACTTCTATACTTTTATATATCTATTAAATATATAATAATTATATATTCGTTTATATTTAAAGATATAGAAGACCCTAGATTACGACTATTTTTAATAAGAATAATAAGGGTTTTAATAGAGTATCGTAGAAATACTAAATAAATATAAAGTTAAGTTTAATTTAGTTATTTTCTATTATTTAATAGATACTCGATACTATATAGACTAACGAATAAACTTTAAAAATATCTTAGAAAAGTCTTCTTCTTCGATCTCTTAAGTAAGAGTACTTTAAAAGAGATTATTATATTCACTACTAAAGATAAGTAGATCTAAAATATAATATCTTTAATAGTACTTTATATACTATTACTAGAGATCGACACTAACTTCCTTCTTATCGTAATATAACTTAAGATCTTTTTAAGTATTACTGCTAGTTAATTTCGTCTTAATAGCGAGCCTTCTATTGCTTAATTTAAATTCTTCTTTAGTAATATCGATAATTATATAACGTACCTGATTACTCGGTAGCTGCGCCACAGCCTTTCTACGCTAGTCTGAATTGGAACCTACGCTAGTACTAGTTAAGCATTTGCCACTGCCAAGTAACCGGGCTGAAAATAAGGTCGACCAGGTCAACTATCCTCCCGAAGTTGACTTGCCGAAAGAAGAAGGGTGAAAGCAGAGCAGCCAATGACATTGCGAGAATCCAATGAGTCGAGTACCTTCCCCGCAAGCCATCAGTCTCGCACAGCGTATCAGAGTGTTTCACGTTCCTATTCCCAAGCACCCCTTCCTCTGCCTGTGGCGTTCGTACACACTAGGAACACAGAGGGCCTACATCCACTGTCTCTGTGATTGCTTCTGGGATTGGCATCTAATCAGAGAACCGCGCAAGCATGTTATATCATGTCCCACATCTATTAAAGGTATGTAAAGGTATGTAAAGAATGGAAAGGTCGTAAGTCTGCTGCTCCTGTACCTGCAGCGTGCCTTTAGAAAGACCGGAGGCCTACTGTGCCGTTGTTTGCCTACGTCGATAAGCTGGGTCCGCCCTAAAATCGCTTCTGGCTCATAAAGATTGTAAAACGCATCTACTCAGGTTGAGTATCTTGCGTGCTCTTGGATGGTCGCTGTCCGTTAAGTCCGTCGAGCGAAGGGACCGCAATGCCTCCTCCTTTCTGAGCGCCGGTGCCAGGAAGGTTGCTATGCAAACCACCGTGTGCAACGTTAGGACGATCGGTTGTCTTATCTGGTGAGATCATTTGAGTTTCCAGATCATCAAAATCCTGACCAGGGTTGGCAGTCCTCCAGTCGGAAGCATCCAGAAGGTAGTAGAAGAATGCTGCAAGCAGAGAGCCTAGAAAGGGACCTATCCAGTAGATCCAGTGGTAGCCCGGGAAGCTGTGGTTCACAACGTCAGGACCGAAGGCTCGTGCAGGGTTGATACCAGCGCCAGAATAGTAGACACCTGCCGTTATGTCAGCTGAGCCGGTGAATGAGGTGTCTTCATCAACATACTACACATATTGCCAATAAATAGAGCAAGTCCGATTCCAAGAGGTGCAAGATAGGTGGCCTTGTGCTTGACTGCGGCCAGCATGATGACAGTGAATACAAGTTGTGTTGTGCAGAACATCTCAATAAAGAGTCCACGGGCGATTGAGGTATCGCCACCAAGTCTGCAATTCACGGCCATAGGACCTGGAAACAAGGCAGACACCACGCCGGATGCCGCAATCGCTCCGATGATCTGAGCTGCTATCACCACTATAGCACGTCCAGCCGGCACGGCACCAATAAGGAAAAGTGTAAAGGTGACCTAATCAAAGCAGTCGTTTAGTGCCTTGGAGAGGCGCAGAAGAAAGAGCAGAACTGACCGCAGGATTAAACATTCCTCCAGATACTCTGTAAAATAACCACACATTGATAGCCACTGAGGTTCCAAACCCAACTGAAATCAGGTAGATCCCCAGGATATCTGGCAGTGCAGCACTGCCACCCGTCGGCGGCGGGGTGTGCACGACCTGGACTATAGATAAAGCGAAGAACAAGAACAGAAAGGTGCCTGCGAGCTCAGAAAGGAAGGCAACTGTGTGATTCCTGTGTTGGTCGGGGAGTATTCCCATAAACGCCCCGGTTTTAAGGTACCCGACACCGGGAACATGAGGTCTGCCCATGATTGCTGAGGTGGTATCTTTGACCAAGGCTGGAGAAAAGACAAGGAACTTTCAAGTGTGGTTTGACAAGCAGAAAAACTCGCAGGAGATGTTCGGTCTTATAGTTGTTTTCGAGTGCCGTTGAAGGCCACCCATCACAATCCCACCGTCAAAACAAACCTATCAATCACACTCCATCGGGCCATTGCAGACGTACCCCGCTCACAGAGCAACACATGGTGCGCAGGTGTCTACACCGAGCCTACAACTCGCTCGATGTGGTCGCTTTGAGGCATCCTGAGCGATATCAGCGATGGAGCACGAAAATAAAAGCGCATGATGCGAATCGCAAAGCCACCTGATGCCAGTGTCACTGGCTTGCCCGGGGCAAATTGCGCGTCGTCGTGTAGATAGGTCACCGCCCATCTATCAGTTGTTGCCAGTTGGGATGGATATGTCCGGCATTGCACCGTATCACCACACCTAGAAGAGATGAGGTCATCCATAATGTGGTATGTTCGACATTATACAGACACGAATCTGTCGTCCGAGGGGAATAAGCGGTCTGGGTTGATTGTTTGTAAATGCATAGCATACCATTGGTGGACGTGGAAGGGAGATCGTTTTACAGCGAGCCTATAAGCGAAAGATCGTGACATATACCCGGCTAGACGCTTTGAAGCGCAACAATGCCAATCACGATGACGGCGGTTCGTCGCTAGAAGCTGCGCGTCAGCAGATGGTGCACACTCTTTCATATGACAGCCTTGTTACTTATCACTGGTGGACAGTATGGATTCGCACCAACATTCCTTCCCCAAATCTGCCGAGATGCAGGTAAACAGGAGCCTTGCAACACGACCACTGGAGGCCTGCTATCCGACACGTACGCGTAGCCGTATCCATTTTCTGGCCTGGAGTCTGAATCAGGCCTGCATAGCACGAACAGTAGCAGAGGCTATGCTTTCATCTGTTCAACAACAGTGCTGAAGAACCTCTCGCCCGCGGGGTTATGACCTTCTGCAGTGCTTGAGTGACAGAGTGACACAAGCTCCGCAGTGGGGAGGGGAAAATGTGCCAGAGTTGAGGTTGTCCAACTCGTCTCCCCTCGCAATCGCTATTGAGGGCAGGCGCTCGGGACTAGTTTTCCCCCTTTCGAATCACACGGTCCTTGTCCAACAGTGTCCTTTATCACCTGTGTGTTGCACTGAACTGTCCCAGGCTCCCACGGCACATCCGTCGAGCGGTCTACACCCAAATGATTGCGATTCCACAGTATAACGGTATGGTGCTAGAGAGTTGCACCCCAACAAATTGAGTCAATTCTGGTATTGACTGACATCCATGCACAGTCTTCCTCCAGGCTCCTCTTCGATGCAGCCGTTTTCCGACCTGCCACATTGTTTCCACATTCGCAGTGTCCCGGCGATTTAGGAACCATATTCCACTCGCACGGTCATGCGCCGGTCTATCTCATACTTTCAGACGTTGGGGTTGTCATTGGGGATACCCTTTGCGATGACCGTGTCCAACGCTTTTCCTGAGCTGGACTTGACCTGTTCTCTCCATTATTGACTTATAGCATTGCGGCATTCGAAGTACAAATCTTCTTCGGAAGGCGTCCCAGAAGTTGACCCATCGCTGCACCACTGTTGACACCGTCTTTTGACCGATTGGGTCGGAGTCGGGCATTGGCTAGCTTTGAACCATTCATACCGGAAATGATGGGGTTCGGCAGTGTCCTAATCACATCAGCCATCCAGACTTTCCATGGATTACGACCACCTTTTGGTGCTTGAGGAGTTTGACCGCAGATTCTGCCCAACCCCCTGAGATGTGCACAAAAGACATGTGCAGCTTCCTTTCTGACCTACTTCCCGAGTCCCTGCATATGGAACAGCCAGCTGTGTGGACTGGCCAGATTCTTAAGTATGACAAGCAACATGGACATACGAGCCATGGTTGGTCCGCCTCAGGCTCAAAGCGTAAGGACTTGGAGATATTGTCTCGAGTGGTTGCAGCTTCCTCAGGCAGATACTAGAATGTCGGCAGAGAAGCAGCTATCCCACTTGCTCTGGGACAGAGCCGGTGGTGAGTCCATCACCAGATGATCTTCGCAATGGATGGAGTCATCGCTTTAGAATGCTGGGTGTAGACGAACCCAATCATTAATGGCTGACGTTCGCACGAAATCGCCCATGCATAAGAAGGCCTGATTACCGGACTCGATTGTGGCGGTAGGACAAAACGTCTTCTCGACTTCTCCGCGTAGCATCCTCAATCGAGTGACACGAAGTTTTCGGTGTGCCTAAGTGTAATCAGCCAGCCTGACTTACATAATAGCTGATAGTGAGATCGTTCGCGTACCATTGAGACCAATTGAAGCAAGCATGTCATGTCGGATGTCAGCTTACTATGGCAGCCGGCCCTAATCACCCATCAACCGCGAATTGGATTGACAGAACAAGTGAGGGTCGAATATTGCCCCAATACAAGGGCGAAGTTCGGCATGTGTAAGCTAGGTATTTTTAACCTCGAAATTGCTTGCCATAGCCAGCTGCCTCACATACTGCTTCCCAGTGCCGCGTTGATCTGAGGTCGCCCGTATAATGTGCATGATGGGCTGAATCTGCTGTCGAAGCAAGCTGAGTAGACCTGGTCAGTTTTAGGGTCTGATATGGTCGAAGCGTATGGGAATGAGCATTAGTACATTGGTGTCGTGAAGCATAGTACTTAAACCTGAGTCGCCCTGTCTCTGTCTGAGCATCAGCCGACAATCGTACTCACATAAGCCTGGTCGCGAATAGCTTCAACTCAGCATACGACAATGCCCTCTACCAAACCTACCTTTTCCAAGCAGCAGCTAAGCTCCGGCCGGGCTCAACCTTATGAGCAGACAAATCGGCCAGCCATATATCAAAGACCAGGTGAGGCTGCCACTCAACGCTCCTCAGTGTCAGGACATACTCCACCTGGGACAAATGGGGCGCCTCAACAGCATCCACCAGCCAATGGCCAACATTCAGGAGCAGGCTTTTCTATGGGCGACCTAGGAGACAACCTGCACCACCCCACCCAGCCAGCTACGGGGCAGAATATCTTCAACCCGACCGGAGCCAACAACAATTGTGCGCACATGGGACTCTCTTATGTCACTGGGATGTCACCCGACATGATCAAAGAGCTTGTCGGGAATCCAGCTGCGCCAGGAACCGACGGTCTGAGCGAGCAACAACTCTCGGCCAATTGCCAAAAGCTGAAGGTCGACATTTCGGCGTCCCCGCCTCCGGCGAAGTACATCGAAGGGGCCGGGGAAATTGCCGCGGCGTACAAGATAGGGGTCAACCCGGAGACAGGTGTGACGTTGTACCATATTGTTGCGGTTGTAGGCGGTACCAGCCCCTTGAACTATCAGTACAGAGATTACCAGACGGTAAGCAACGGACAAGATGTGACAGATGAAGTGCGCAAGGCGGGAGGGCCACATTTATATCTGTATCGGCCGGATACCGGTGAGAAACAGGCCGAACAGGATGAGGATGAGGAACCCTCGGGTAGATTCGTACCAGAGCCCCAGACACAAGGACATGCCGGAGTGGGTGCGGGCAGTGTGCCGGAAGGTGACCCCACGAACGAGTATCATCAAGGCTACCCCATGGAAGAAGATGAGGAGGAAGGACAGGGAGAAGCTGGAGGAGAGCAGGAAGATGGGGAAGCCGAAGAACAGCAGCATGACGGATATGAACCAATGGATGCGGAGGGAGAGTATGATATGCAGGAATAGCGTGTCGGAATACAATGCCCGAGCAATGCTCACTACTTATCTCTCTGTGGTATGACATCTGTCGTGATAGTGACAGTAGAGCCGTAGAATGGTGGCAGTCAGCCAAGTCGCAAACACCATTCCAGTTGTACACCGTTTCCGGCCTTTTAAGCTAGAGCACGGTGAGTGGAGAAGTTTCCAATCGTTGTACAATTGTACTTGGGGATATCGTACTTCGCGGGTTGGTGTTTACTTTGTTTGGAGCGAACGTAGTAGTTTTACAGTCTGATACGGAGGGATCGACTTATCGGACTGAACCCTAAGGCCGGCGTCCTCAACTCCGCCCCAGACCCGACCCTTTCAGGGTTTGTGGATATCCCGCGTCACTACGCGATGACCCTCTCGTCGGGAAGAAAGGGGGGGCGTGGGGAAGAGGGGGAGCATCAGTATCTTGTACTAGCATTGCACGTTGTCTGTTCACGAGAGGAGGTCGGCATTGATGTACGTTGCTCTGATGCGGAGCCGACATTGGCACATTCAGAAGTATAAAACCCTTGCAACGTAACATGCTCTGAGGCACAGTGTTCCAACATCGACATTACAGACAACATGAGATCGAACACAGATGCTAAGAACGGTGATAGACTGATCATCGAGCGGGATGTCGCCATTACGATGGACGATGGTATTGTTCTTCGAGGCGACATCTTTCGTCCCGTGTCCTCGGATGAAACACCTTGCCCAGTGTTGGTGACAAGTGGTCCGTATGGTAAAGGAGTTCCTTGGCGTGAGGGATACTCGACCTCGTGGAAGTTCATGACGACGAAGCACCGGAATTTGTTATCGGGTTCCTCGAAAGAGTACATGGTGTGGGAAGTACCGGACCCAGAGATCTGGTGTCGTTGGGGATACGCTTGCTTCCGCATAGACAGTCGCGGCTCCGGTCGATCCCCGGGGTATCTGGATATTCTCTCCCCACGCGAGATGAGGGACTTTCACGATTGCATTGAATGGGTGGCCGATCGACCGTGGTGCACGGGCAGTGTTGGCCTCAGCGGTATTTCGTACTACGCTGCCAGCCAGTGGCTGGTCGCCAGTCTACAGCCGCCGCATCTGAAAGCGATGGTCGCGTGGGAGGGCTTCGCGGACTTCTACCGTGAGTTCGGTCGTCACGGAGGCATACACAGCAACGCCTTCATGGAGCAGTGGTACAAAAGACAAATTTTGTCCGTGCAGCACGGCAATCCGGAAGCAATGCTTGATCCGTGGTTGGGTGAACGAGCAAGTGGTCCGGAGCTGCTGACCGAAGAACAACTAGAGCAGAACCGTGCGAACCCTGCTCGGGATATATCCAAACGACCTCTGGACGGTGACCATTACAGACATCGCTCAGCGATCTGGGACAAGGTTGAAGTGCCATTCCTGAGCTGTGCCAATTTGGCTGGGCATGGATTGCATCCTCGCGGCAACTTCGAGGCATTCATGAGCGCTAGCAGTAAGCAGAAGTGGTTGAGCTGTCATCCAGGACGCCACGAGGAGTGGTACTACCTTGACCAAGGGATGGATCTACAGAAGCAGTTCTTAGACCATTTTCTGAAAGGCGAGGACAACGGGTGGGAGAGCACGCCTCCAGTCACACTGAGAGAGAGACGACCATTTGATGATCAATTCGCCGTCGTCAGGCATGAAGCCTCGTGGCCGTTGCCCAACACAAAATGGACCAAGATATTCTTAAGTGTTGACGACCTTCAAGCGTCTACACTGAGCTGGCAGTCCATTAGAAAGCAAGGCAGCATCGACTTTGACGCTCTCACGGAAGTACTCACGTTTCATTCAGCGCCACTGCAACAGGAACTCGAAATCACAGGTCCAATGGCAGCAAAGCTTTTCGCGGCATCTTCTACCTCTGATATGGACCTCTTCCTGACATTGCAGGCGTTTTCGCCGGATGGTCGCGAAGTCGACTTTGAAGGAACAGTGGATCCGCGTACACCCCTGTCACAAGGGTGGTTGCGCGCATCCCATCGGAAGCTTGACAAGCAGAAGTCGTTGCCTTACCGCCCATATCTTGCACACGACGAGCAGCAGCCACTAGATCCAGCAAAGACTTACGAGCTGGATATCGAGGTGCTGCCTACCCATATCATCCTGCCCAAAGGTTTCACCCTGGCTCTGCAGATTGCAGGCAAGGACTTTGAACGCCCTGCTCAGCATACACAGACGGAGCTTTCGTGGACAGCCAGGGGTTCAGGGCCTTTCTTGCATACCTCGCCCGATGATCGCCCTACGGACACCTTTGGTGGAAAAACCACAATCTTTCTAGGTGGAGAAACGGGCTCGTATCTACTGCTCCCAATCATCAGCAGATAGACCTGGAGCTGTTGATCGTTCGATCGCGAAACCTTCTGGCCCTCGAATTTCTTCATCCGAGGAGGAGATGAGGGTGTGGTGGCCACCAAGACTGGAATGGTGGTCTTTCGGCTCGGAAGAGGGGGCGGAGGAGACATTGGGAGCGCTGAGAAGTGACGTTGTGGCGCCCTAGCACTTGGCACGCTGGTACGCTCGTACATAGATCTTCGATCGCTTGCAGACCTCTTACAGATACAGTACCATGCACGCTTACCTATCACCCCGCGTACAGTAGCCCCAGATATCACGTCCAACTTGAAGCACCCAATTTCGCCAATGAGGAAGACAATGGTTGAGGAGCCCCATGGGGTCGTTCTAGTTGTTTTCAAGCTGGCCTAAACGCGTATCGCGAGCCTCTGTAGCACTTCTTCTTATGCACCCCTAACGTTTGGTCATTTCTACCCCTGTACTTACGAGGTCACTGACGCTGCACCATTTCTGTGTGCACACCACAGACCATGCCCCCTCATCATTGCGCAAGATGCAACACATCTTTCCAACGAGCAGAACACTTAGCCAGACACACCTTGCTTCACCTTGGTCAAAGGCCTTACAATTGCCCCAAGTGCCAGAGGACCTTTTCGAGAAGGTGAGTGCGTGGTCATACATCATTTCCCATCGGCAGGAGCCAGTCGTCCTCACCACGCTTCCAGGGATACGTTGCAACGACACCTGACGGTACATGAGAAGAAAGTAGAAGTTGACACTAGACCCGTCCATCCCGGTGGAAGAGTCAAGCGCGCCTGTCAGCGCTGTTCCACAAGCAAGCTCAAATGCGATGGTGCTTCACCTTGTAAGAGGTGCAGCGCAAAGCAAAACGTGTGCAGCTACGGACTTGCTGCAAGCCCAGCTACTGCGGAGACGGCTTTTCCTCACAATCAAGGTAATGATGGACACGACGACGCCCTCCTGCCATCGCAGCCTAATTCAGAAACCAATCTACCGGTATGCGAAAGATCCAACCTTGGCTGGCTTCAGGTGAACGAGGGCCCCTCCATCGATACGCCACCCACTGCCAGAGAAGAAGACAACGTCCCGGCCGACGACATGATCTTGTCAGAATTTCGACCAGCAACAGACAGCGTCTATGAGTCTTGGGCAGCGACTAGCCATGCGCCACCTTTGGCTGGGCAAGGAACCAAGGGTACTTCCGTTGAAGCTCGAGGGATGACCAGCACCCAGTCACCAGGCTTCCAATCCGGTGAGGGCCCCGTGGGCGCAACAGCTCTCGAACTGCAGTCGACTGAGTTGTTTTCCTTTGGCTTTCCAGCGGCTGATAACAGCTCCTGGGATGACGGCTTGGACCTGGCGGCGCTTTATCACGGTATGTATGCCGATTTCAGCTTCGCACTCACAACAAGCGAATGTGAGCTAGAACATGACATCACATTGAATCCCAGCACGGACGACCTGGACATTGACCAGTCCCCACCACCTCCACCGACGTTTCTAGATACCAGGTCGAGTCCGGATCCGCAGGAGGGTCAGACCATGAAATATGGAGGCTTTTTACGCAAGGCATTCAAGAGCCGACAGCAACTCTACAACACTGCTGACCAACGGACCGAATGTGATCCGGGGCGGGCTCCTCAGCATCACCACGGTCGGCACGAAAAGATATCTTACGCACCTCTCTTGGGGGGCTTCCCTATGGGCCTTGCCAACGACGACGAAGAACTGTGGGAGCCCGAGAATTTGGCTCACGTCCCTACATTAACCCGGGGGACGCACGACTTCATTGTGGCACAGTTTAAGAATCTCAATACGACAGACAACCATATCACTCAATTCGCGACTGGACGATTTCCTTGTCTATCAGCATGTAATGCTTTTATGCAGCTCTTTTTCGAGAGCTTCAACCCTACCCTGCCCATGATCCACCAGGGTACATTTGACCCAGCCAACGAGCCTTGGCAATTGGTGCTTGCTATTATTGCTACAGGTTGTCGCTTCTCCCGAGTGGCACAGGCTGTTCTATGTGGGGATCTTTTGCAAGATCTTGTTCGCCGAGCATTCAACGCGACTGTAAGTCTCCTGGCACTTGGCCCCTCAAAACTCAAATGCCCGAAGCGCTCTACGATGGTTTGACTGATGTTTGATGGATCGTGCAGGTTGAGAAGGAGTACCAGTCGACATGTGAGCCATGGCTTGCTCAAGTTGGATTGCTCAATCAGATCGGTATGCAATTCTCGAAGGACGTTCGGCTTGTGGAAACAGCACAAGGGTTACGCAGTGTCCTCGATGTGATATGTCGGAAGGTGAACTGCTTCAGAGAAGCCGCACGACCTTCGACAGCTTTGGAGTCTGCGGCAAACGACCAGGCGGCATGGATCTCATGGGTCCGACAGGAGACCCTGCGTCGATTGGCTTATACCATCTGGGTGAGTTATCGTCACCTTCGCAGCTGACGTTTATGAAGCACCGTCTGACAGTACTTTCAGCTGATAGACAGCCAATACATGCTGTTCTTTGATCAGCCTCCTCTAATCCCCATGGAATTGCTGCGCGCTCGCCTGCCATCCGATGAGCAGTTGTGGAACGCTACGACAGCACAGAAGTGGCGCGAAATCTTGGGACAGAATGGCAAGCTGACTTGTTTCTGCTGGGTCCAGCGCGCAATCGCTGACTTGACTTGACAGACGAAATCCTGCCAGGCAACATTCGAAAAGAATTGCATCAGCTTTACAAAACTCGAACATGCCGACAGACACTGGGTTCCTACGGGACTCTCATGCTTGTGATGGGCATTTTCCGCAACGCCATGGACGTGTGGCGCAGCTCGAGGTCTGGCCTAGGCGCTCATCTTGCTGCTATGGAGGATCCCAGTCAGTACCCTGGCGAGTCAGCTTTCAGTCAGAACCCTATGGCCGTGGCTCAAAGAAGTCTCGAATTCTTGCAGATTTTATGTCCAAGAATCGAGGCGATTCCTCACGGCGGATCGCTGAAGTCGGTGCTCGCGCATCATTGTCATGCAGTTGGGATCGCCATACGATTACCACTGAGTGAACTTTTCTGCTATATTGGCTATAGGGTCACCAGTAGCGACATTATGCATTGCCGACAGCGTCTGAAGACATGGTTTTTTCGGTATGAGAGAGATGCTAGACAGGTGGCATTGCACGCTGGCCAACTCTTTGCTTCCATTCGGCAATCCAGAATGCACGGCTACTACGAGGGTCGTGCGATGCTGATAGCTTGCTTGTCGTTGTGGGCATTTGGTGACAATGCCGGATCCAACATTTTGGGTGAAGGTGTGAACATTGCTCCGACATACCGCCTCGACCATCCTAGTGGCCCGGAGATTGACGAGTCATGGCTGCAAGACGGTGCTGGGATGCGACCATGCTTGGCGGGCGTGGGCAATATCATAGGAGTGGACGGCGTTTCTCGTCTGATTCACGAAGGCTCCCGAGTGCTGTATAGCTCATCCGTCTGGCCGATCTCAGATGTCCAAGGCAAGGCACTCCAGGTCTTCCACAACTTGCGCCGCGGTGAGGACTGATTGAATTCGCACAATGTGTCAGCCACTGAATTACAGCTCAAGCCGGGGGCAATTTGAGGCGCAGATAAATGCTGATGTGACATCGCTCACATAGCAGACGAACTTCGGATGTTGGTCAATGTGATCGCGTGCCAGGCAGAATCAGGTGGCCCAGGGTGCCCGTGTCCCTCTGAACCTCCGAGATTTCCAGAATCGCCACGTCCACAACGATCAAGGCCGTTTCTGCAGCGCTATGGGAGTCATGACAGGACCCCGCCCCCGTGCCGACATTCTCCTACGAAGTGAGCCAGGCTCTAGCCTCGCCAAGTCTTTTGGGCAAGTACGAGTCGTACAGGGTGGATCTGAGAAGTCTGGGACGGTCTCCAATCTCGTCGCTTGAGTAGGAGAGAGTATTTCATGATGGAATGCCATCTCGAGGCTGAGAAGAGACGGCGCACAAGCTCATTGCCAAACACCCGGAAACCCTCACAGCATGCCTTACAATTTGAAGGGCAGGAAGGTCCTGGTGACTGGAGGTTCAAGGTATGGCTTTACCCGTGTCCGATGCTCTGAAATCGTGAGTCGGAAGATTGACAGTGCGCTCACCTCGGTAGGGGACTTGGTGCGCTCGTCGCACGAAAGCTAGCTGCGGAAGAATGTAACGTGGCCATAAATTACATCTCCGACGTGGAGAGGGCAGAGAAGACAGCGCAATCGATCCAAGATGATTTTCATGTCCAGACTTTTCTCGTGCAAGGTGTAAGTATGCTGTCATTCGAGAGGTTGCGGCGGGCATAACGTTCGTTACATAAGGACAAGTGCTGACTGACTGCAACAGGATGTCGGCGTGCATGATGATTGCGTCAACATGGTTCGGAAGACCATAGAAGCTCTGGGTGGATTAGATGTCATTGTTTCGAATGCCGCGTGGACCAAATTCACAGCATTTGGCGACCTGTACGCCATGACAGAAGAAGACTGGGATAAGGTCTGTCCCCAGTCGCCGCTCTCCTTTTTGATACACCCCATCGACCTTGGCCTTGACATGTGGTATGGCATAGTGCTGGGCGGTAAATGTTAAGGGAAATCTCTATCTTCTGCGGGCAGCAGCGCCGACTTTCAACGGAAATGAGGAAGGCGGGGTGTTCTTGATCACTTCCTCACTTGCGGTATGTGTTGCCACACCCACGATGCTGTCGCATTGTAAACTGTGGTTGATACTGGATATCAGGCCGTCTCGCCATCAGGCAGCTCGCTACCGTACTCCGTGACCAAAGCAGCAGGTAAGAATACCAAATTCATGATAATACATCGAACGCATACGACTGACCGGCATATTCAGGATTGCACCTTATGAAAGCTCTGGCCGTCACACAAGGACCTAAGATCAGAGTGAACGCAATCTTACCAGGACTGCTGCTTACTGAATGTGTATGTACCACTTTCTTGCTAGCTTATGGGCATGAAGACTGAACACCATTGCTACCATCCAGGGTCGAAGATATACCAACGAGCAGCAACAAGCAATGGCGGACCGAGCCACTTTGAAGCGAATCGTGAGTCCTGGGGCAAAAAGCATGGTTTCGAGAGGTCTCTTTCTTGTTGCGTAAACTTCTAACGCAGCCTACTACTCTAGACGGATTTGGAAGACTGCGCCGATGCGTTCGTTGCAACTGCCAAGAACGGGTCCATGACGGGACAGGAGATACAAGTAGGTATGTGTTGATCTCCGATGCATTGTGGTGGTCGGTGCTAAGAACCAAGGATAATCGCTCAAACATGCTAACTGGCATGACAGATTCAGGCATGCTCATTCGCTGATACTCTGTTAGGAGGATGAAGCAGTTCGTAGACTCGACATCTGTGGTATGTCTCGCGTGACGATTGACGGAGGATCCAGGAGACTTCCTCGGCCTCTAGAGGGTTACGCTTGGTAGATGGAGTCATCAGGCCGACAAATTGCACACCTCGGAGAAATAGTTCCCAGAAGCCATAGCTGTAAGAGTGATCGTAAGTGGCATTATAGAAGCTGTTGTGTAGGGTGGGAAAGTAGTTTACGAGGAATTTTGCAACTGTATCTGAACGAAGCGTTGATGAAGCTGGTCTTTCGGAAGCCGGACAATCTGATTATCCGCTTCTCCCACATCCGCATCCTCACCCAACACCTTCGACATCAAGACATCTCTGCAATGATGAACACATTTACCACTGCAACCATGGCTGGCTCTTCGCTGCGGCAGTCCCGAGCGTTGCTCTTCATGCAGCACTGTCGCCATCGCCAATCATCTCATCTGCTGCTCGCAATTCGTCAATCTTCGACCTCTTCGCCCTACGCTCCATCGAACTTCAACAACCACACTCCTTCTAACGCACAGTCGTCTTCGTCCGCCGAAAGCACAACGGCGCAATCAGACTCGCTCATCCACTCCCTCCCGTCGAGTCGCCCAACCTATGCGCATCCCCAAGCCAGGAAATTTGCGGCCACCGAACTCGCCGGTACCAAGCTCACAGCCTGGACATGGCTCAAGTCACTCTTCGGCTGGCGACCGACGCCAACATACAAACCAGCCCCATTCCGCGCGAACAACAACCCTTACCGAGCGCGCAAGAAGTGGCCGCCGGACTTCAACACGCTCGATCCGAAGCAACAATTCCACTTTGAGAAGACGTACCGTCGTCGCGCAGCTCTCAAATGGGCGAGACCAGCTTGGAACAAGAGTATCAAGATTCTACAACATACACTCATCACGTTTACCCTGATCTATTTTGTCTTTATCTGTGAACCGACACACGGACAAGGAACACCTTTCGATGGGTTCCGCGCATGGTTCTTCGACAAGCTCGGTATGCTAGGCCAATTGCCCGAATCTACGAGACAGGAAGCGGGAAAACTGAGCGAAGATGCTAAAAAGAAACTTGCTGCGACTGTTGATACATCGAATTCACCTACCAGCACCTAGCGCTATAAACCTCCAGTCAAGGACGTACACGGAATCAACGCTATCAAGTTCAGGCCTTTCCAAGGCCAACCAGAACAAGTAAAGCAATGTTCATCACAACTAGGACCAGCCAAATAACCACGGAGAGGGTTGCTACCACCCATCCATTCCGCATGTTGACGGCCTCGCCTCCACGAATACCCGCGTCGTCTGGCACACTCATGATGTGGCTTCGACATGTAAACCATACAAGCGGTGCTGTGACAAAAGGCAAAATGACGCTGAGAGCGACCTGGCTAGCTGTCAGAGCTTGGTTCAGGCCCTCCTTGCCTACAGCTGCAGCAATGATGATACTAGGAGTAATGCTGATGGACCGTGTTATCAGCCTTCGCATCCAAGGCTTGATCGTCCAATGGAGCATGCCCTCTGACACCATTTGGCCTGCCATAGTGCACACGATGCCCGCTGACGTTCCTGAAAGAAGCAGCGCAAGGGCAAAGATAGTCCCGGCAGCTTTTGACAGATTCTTGCTGAGTAGATCGTGTATGCCAAACAGATCTGCGTCTGTGGCTGCGGTTTCGGGGTATAAAGATGAGCCCGCAACGATGAGGATTGCGGAGTTGACAAAGAGGGCGAAAGTGAAGAGCGAGAAAGCTAGCTCCGCAACCGAATATTTCAAACAGGATCGAATGGCGTTGACTGATGGCCGATATTTCTCTGCGTCGTCGTCCGATTCGTCCCCGATCATAATACGGCCGTTTTGTTCGTCGAATTGCTTCAGGCGAGGCTGTACAACCCCGGAACCAAGGAAGATGGAATGAGGCATGACCGTGGCGCCCATGATGCCGCAGGAAAGATAGATGCCGTTGCCTTGCACGACGGCTGCCGAGGGTAGATAGCCCTGGAAGACTTCTGCTGCCGAAGTGTCTCTGATATAGGATAGTTGAATGCAAAAGCAGACCATGACACCGAGCACGAGGCCCATGACAAAGAATTCGAACACGCGTAGTCGTGTCATTGAGCCGTCTGGCTTGTAGAAAAGAAGGAGGAGTAAAACGTCGATGAGTGTGATGGCACAACCTGCTACCAGCGGGATGTGTAAGAGTAGGTTCAATGCGATTGCTGAACCTATGACCTGGGTAAACGTTAATTTGACTATGTCATGTAAATGAGCGTGCGGCTTACCTCTGCCATATCAGTGGCAATGATTGCCGCTTCGGCGAAAAGATAAAGAACAATGGTAAGCCATTTTGGCAGGTGTTTTCGACAGTTTTCGGCCAGGTTCAAGCCGGTGACGCTTCCGAGTTTTATACAGAGGGATTGTAGAAATATGGCGAATAAGTTCGATAGTAGGATGACGAAGAGATGGCGATAGCGCGTGGCCGCACCAGCCTGAACGTCGGTCGCATAGTTTCCTGGGTCGATGTATGCTACTGCGATGAGAAAGCCTGGTCCGACGAATTTGGCGTACTTCTGTAGCGTGACGACGGCTTTGTTCAGAAGCCCCGATGGAGTTCTCAAATTCGTCGTCCGTGGGTGAGGGAAGGGGGGTTGTTGAATGGCCGAGATATCAGTTCTTTGCTGGTTTCCTGGTTCAACCTTGACGGAGGCGGTGCGTTCTCGGTGAACCAGTGGAGGTTCGGGTGCATTGAGAGGAAGAGAATCTATCTGTTCTTGTTCACTGTTGTCGAGACTTGATTTATTTTGTCGCTGTTCTCTGAGATTGACGATTCCGTTAAGGTCGGCCCTCGTTGTCAGATCCGCGCTGAGGGCGTGCGGACTCTGATTCCAGTCTGGATGGCCGTCTATTTCGTCCGGGCGTGATGGACAATTCATGTTTGTAGTGTAAGTGAGGTGGAATATAACACGTGAGGGATGAAAAGTATATACAAAGTGATGAGACAAAGTGAGGACAACCTCCTTACCGTTGTCAATAATTAGATTGGTGGCCAGACTCGATCGATGTTCGTCAAATCCGGACGCGGTTTCTCCCGACGCCCAAAAGAGGCTTTGTGCGGGGAACGCGTCACTGCCACCAGCAAATTGGATCCCCATCGAGTGTCAGCGTCATTTTTCTTTTTTAAGGGTCTGCGGCTTGCGGCTGACAAGAGATTGGAAGGATTGGACCCAAGCCGCATGATTACACGAGAAAGGAACGAGGTGAGTATATGATATACATTGAGAGCAGATAACACTGTTGCCACGCCCTCAGATGCCGAGCATGTGGAAAAGAGATCAAATGAAATTGTGACCTACGACAGCGTGAGATTGCCCTTCCCTCAGGCCAACATGTTCAACGTTTGCATCAAATACTGCGACGTCCATTGAACTTGCTTCCCGCGAACAAGCTGTGAGTAAACAAACCATGAACAGAATGCAGAGGTGAGGGACATGGACAAGCGAGGAGGGACGCGATATGGGGTACGGGGGTTAGCTTCGTGGAGAACAGAATGTGACACCCGCCACGATGAATGATCTTGAAGTCGCGAACCCTATCAATGTGTCGTCAAATTCACACCCCATGGGAGAGCTTCATTCACCGCATCTCATATCCAGGAACGCCTGCGACGTTAGGAAGGTATCTCGCCATAGAAGACGCCGTCTTAGAAGTCGGGCACAATCGCCATGATCTCGAGCTTTGAGCAACCATGAAGCGTCCTAGCTGAATTCTGGCCACGATTCAATGCGCATTATTTCGTTGGTATCAGTATCATAAGCCGCCGCCAGGGTATATCAACCACCATTGTTCTTTCCCTCGCGCAGGAAGGATTGACATGACATGACGGGTGCCTCACCAGCGGGCAGGACCCAATTGGCTACCTAGGTAGGCATGTTGTGACTGATGCCATCTTGCGTGCTGGTAAGCTCCAGGCATCGACAGCATCCTGTAGCGGACCTTTTGAATGCTTGAAAACAAAGCAAGAAATCTGCGGAATACACCGAGGAAGTTGTGGGTTAGTTCTTCAAGGCGGGAAGGTGGCCTGAGAATTGAATTGAATTGCATTGAATTGAAATTATGCATGCAAGCTCCCCCAAAGTTTCGGTTCCAATGGAGGGTGGGGTTTGCTTGACTCGAGAGCTGATCACCCATATCATTGGTTGTTCTATGGCTGTCCACGAATTCAACCTGCGACATGCCCATTCCGTGGCATACGTACGTCCCAAGATCCCGCAAGTCTTGTCTTGATACTCCCCTCGTCTCAATTCTTGAAGGACATCAACAACAGACCGCAACCACAATCTTCCTCATGCCTCCTCCCTCTCCTATACGCCCCGGCCGACACGATTCCTACAGCGCCGACCTACCCGCAACGTCTGCTTCACCGTCGTCGTCAGACCACTGCGCATGAAGATTGACGATAAGCCAACCGGACAATCTTGACCGAGCTATATTCCACAATCTATACTTCTCAGATATGAGCAGGAACTGGTAGTAGCCTTGCTCAATGAAGAATGGTCGCCTTTGAACGCAGTGTCTTTTGCTGCACGGCGACCTCATTACGTTGCACACGATAAACTTCAACATGGCGAATTATGCGCCTTTGCATCGACGAAGGCGCATCTCTGATCAGAACTCCCCCAGCTCTCCAATCTACTCGAGACGACTGGTGGATCGTTCTGGCAGATATAGCGACGCTTTGAGTCCTGCGGAAGCCACCTCTGGCACGGATGAGTCGGACAGCCCATCCGGCAAGCAGCCTCTATCCTCACCTGCCCACGAACGTTTCCAGGCCTTGCCTTCTGCGCCTCCTCCTGCCAGATCTTCGGGTACTGACCCCAGAACGTTCCAGCGGTCCTCCGAGGAGACTGGTCGACCACGATTCCGTCCATCTGACGAAGCTGTTCGTCCTGCTACAAGCGATGCTGCCGACCCCAACAACCCTTCGCCCGACGTGGCCTCGAGGCCTTCCCATCAGTCAATGGAACAGCCGCTGAGGCCGAGTCCGATACCATACAATTCCAGTCCCAATACTCTCAGAGAAGAAACTCCGCTGGATCGATCAAGGTATAGCGAGAATCCATCGTCCCCTCATTTCCGTAACCACAGCTTTTCTTCGCCCTTGGCTGATCGATTTGGACATGACGAGCCGATCTCTGTCAAAGGACATGTGGGTAAAAAGAGCAGGCTAAATCTACTGAACCCAATGAGTCTGCTGGCCAGGCGGCGGTCGTCACAAAACCAGAAACTCGAAGACATCAATCTCAGCATTAACACGCTGTCTGTACCAGCCTTGCCGGCCGATTTTGATCCAAGTATCAGAGGCAAGGTCGTGCACGATTTCTCGGCCCCTCGCGCTCGCAGATTGTTCTCTCATAACGACATCAGCAACATCGGCTCACCCCGTTTGCGCGCAGGGTACGGATCAGACGTCGACCGCAGCAATGATTTGCCAGGAAACCAGAATGCGGCGAGTCGGACACCCAACATGTCGCACAGTCCAATGTTCAAAGAGCACTTTCAGGAGGACCGTCCGGCCTTACAGCCAGAGCGAACGGGCTACTTGCATAATTTCAATGCCTCTAGCGTTGCATATGCCGCTCAAGACCCGGACAGTGTGCCGGCATTCGCGAAGCGGTTGCCAGCTGTAGTTCCGCAGCCTGAGTCGGACATCGATGCTGGTTCACAAGACAAGGAAAATATCTCCTTTGGGTCTCCGTCTGAAGACAAGTCACCCCTCCCGCCCACACCACCCCCCAAGTCTACGCCTTCGCCGAAGCTCGACCTACCGCCGCCCGCAGCATTGCCCAAGCACATGACCAGCACCTCGTCTAGGTTTAGTTTTCAATTGGGAGAGACCGGATCGTCAGCCCAGGAAAAGTTGCTGGAAGAGAAACACAAACAATACGAAGCTACGCGGCATCCCACTGCCGGTGGCGGCGATGCCCAAGAGGATGAGTATGCGGATTATGACTTCGATGCAGATGACGGATTCGAGGAGAAGATCCCTGGAGTCAATGCAGATTATGATGAAGACGATGGCTTCGGGGAAGATATCCCACCCAGCAATGCTCTTGTGGCACGATATGCAGCTGCCGAAGCTGACTTTGATCCACCGCCAGCAACGCATATGACAGAATTGCAGAACCAGTCGCTGCAAAGTTTCCACTTTACACCGCAGTCATTGACCTTCAGCCCGACTAGCACCAATAATGGTTCTCAGCCGACGCCCCGGGACCATGAGGGGTTGGCGATCGGAATTGCAAACTCAAGAGAGTCCTTCCAGCATACCCACTCTGACATTGAAGGCAAGGAGGAAACGATCGATACTAGCAAAGTTCCCACGCTGGGTGGTCTTGGAATATCCACAGCCGAAGTACGTGGAAGGCGGAGTTCAGTCACTTCACGTCCCTATGGGCAGATCTTCGACGATGAGGACCTCTACTTTGACGATGGCGAGTTTGATGTCCTCGATGTGGACATCTCTAGTGGAGAATTTGACGAGCAAATATTTGACGACGGGAATGGCAAGATCCGAGACATACCAGCTGAAAACGCGCGCAAGTTTGAAGCTGCTAGACAGTCCGCGGGGCCGTATGAGGATGTCAAAGTTATGGGTCAACTTGACGATGAGGAGGCCGAGTCGCAGGCATCTGAGAGCAATAGCACACAAGGCACGTCGCGGCAGGCGCCTCCATCTTCGCATGAACCAACTCAGCTGAGCCAGGCCGAACCAGCAAATGGCAGCCAGGTTACCGGCTTGACCGAAACAAACCTCGCAGCATATCATGATGCACTAGCACATGCAGCAAACCAAGCCGCGGCGAGTGGGAAATTCGATCGAAAAGTGAGTTTCGATCAGATCTCGGACGATACTTCGCAGTCGGCCCTTGAAAGTAGCCAACCAGGAGTGATCTCGGATGACGGACACTTCAGCTACAATTTCAACCCGGCTGTACCAGAGGACGATGGCTTCCCCTTCGACGATGATCTCGAGGATGACCCGATGATCGCAGAAGCCAACGCCGAGGTACTGGAGAATGACGAGGAAGGCTTCTATGGTCGTGAATTTGGATTCTACGCGCGGTCCCATAATAAAGCTAGCACAGAACTTGTTAACGGCGGCTATTTTGCCGAACGCGGCTCTAACGGCATCAAACGCAGTCACAGTGGCAAGGCAAACTTTCAGGAGCCTAGCCTGACCCCGATTACTGAGCGCAGTGAATGGAGCACGCGAAACTCGGTGGTGTCTCTGCAACTCCCCGGTGGGATGCCAGCTTCAGCGCACTCTTTGCCTAGCCCGGGCATTGCGCAGCTACTGGAGCTTGATTCACCTTCATACGACGACGACATGAGTTTCAGCGCATTGCTGAAGCTTCGTGGAAGAGCCTTTGGAGGAAGCTCAACCAGCATCAACAGCTCAAATGCAGGACATCCTGTCAGTTCACCGTTAGCCCACTTTTCCAACCATTCATTCACCCAAGGTGATGGTGGCGCTGGTAGGATAGGATCCGCTATACATGGTCGAGCAGCTTCGCCAGCAGGGATACCAGAGTCAGAGGAAGAGGACGACGAAGCTGAACGCCTGACACTGACAAAGAATACGCCTCGTAAAAAGGTCATTGAACCGATTACAGTCATGTCACATGAGGAAATGCCCTCCACGCGTGCAGTAGGTGCTAGTGGTGAGCGCCGGAAAGGGCAACATAGCAGGACAAGTAGCGGCGCAGAGAGTGTCAGCTATGCCAAAGATACAGATGGAAGATGGGTCTTGGAGAGGAGGCGGACCGACGAAGGAAGTGGTACTGAAGTTATTGATCGCGAATATCTAGCGGGCGTTCGAATTTGAGCATGGAAAATAAAGGATGTCTGGAAATCCGGACCGGACATGGGATATTGTTTTCGGAAGAGAAAAGCATATACAAGACGACGACATGATACCCCTATAGATTATGAATACAGTACGATACTTGTTGGATTCAAAGATCTTGTTATTCGATAAGTGAAGCGGTCATAATAACAAGTGCGGATGTAATGCCGCGGCTGGAGGCGACGATGACATCCCTTTTCTTCGGGTTCCCTGTTCTCTCCGCAAATAACAAAAAGCCTCAACTTGCGAGCAACATCATTGGTCCGTGCCCTTCCCATCTTTGGGCGAACCTGCGTCAAGCAAACAGCCTCAGGATTCAAACAAACTTACAACAATCTCTGCATCTTCATCTTCTGTGCCACTCAAGACCGCTTTGTGTCCTGTGTCTTCTGCTATATCCTCCACTCCTTCGTTAGTGGTGGGTGACTTCCTCCCGACTGCTTCGCTTTATCCTATGGATCACTCGCTGTACCATTAGCTCCAACTTCTACAACATGTATCGTTCCGCCGCTGGCAAGCTCTCCTTGAGAGCTGCTCAAGCTTCAAGATCCTTTTCGACCTCATCCGGTTCGCACGGTCTCGCGAGAAACCATCAGAATGCCCTTGTGGCGGGAAGAAAACCTTTAGCTGTCATGGCTCGCAGCTCACTGCAGCGCAGGGGCTATGCCATGGCAGCTGAGGAAACCAACAAAGGCGTCGTATGTTCATACCGGCCCTAGGGGTGGCGCAAGGACTCTAATACGATGACAGGATCCCAACGACTCCTTCCTCCAGGGCAATACCGCCAACTATATCGACGAAATGTATCTTGCCTGGAAACACGACCCTACCTCAGTCCACATTTCATGGCAGGCCTACTTCCACAACATGGAGGAGGGCAATATGCCCGTCTCCCGAGCCTTTCAACCACCTCCAGGTCTGATCTCACAAGCAGAAGGTTCAGCGGATATAGCGCCGACCGCTGTCAGCGCAGGCAATGAAGACATTGCCAAACACTTGAAGGTCCAACTACTTGTTAGAGCATACCAAGCCAGAGGCCATCACAAAGCAAAGACGGATCCTTTGGGTATCCGAGGCGAGGCCGAAGCTTTCGGATACCGCAGGCCAAAAGAGCTGGAATTAGACCATTATGGTTTCACGGAACAAGACCTGGATCAAGAGTTCACACTTGGTCCCGGTGTTCTACCAAGATTCGGGGACGAATCAAGTTCGAAGATGAAGCTGAAGGATATCATTGCGGCCTGCGAAAAGACGTACTGCTCATCTTACGGCGTCGAGTACATCCACATTCCCGACCGAGAACAATGCGACTGGATCCGAAACAGAATCGAGGTTCCGACGCCTTTCAAGTATTCCGTTGACGACAAACGCCGCATCCTCGACAGACTGATTTGGAGTTCCAGCTTCGAAGCCTTTTTGGCCACCAAATACCCCAATGACAAGCGTTTCGGTCTTGAAGGTTGCGAATCTCTCGTTCCTGGTATGAAGGCCATGATCGACAGAAGCGTGGACTACGGTATCAAAGACATCGTCATCGGCATGCCGCATAGAGGAAGACTGAACGTGCTGAGTAATGTCGTTCGCAAACCCAACGAGTCCATCTTTAGTGAATTCTCGGGCTCAAGTGAGGCCAGTGACGAGGGCTCCGGTGATGTCAAATACCATCTGGGCATGAACTTCGAACGACCAACTCCTTCCGGGAAACGCGTACAGCTCTCTCTCGTGGCCAATCCCTCTCATTTGGAAGCCGAAGATCCGATCGTGCTCGGAAAGACGCGTGCCATACAGCATTACAACGATGATGAGAAAAATTTTCAGAGTGCGATGGGTGTCTTGCTTCACGGCGATGCTGCTTTCGCTGGTCAAGGTGTTGTCTACGAAACCCTCGGCTTTCACTCTCTGCCTGCCTACTCGACTGGTGGTACCATCCACATTATTGTCAACAACCAGATCGGTTTTACTACCGACCCTCGATTTTCGCGGTCCACGCCTTATTGCTCCGACATTGCAAAGGCCATCGACGCACCTGTTTTCCACGTCAACGGTGATGATGTTGAAGCCGTTAATTTCGTCTGTCAACTTGCTGCTGACTGGAGAGCTGATTTCAAAAAAGACTGCGTCATTGACATTGTCTGCTATCGTAAACAGGGTCACAACGAAACCGATCAGCCTTCCTTCACCCAACCGCTGATGTACAAGAAGATTCAAACCATGAAACCGGTGCTGGACAAATACGTCGACCAGCTCTTGAAAGAAGGTACCTTCACCAAAGAGGACATTGAGGAACACAAGAAGTGGGTCTGGGGAATGCTCAATGACAGCTTCGACCGAAGCAAGGATTATCAACCAACAGGCAAGGAGTGGTTGACATCCGCGTGGAACGGCTTCAAGTCACCCAAAGAGCTTGCAACCGAAGTTCTTCCTCATCCCCCAACTGGTGTTCCCAATGATGTCTTGAAGGAGATCGGAGACAAAATTGGCGGAGCGCCAGAAGGTTTCACTGTCCATCGTAACCTGAAACGTATCTTGTCCGGCAGAAAGAAGACCATTGATGAAGGCAAAGGCATTGACTGGGCTACCGCAGAGGCTCTCGCTTTCGGCACTCTTTGCCTGGAGGGCCACCACGTCCGTGTCTCTGGTCAGGATGTTGAGCGTGGTACTTTCTCCCAACGCCATGCTGTCTACCATGACCAGGAGAATGAGCAGACGTATACACCTCTCAACAACTTGGCCAAGGAGCAGGGCGCCTTTTCCATCTCCAACTCTTCCTTGAGCGAGTTCGGCGTCCTCGGATTCGAATACGGCTACTCACTTTCTTCGCCTAATGCGCTGGTTATGTGGGAAGCCCAATTCGGTGATTTTGCCAACAACGCGCAATGTATCATCGATCAGTTCATTGCTTCTGGTGAAGTCAAATGGCTACAGCGATCCGGTCTCGTGTGCTCCTTGCCTCATGGTTATGACGGTCAAGGACCCGAGCACTCTTCTGGCCGTATGGAACGATATCTACAGCTCTGCAACGAGGAGCCAAGAGTGTTCCCTTCAGCGGACAAACTCGACAGGCAGCACCAGGACTGCAACATGCAAATTGCCTACATGACCAGTCCCTCGAATTACTTCCACATTCTCCGACGACAAATGAACCGACAGTTCAGAAAACGTGAGTGACACGTTTCCGATTGCTTGTAAGTATTTGCTAACAATCTCTAGCGTTGATGGTCTTCTTCTCGAAATCTTTGCTCCGACATCCTCTGGCGCGTTCTGACATCGAGGAGTTTACGAGTGAAACTGGATTCCAGTGGATCATCCCGGACCCAGAACACGGCAAGGCTATCGCGGAGCCTGACGAGATTGATCGCGTGGTCATCTGCGCAGGTCAAGTGTATACTGCGCTCTACAAGCATCGTGCCGACAAGGGCATCAAAAACACCGCCATCACCAGAATCGAACAGCTCAACCCCTTCCCATGGGCGCAACTCAAGGAGAATTTGGACAAATACAAGAACGCCAAGACCATCGTCTGGTGTCAGGAAGAACCGCTCAATGCTGGCGCGTGGAGTTTCGTCCAACCCCGTATTGAGACGCTACTGAACGAGACCGAACACCACAACAGACGACACGTCATGTACGCGGGACGTGATCCTAGTGCGTCGGTGGCTACTGGTCTAAAGGCCAATCACTCTAAAGAGGAGAAGGAGCTGCTCGATGAAGCTTTCAACGTCAAGCAGGATAAGTTGAAGGGCGAATGACTGGCCGATGGTGTCACAGGGGCTAAGGTCCTAATGGAATAGGAGTGGGTGCTATGAAGTGCTGCCGTTCGGACGAGCAGATGTGGAGAATACATGCACGGGGAGGATGGTCGTCACCTGCCTACCTCCGCTAGGATGACTGTAAATGTTGCGTATGCTCGTATTCAGGCGTGCGGGCTAGTTTAGTGTAACTCAGATTGATACCTTTTTCGCTTACTTTACCTGACGAGCGTCTCAATGCTGCTGCTTTTGCTGTAGGTGTCTCTGAAGCGGCATGATGCTTACTTAAGAAGTCCGGAGATTTGTGGGGATGGCGTGTAGAGATGTCCAGCCTTGTCCCTTTTTGGTAGCCTTGCCGCTCGATAGATCACTGACGAAGGTCGTCAGCCCGAATTACTGAGGGGAGCCACGAATTCGACTATGGGTAATATAGGGGTCAGAGCGAAGGCTGTCTGTTGCAACCAACAGTCTCCCGAGGACACGTACTGAGCCATACTTGTAGACATGACGGAGCACAGTATGAATCTGTATTTAGCACCCGGCGCATGCTCTTTAGCACCACATATCCTTCTTCACGAAGTCGGCGTGCTGTTCTCCACGACTATAGTCTCCGTCAAATCGGGACTTCCTGCCGAATTCAGGAGTGTGAACCCGAAGATGCGGGTCCCAGTGTTGATCATGGACGAGCGCACTATTACTGAGGTTCCTGCGATTATGCTGGCTATCAGTCAATTTGCGCCTGAGATGGGGTTGATGGGTGGCACGGATCTAGAGAAGGTTAGGGTGTTGGAGTGGTTGAATTGGTTGTCTGGCACGTTGCATGGACAGGCGTTTGGGGGATTGCTCAGGCCGGGACGATATACGGATGATGAGGGCTTGTATGAAGCGATTAGGGAGAAGGGGTTGAAGAATGTGAAGGAGGGGTTCGAGCAGATTGAGATGTGGCTTGAGGAGAGTCAGGGAGGGGAGTATGCAGTTGGGGAGAAGTTTACGGGTGTTGATGCGCTTTTGTATGTGTTTTATCGGTGGGGTGTGGGAAGGGGGATTGATATGCAGAGGGAGTTTCCGAGGTATGCGGAATTGGTGAGGGTGGTGGGTGGGAGAGAGGCGACGGTGATGGCGTTGGAGGCGGAGCGTTTGGCTCCACTGTAGGTATTGAGGACCTCAGGGACCTGTCGGCCTGAAGCCGGAATGAAGGCAGCATCATGGTTCATGAGCGGATGTTGTAATGGTTTTGGGAAGCGCAACAGGTCGAGTGTCAGTACGAACTTTAGGTCTTTGCACGAGAGTTTCATTGCGTTATTATAGTCTCCGCCAAGTCGTTGTTAGCTCCTGCCGAGCTTGGACTGACCAAACTTAACAACAACATCAACAATTCGCCGGACGACCGTGCCTTCCGCATCTTGTCACGAATGTACAGACAGCGCACTGTAGTGCACTTGCAAGACCCCGGTCACCGCAGAGATGACGCCGAAAACGACCGTCAAAAAGAAGACGATGACTGCAACCACCAACGCCGCCCATTCAACCCGGTTTCGACGGTCAAACCACCATTGTTGAGGACGTCTGGGCTTGGTCTGATTATATCGCTTCTGGATGTCCGCCAGTCGTTGTCCAAAGTAGGGATAACGTCCCAAGTTGAGTTGATCTAGCCTTTTGACTCCCGCTTCAAATCCAGTCTCCAGATCCGCTTTGAGCTTTTGGACATACTTTCGTGTACGCCTCCTCGACTTGTCGCCTTTGCTCGGGAACAGCAATTGCATTGTACGCTCAACCTCTCTGAGAAATCCATCTGGGAAAATATTGCTGGATCGTCAGCTTTTTGCATTGCAATGGTAATCAAGGCATGAGCCTCACCTGACATCGGAATCTTGGTACTCTTTAAGGACTGCAGCATGACCAAACACATATATCGTAAGGTTGTCCATTTCCAGATGCTTTGAGAGATCACTCGTTGTTCGAACAGAGAAGCCACCCGTCCTGATCAAGTTCTTTGCCTTGAAGTCCAGTGAGAGGACTGCTCCAGGATCTGGATCTCGTATGGGAAGCGCGCTCCTCATCAATTCCGCCAAAGCTGCATTTTCATCTTCGAGGATTAGCGGGACGAAGAGCCAAAGGCGGAGAGCAAATTCCACCGCATTTGACACTGCAGGTTCAGTTGTCGGCTTCAATAACTCATCGGGAGGGTTATTACGTATAGCTGTCTTCACATCTCGCAGTTTTTTCCCGATCAAGGGCTGGATCTTTTGCACAAGAGCCACAACCCTGGTGGTCTGCCCGTGTATTTGACCAAGACTTGTTTGCTCTTTGTTGACCAGATGTGGATCCTGAAGCAACCGCTCGTAATGTTCGAAGTATGCGTCAGCCTCGGCCGACTTTGGTGCGATCGAGTCCAAATGCCATACTTCTGCGAGCAGTCTTCCGATGATCTGAACTCTTTTGTTTCTTTCGGCCTTCCAGCGGACCATGTCTACCATGCCTAGCAAGGATTCTGCGATGCTTATGGCCTCGCAGCAGACCAAGAAGACATTATTAGGTTTTGAGGTGTCGGGTCGTACACTAACCACTCCGCACGCTTGTGCAGCTGCTTATCCCTAATAGGCGAATGCTCAGCCTCACCACTTGACATCCTGCGTGCTGAATACCCATGATATCGGACAGCGATCTCCAGTACTCTCCGCAGGCGGCCACGCTGCTGATAGTTTCCATGAGGATGGACGGTTCGATTCGCAGACTTTCCACGATCCTCTCGACGCCTACAAGCTTTTGCAATGGAGCTCCCGGTTCCAAGCCCAGCCGACACCACTATCGGCCTCGACACGCCCGGCAATCCAGCCTCAACAAAGACTGCGGCGATCGACTCGCCCGTTCATTACCGTGAACAATTCAAGAGCTGGAAAAGCTTGAGCTCTGAGGCAAGGAATCATTGCATCAGTACCGAGTGTTGTCGCCATCAATATGGGCAGCAGAAAGCATGGCCGGCAGCCGGCATGCTGGAGCGCGCCTGGAATACTACCATATTCAAGACAATGTTGGACATACTCAACGACGAAGAGAACCAAAGTAAATTCGGTGGCTTTCGCCGCAGAAGGAAGCCCGTACTATTGTCACCCATGCTGTTCATGCTCAGCAAATCTGGTGTCAGAGCCGACGCTATTCCCTGTGTGGTATTATTAGTTCCGAAAAAGCGCAAAAGCGCAGCTGAGAAAGCTACTGGTTTCTTGAAGCAACACAAAAGTCTTCAAGCATACGGCTTCCAGTATACATGGCAAGTCGAAGAAATTGCAATTTCAGCCGACAATAATGCTTCACCAGGCGCTGGGTCTCCCCATCAAAGTGACCACAGTCTGTGTGGCAGAACTGTTCTTGTTTGCCCTTCAAGCAACATCAAGTCGTCCCCAGGTCGACTCACGACGGTAGGAGGCGTGCTGGGATTGGGGCCGGGAACTCGATATGCAATGACTTGCGCGCACGTGTTTTATGATTTCGGAACCGATGATGACGACTCAACCGAAGAAGCGTCGAGCGACGACAGCGATCTGGATGACACCTACGCATCTAGCACATTGCGCACGAGTCTTTCTCAGCGCCACCCAAGCAACCACGTTCTCTTAAGGCCCCTTCCACCTGAGTCCTTGGATCTCCTTCATTATTCTCAATGGTCAGAGACCGATTTGAGCAGTACAGCAGAACAGATAGGCAGCTTCTTGGTCAACTCGCCCTACCCCTACGCACTTGTACCCATGGACTTGATCTTCAACGCAAGGCTGGACTGGGCGTTGGTAGAGATCACTGATCCTATCAGGCTGAAAGAAAATATTTTCGAAATAGGAGGGACACGATTCCACCCGCACCCGCAGACCAGCACAAAGCTGCCCCCAAACGGGGACGTAGTCATTCTGTGGGAATTCCTGGAACCGCGCCAGGTACCGAGCTTGGCAACGAAGACAGCATTGAATCTCCCCTGGACAAATGGCTTCGTTGAAGTTTGGGCAATTGAGTGCAAATCAGGTAAGTGTGACCCCAGAACGGTACCGATAGCCGTGGTAACGGAATCAAACTACAGGGCCTGGAGCATGTGGTGCCTGGGTGGTTGAGCCAGACAGCGGTGACGTGGTTGGCATTGTTGTAGCTCACTGCACTACTGCTCCTTTGACGTGGATGCTCCCAGCATATGAGGTTTTTGCAGACATCAACTCTCGTTGGGAGGCGTACGAGATGCAAAGAGCAGCGAGACTCATGACCGCCTTGGTACCGAGTATGGCTCCGACGGTTCTGCGCAGTGGCAATTCCACACCAGCGCTCCATTCAGATGGTTCGTCTTTTTCATTGTATCCATCCCCACCTTTCTTCAAGGGGGTCCCATCCGGTCCCGGCCTCATTCGGCTTTGGCGTTACAAGAGGGATCCCGGACTACCGACTGACACAGCTGTTGCACAGATCTATCGATGAATCACGCATCGCGTCCGTATGTACCGCTGTCGTTTGGACGGTCGCAGGCATCACAATCGTTTTTTAACCCTGGCGGTCGATCGGTTTTTGAGCATTCTGAGTTCCCACCACCCAGTCCGGAAAGCATCCATGCTTTGGAAGAAGAGAGTGGTGATACAATCTCTGAGAAATCCAGGACCAACCAGGAAACAGACACTAACAGCGATAAGCCGGAGTAAGTTCTTGACGACAGTGGGTAACAGCCATCATGATTCTGTTTACTTACCTACCCATTTATTCAAATTTCTCGGACGAGCCTCCGGATCCGTATATTGACCAAGATACATGTTTTCTCCAGATTGGCGGAGTGTTCGCCATGCTAGCATCAGAGTAGAATCCTTCCGAGTAACCTCGAGGTTTTGCGTACCGACTGATGGCAGGTTCAACACTCGAGGCGCTTCTGTATGCTCGTGACTCTACGTGTAGTTGGTGGGATTTGAAGCAGGGGTCAGCTTTCGAATGAGGATGTTACACAGAGGGTTAGCTAACAGGAAAGACCTGTTTGATGATGATTATATAGTCGTCACAGGCAGCCACCTAAGGCAGTGATAGTGTCACAGTAGTAGTGAATCGCTACACAAGGAGAGGCGCATACACGCATGGTGTGCGAGATCCACGGACAACTTGTTCGTGTTTATATGTCCGGCATTGACAGTGGAGAGGTGTTGCGGCATTCCAGCACGCAACCGCTAGTATATTTTGCCCAGGGATTGTCAAGATCGGCTTCTTCTGTCGTGCTTTGCTCAGATTTCAAGCACGCCATCTATACGAGGACTTGGTATCCACTCAGCCATGTGAACCACTAGTCTGCTGGACCACGACTGTGGTATTTTCATGACTGGAATCAAGGCAACTTCGCGCTGGTCTCGGATGGCCAGTAGAATAATCACACCCGGAGTAGATAAAATTCAAACATCCCGCAAGATATCCAGTAGACTCCAACACATGGAGCCGCAATGCAACGCGACTCCATACGAAACCCAGACAGGGACTTGAGAAACTCACCGAATATGACCTGCTAAACTCCTGCTACGTCTTCAAGTTAGAACCTTAGCCTATTCTTGTTACGACATGAAGTCGAAGACTCTGTGACCTCCTCGAAGAATTGGACCTTGCAATCTTTGCGGTAGGCCGTCTTTGCTCATGAAAACGCTGAGTGACGAGCAACTTGCCAGCCTGGCAGGGCAATATTTTGCTCCTGAGGGCCTGTATCAATAAACGAAGTCACTGCCATTCCTGGGCAGCCTAGACTGTGGCGTGAAATCCTTGGTAGCGGGACAATGGACAGAACTCATAGTGACATACACGGTTGGAGGGAGTGGTCTTGCTGATGGTGCATGGATCAAGGGGACCTTCAAGTTTTATTCGGTATGGCCTCTCCAGTTGCTTTTGCTCGAGTACAGAGACTGCATGGCCGCTAACATATGACAAAGGATTGGGCGCTCTTTCAGACATCGGATCCTGAAAAAGACAATTACATATCAGCAGAATACGTGCCAAATGAACTGCACCCGTCACAGACACCGGCAACGGTGCAGTCTCTGGCTGTCAGGTTTGACCAAAAAGGCCATAAAGGCCCTTTCAGAAGGCTGTAATCATCGACGTTGTCGATGGTTATCTCAACCCCGGTGACAAAATCATCGTCCGTGTCGGCGATACACGCCATGGATCCCGTGGAACTCGCGCACAAACCTTTGTCGAAGAAAACTTCTTGATGCGCTGGTACGTGGATCCGGTCGGCACTTCACGTTTCGCCCCAATCAAACCTGATATCGCGATCAACATCCGGAGCGGGCCCATCGCGAAGCTGAAAGTGCTCTCTCCGAGAGTAGTCAAGCCTCATTCGATATTCCCAATACATGCTCATACTGAAGATGCATGGGGGAATGCAACAGTGAATCAAACTGATCTGCGAGCTGTGATCCGCATCCTCACGCAAGGTACCAGGAAGGAGGTATCGCAAATATCCTTGTTGATGAATGGGCAAGGTTGGACCCATGCCTCTTCCAACTTCACTGCTGGAGAAGCAGGTGCCTATATCATCACCCTGTCGGTGGTCAACAGATCAGGAAACGTCCTTTTAAGGCATGTTGACCATCTCTGTGTCGAAGCATCGCTCTCGGTGCCGAGAATACTCTTCGCAGATCTCCATGTGCACTCGGACGACACAGTGGGCACGAATTCAACTTCATACAATTTTTCGTACGCGCAGAAGATCGCCGGACTTGACATTGTAGGATATACGGCAAATGACTTCAACATTACCCATGAGCGTTGGAACAAAACACTCGATATTATTCGCAAAGTCAACCGACCAGGGCAGTTCGTTGTCTACCCTGGAACGGAATGGTGTGGAAATTCGGCAGCAGGAGGGGACCACAATGTGGTATTTCTCGATGATCCGAGTGTTTCGAAACCTGAATTTCCGTTCGATCGCAAAGGGAATGTCGCACGGAGTTCTCAGTGGAATGAAGATGGGCCGGCAGAGTTAGTCCCAATTGCTTGGCCGCTCGACGAGGTTTATGCGACGTACGCACACTCTCCGGAGTCGCATCTGTTGATCCCCCATGTTGGCGGAAGAAGATGCAATCTAGCATGGCATCATCCGTCTCTCGAACGCCTGCTCGAGATTGGCAGTGCTTGGGGCCAGTTCGAGTGGTTGCTACAGGATGCTGTTCGAAGAGGTTGAAGATGGGCGTTTGCGCTAACTCTGATGAGCATCGTGGAAGGTGTGGTGGTGGCGTGCCTGGGACAGCCGTATTTGGAACTAAAGGAGGCCTGTCAGGCGTTTTGTCAGATAGTCTGGACTCTGCAACAGTGGCGAGATCTCTGAGGGCGCGACGTACTTTTGCGACATCGGGAGAACGTTTGGTGGGACTGGCGGCCACCGTTAATGGGGCTGTGCAGGGCGACGATGTCGTGGTGAAGGCAGGTCACGGCCTGATCATAATGTACGACTTTTATGGATCGAGCGGATTCTCGTCGGTCGAGGCATGGGACGCAACTGGTTGCTTTTTCGACGCAATCTTCGGACTAGCTCATCGGCCCAGTTGCTGGTGAAATGGGGAGGTGCTCGTCTGTATGATCGATATCGAGAAGCTGTATGGGACGGAACACTCAGTCTCGACAGGAGGTCAACAATTGCAAGCATTCGTCCCTTCGGCGGAATCCTTGATGTCCCTGAGGAAGTCGTCGAACAGACATCACCAAACGAAATTCGGTTCCAGACCCGCACAAGTGGTGATTTTGACGGCGTTGTCATATCTTTCGCTGAATCCAGCGTTCTTCCATCGATGATTACCATATCTGGCACTCTTGGCGGGTATGTTAAAGTTGGTGACGCATTGGAGGGAAATCCACATAAAACACAGCCAGTATTTCGACTCGAAACCACTGCAGATGAAGCGGACAAAGATGGAGGAAAGCTCGTCGAGATCAAAGGCGGAGCAGATCTCTTTGTGTCGGTCGAAGTTGTCTCCGATGCCCCACTCCCTCATGATGTCAATGGGGCGATTACCGTGAAGGGAAAGGGCCATGGTGAGAGACAGGCTGTTTATTTCGTAGGGCGAGAGTGGAGCGGCGGAAAAGTTATCACCAGTCCGCTCTTTATAGAGTGGCGGTAGTAGCATCGTGGTAGGAAGCAAAAAGTTTTAGTAAGAGCGTGCAGCACGAGAGGCCGTACAGGAAGTCATTCGTATCATTCAGGCATAATCTACCCACTACCAGCGTGGGCATGGATTTTTCACGCTATGCCATGTACTCTCGCACAGCCCTCCTCTTCGCTCCTCCAGTGAGTGCCTGAGCAGCATTATCATTAGGCGTGGAGTTCCCGTGTCCACAACCACCATCACGAGTCTGAGCAATAATGGCACCAGCACAAAGACCACTGTTGAACCCACAGCACCCAGATGCACAATCTGCATCACTCAAACATTGACCGGTGATGAACTGCTTGCCAGCGCCATTGCCGACATTCGCGGCTCCAGCGAGACTGCTGTTGATTGTGGTCGAGGCAGATTCAGTTGGTGTCGGGGCTGCTGCAATGCTAGCGGACAGCGAGTTAATAGCGGAAGCAGCTGTTGCGGCAGGGGCTGCAGCGCTGCCTCCTCCAGTCAAAGCCTGAGCGGCGATGTTGTTCGGCGAGGTGTTGCCAAATCCGCAACCACCGTCACGCGTCTGAGCGATGACCGCTCCGGCACACAAGCCTGTGTTGAAGCCGCAGCATCCTGAGGCGCAGTCTGCGTCGCTCTGACATTGGGCGGTGATGAATTGCTTGCCCGCTCCGTTACCGACGTTCTCGGCGCCAGGGAGGCTGCTGTTGATGGCAGTCGATGCTTCTTCGGTGGCTGTAGCAGTGGCTTCGGTAGTCTCTGCAGGACCGGCGTCTGCTGCTGAAGTGGCTGTTGGTGTGCCGCCGGCTAAGGCTACAGCGGCGCTGGAGTTTGGTGTGGCGTCCCCAAATCCGCATCCACCGTCACGTTCCTGAGCGACGACCGCACCGGCACATTTACCGGTGTTGAAGCCGCAGCAGCCTGAGGCACAGTCTGAGTCTGAGGTACAGGCTCCTGTTATGAATTGTGTGCCGTTTCCGAGAGCGAGGAGAGTAACTGGTAGACGACGAGGTTAGTCTGGCAGTCCGGTGGATGGGAGATGCGAGAACTTACAGTTCAACAGGAGAAATAGGACGGTCAAAGACCTGGGGATGCTAATTTTGGACATTTTGAAGGAATGTTGGTGTGGTCGAACTGTTCCAGCAGTTGATGGTTTGAATGAATGTAAGATGATTTTGCGCAACGAGGCTGTAAAGAAAGGACTGAATGTGCGAGGCTATGAAGAAGTAAAGGAGGACAATAATGCGCCCACGAGAGACGAAGGGATCAATTTCAATGAATTCACCCAAGCATCGATGCCTTACCGTGAAGGCTTTTCTCCTCCTTCACCCCTTTTGCCCAGCCTCGAGCATTGTGACTATTGTTTGATAATCCATTGGGTATAGAGGATCGACTCACTCCGTGCAATGTCCAAGATACGCGATGTCACGGTCAGATCCAATGACTTTGAAAACGAAGACAGGAGAAGTGTTGTTCTCAGACGAGAAGTTGCAAGGCTGAAACTGGCAGCCTTGTGTAAGTGTTGCAGGTTGGTCGTTGGTGTTGCAGATGCCAAGGGGTTTTGTGCGGGGAGGACACCCATTGGTCCAACACCCAGCGACTTCTGAGGCATACCGAGTAACAGTTTGGCTTGGTAGTTTCATCCAGCCATGCTATGCTACTGTGGGAGTTGGTGTTTGCCTCGTTGACGTCGAGTAGAATTTCTTTTATGTAATGCGTTTGGACTCAGTCGGTGTCCGCAGAGGATCAGAGACAATGTCATCCTATTGTCTGGAATGCAGATACCCAAGACGAGGTGCGTCGATTGACACTGCCTCTCTTCTCGACTTCAGACATCGTCTCGACTGGGCGATGTGATCTCTAGAGAAAGCGGCTGTGTCCGCCAAGCTGTAGTATCCCAAGCTCTCATCATGTGGTATGAGATATCGCGCTAATCATAAGGTCGTCATCGCTATCATTGGAGTCTCTTCAGCGCCTCCTCCACTGTGCTCCGGGGCAGCTCGGGCACGCTCACATCAAATCCATCCTCGTCCACTCTGTTGATGGCATAACGAGGCGGTAGCGCGTCGACTCCACCCCAGATATCTCCAGGAAGGAACTCGCCCAGGTCCGCTCGAAAGTTTAACCTCAACTGTCGATCTTGTTCGTACAGATCTTCGAGTTGGTCATGAGCACTTGAAACGATACGCTCCATCTGCTTCTTTGCCGTCCGTCGCCGGTCAACCTCGACAATAAGCCCATCATACGCACGGAGAAAATTCGAATAAGAGTCGCAGAGATCTTCCATCCCGGCTATACCATCTTCAATTTTGGCTTTCTCTTCGTGCCATCGAGTTGCGTGCCGTGCCGTTTCTACCACGTAGCTTGACAATCGTCCAGAAATCTTCTCCAGCAATCCAAACGCTGTCATGACATCGCCATGGGCATTTTCTTGTCTTTCGCGCCAGTGGTATATTCGGTCGAGATGGGCCTCCATTTCAGCATTTCGATCTTGCAACTCCATGACAACCTCATCAACCTCTGCCGCGTCATTCTCGAGGACTTGGAGCATTTCTATACGTTCTTCTTCATTCATGGGCTCAGCCGGCGCCTGCAACTCGTCCATGCCCATGCCTATAGCATCGGGCAGGTCTTCCGCTTTTGCATTCATCGTCTGCACGACGGCCGCGCCGCCACCTTCTGTGTGCTTGATTGCAGTCACGCAAAGGTCAAAATGTTTGACCAGGCTTTCCAGCCCTTGTGCCATCTCCCTTGCGTGATGTTCCAGAAGAGAAAGTGTCATGGACATTGTGGGCTGTTGCAACTCGCTTTCAGTACCTGATATCTCTATTCTGTTGTTGAGGACTTCGTTGATGGTCTGCAAGTCCTCTTCAAGGGTCTGGATCGACTGGTTGATCTCATGTTGATCATTCTGCACGTTATCAATGGCCACTTTCATGGCTTCCTTGATCTTCTCGAGTCCGTCATCATCGACGAAGTCGTGTAAGGTATCCTTACCTGCGGCGCCTTCGAGTTTGCCTTGCGACTTGAAAGCCTCCTCGACTGTGGTTTGTTTCAGAAAGTCTACACATTGTAATAACCTTGCGCCGGTATCGTCCAATTCTTTAATGACTGCTTGGAACTCTTGCTGTATGGCATGTGCGGCCGACTCCAACTCAAATTGTACAGCCCGGAGGGTCTTCAATCGGGTTGATAGTGAGCGGCGAAGGTAGGTAGTCTTCGCGAGGAGCGCAGTCGTCGACTCGATCGCGGCACGTGCTTCAGAGAGGATAGTCGTGGCTCGATGGACAAGGTGGATGCTTCCCAAGGAGCGTTTGGAGGCCACTAGGTAGGAGACTATTGTCTCGATGGTAATTGAGCCAGTATCCGCAGCCTGTAATGAGTGCGAGGGCGAGGAACGCGCGGATCGCTGCTGAGCAGAGTATGGGGATTGCGCCATCACCAGGATAAGTGAGGAGATATCCCAGGACGGTCGAAGGTTTAATGACACGACTGCAGGGGTTTCATCCTATCTGACCAGCCCGCAGCGAACAGCGGATGAGCGGTCAAAATCAAGAGTATACAGTATTTCTAGATGAGGAAAGCATGGGATTTCTGGATGCATGCACCTCGTATCCATTGGGTGATCGGGGCACTTGAGAGAGACACTTCTCCAGATTCCCTAGAGAGTTTCCGTGCTTCCGGACAGAAAGTGGGCAAGATGCAGGAACCAACGAGTGATGGTCGGGGTCGCTTAATAAAGGTCAGAGGCAACGGTTGGGTGGATTTGTAAATTGTGTTTATGGTGAAAGACAAGGCATGCAGCACGCAATCGCACACAATAGACATTAGTCAACGCGGAGCGGGAAATGCCTTGATGCCCCGGGGACATAATCCTAGGTGTAAGACCAATAAGCAGGGACTGTGGGTGACAGAATTCTCCGCTATGGGTGGTACGCCCATTATTCTCTGGAGTCAGACTGAGAATGGCCCCTCCGCTCTTCGGCAGCCGGTGACTTTGACTCCCAGACCGCAGTCCTCACTTTTTGCTCCTCTCGCACCATATCGACGCCACCATTTACAATCCCCAACCCGCACGTCAGGCTGCGGCTCTTCTGTCATACTCTCCTGCATATTACTCCAGGTCCTCTGCGGTCTGTTAGCTACTTTGGATCTCTCACCGTGACACAGACACACTCCTTCCTGTGCAACACACCAGGTTGAGCCTTCTGCGATAATCGAGATCACGATCGATATGTAAACAGCCCTATCCAGAAACCACAGACAATACAATGCCGTTTGACCTGATCGATAGGCATCGAGAACAGTCTCTGGTGCAAGAAGAATGGGAACAGCCATCCAGAAAGAGATTGCGCCTCAGTCTAGCTGAAGAGCAGGATGACTGTGAAGAGAACGTACATTCCCAACACATACCAGACGCTTCGAAAGATAAAAGTATAACAATCGCTTCCACCGCAAAGCATGCCAGGGAGACTGTCGCCCCCTTCCTGGCCAAACACATACCCTCTCAATATGCTCCTCTCGGCAAAAATGGCAAATCAAACATTGATGCAGCAGAAGATTCCAATTCAAAATTCTGCTATCGCCATCGACCGGACATGCTGTGTCGACGACAGGCGGACGAGCCCTCTATGGACAAGCTGCAAAAAGATCTGGATGCGCTCTCTCAAGAAGACCGTCAAGGCATTGTCCAGGTCTGGTCGTTGTTCTCCGCTGCGCCTTCCAAGCACCGAAACCTGATGCTGCAGGGCATTCTTGCTCAATGCTGTTTCCCGCAGCTTTCTTTCCTCTCTGCGAACGTCCAGAAGCTCATTCGCATCGACTTTATCTCGGCTCTGCCTGCAGAAGTCGCCTTCCGAATCCTCTGCTTTCTGGATACCATCTCGCTGTGTAAAGCTGCACAGGTCTCGCGGAGGTGGAGGCAATTGGCGGACGACGACGTGGTATGGCATCGCATGTGTGAGCAACACATTGATCGAAAATGTACAAAATGTGGTTGGGGTCTACCGTTGCTGGAGCGAAAAATGCTACGAGCCTCGAAAAGACAGATCGAACTGCGCGCCGCTGGCAATCATTCGCTCGAAGCGGGCTCAGAGGCCCCCATACAGCCTCTCGAATGCACTACCGACTCTGATACCGAGAGTCACCACGATTACTCCGATCTCGAAAAGCTATCTGACGGCCACCTATCCCCAGTTCAAGTGAGAAGACCGGCACTGGGCACCACCGACAGTGAATACAAGAGGACAAGACCTTGGAAAGATGTATACAAAGACCGATTCAAGGTCGGAACCAATTGGAAGTACGGACGATGCAGTATCAAGATCCTTAAAGGACACTCAAATGGCGTCATGTCACTACAATTGTGCGACAACATTTTAGCAACAGGTTCCTACGACGCCACCATCAAGATCTGGAATCTGGATAACGGTGAAGAACTCAGGACCCTGACAGGCCACACGATGGGCGTCCGATGTCTGCAATTTGACGACAACAAGCTCATCAGCGGCAGTTTGGATAAGACCCTCAAGGTCTGGAATTGGCGGACCGGCGAATGTATCGCCACCTACAACGGCCATCAAGAAGGGGTCATCGCACTTCACTTTGACTCCAACATCCTTGTGTCGGGGTCTGTAGACCACACCGCTCGCGTCTGGAACTTCCAGGACCGGTCCGTTTTCACGCTCCGTGGACACAGTGACTGGATCAATTGCGTCAAGATCGATTCCGCATCCCGCACGATATTTACCGCCTCGGACGACTGCACGGTTAAACTGTGGGATTTGGACACCAAGAAGATAATCCACACTTTCGAAGGGCACGTCGGTCAAGTACAGCAAGTCCTGCCATTGCCGCCCGAGTTCGAGGCCGAGGAAGGGGAAGAAGATCAAGACGAGGACTCTGACCCGGGCAGTCCTTCAAGTCAAGTCACTGTCAAGTCGGAGCACAACCACAACGAGAGCAAGGCGTTATCAATCGACCGCACGGGTCTGTGGCTGACGCAGCAGGACCGTCCACAGCCACCGCGCTACATGCTGACTTCGGCGCTGGACTCGACGATTCGGCTTTGGGATGTACATTCAGGCCGCTGCATCAGGAAGTTCTTCGGGCATGTCGAGGGTGTGTGGACCATTGCGGCGGATCACTTGCGCTTTGTGTCTGGGGCGGAGGACCGCATGGTCAAGGTCTGGGATCCACGCACGGGGAAGTGTGAAAGGACGTTTACTGGTCATGCTGGTCCGGTGACATGCATTGGGTTGAGTGATAGTAGGATGTGCAGTGGTGGAGAGGACGGCGAGGTGAGGGTTTACAATTTTACGGCGTGATTTGATTTGAGCTAGGATCGGGATTTGGGTCGGGATTGAAGCGATCTGCTTCTGCTTGATGGATATTTGGTCGAAGGAGTTTCTTCTCAAAACGGTCTTCGAAATCACTACAGCACGGTGCTGAAGGCGTTTGGAATTATACAGGGCTGGGCCCTAAATACTGGTCTCTCGTGGATGAAGGCGCATTGCGGCTGTATGTCAATCATATGTAGCTGGTACTGTTGCTGGAAAAGGTTGGGTTGAGTTGGGTTCAGTGAACGGCCAGGCAGGCAGACAAAATACCGTTTTGCCATTGAACATGACGTTTTCTCTCTAATCGATGCTAGAACAACACCTGTATATGGGCCTTGTGACTCTCATGCCGGTGTGAAGTAGTAATGTACGCATTATGTGCCAGGCATGATCATATCCTACCCAAACGCCTACCGTACCCATGCGGGTTCATTCGTAAACTCCATATCTCGTACTGACTTACATAACCTTGAACAGTCGTTGCACCTCATGGACGTAGAAAATCAATCTAAATACCCGTAATACGCCTCACACTCCGTCGTCCACCCTCACCAGTCACCTGGATCTTCCCTTCTTGCTCTAGACTCCGCAGTACTTCCTGGAACTCACTACCCTCAATCTCAATGGTGCTGCCTTCGCTGACGTGACGGTATAGATCGGCGTACCGTGCAGCGCCACCACTACGCACGCCTGCATCGTCATCCACAGCAGACAGAACAGCGCGCTTGAGATCTTCTTTCCGACGTCTGTCGCTGGCACTGCCGCCCTCCGACAATAAGCCCATGTCGATCAGGCCGGTGCGCGCGTCTGTTGCTGACGCTTTGATAGCGGACTTGATCAGGCGGACTGCCTCGGCGACATCGGCCTCCGTGACGGTGTGCGCGAGACGCATCTTCGCGTGCGCTTCACTAAGGCGGATCATGGATTCGAGTTGTCTAGTCGTCGCGGTGATACGGCGGTCTGAGGCCTGGATTGAGGATCCGAGAGAGCGCATCTGGATGTAGGCCTCCACTAAGGATTTAGAGGCTTGTGGTGTTAATTGTGGGTGAATGTTCTGCCGTGCGTAGGAAATGTAGGCTGTGAGGAATTCGACGGGCTGGAGAGTGTTAGTTTGCACAGCTGTAAAAGGTGTGGAAGGCAACTTACAAGAACCTCCTCCCGGGAAGCGTTCTCGGGCATATCTTCAAGATACATGCCGACCAAGTGCTTGGCTAGTCGTCGGTCGTTCACTTCGTCGATGCGGTCCAGCACAAGGTAGACGAGGTCGAATCTGGAGAGTAGCGTGGGTGGGAGGTCGATGTTTTGTGGTACAGGCAGGTTAGGGTTGTACTTGCTGCCGATGGGGTTGGCTGAGGCGAGGATGCTTGTTCTTGCGTTCAAGGTTGTGATGATGCCTGCTTTGGCAATCGAGACTGTCTGCTGTTCCATGACTTCGTGCAGGACAGAGCGGGTAGAGTCGTTCATCTTGTCGAACTCGTCGATGCAGCAGACACCTCCGTCCGAAAGGACCAAGGCGCCGGACTCCAAGACGAGCTGTCTCGACTCGGGGTCGCGAGTCACGTATGCTGTTAGACCGACCGCAGACGAACCCTTGCCTGACGTGTAAACACCTCTGGGTGCGATCTTGTGGACGTACTGCAGTAATTGTGACTTGGATGTCGAGGGATCACCACAAAGCAGGACGTTGATGTCGCCTCTGTATTTGGGACTGCCACCCTTTTCGAAAGATTTGTTCGTACCGCCGAAGAGTTGCAGAAGTATGCCTTTCTTGACATCGTCAAGCTCGTAAATACTCGGAGCCAAACTTCTTGAAAGTATGTCGTAGACGTCCTCACGAGCTGCAATTTCCTGGATCTTAACTTCTTCCTCAGCTGTGATTTTCCGCGTTTGTTCAGCATCACCCGCTACTTGTTCAGAGAGCTCCTGCTCGATCGTAGAGGCATCGATGCCGAGTTTTCGCTTGTCGACCTTCTGAACGTGGAGCACATCAACATAAGTCTTGAACAGTGCCTTGACCGTCCGTTGTCGAGGATTGACACGGACTGGGTTGCCTCTAAAGATACCGGTGACTTCAATGCGATCACCAGCTTTGCAGACATCCACCAGCTCATCATATACGCAGAGAGACACGCTGTGAGGCGTTTGACCATCTGGTACCGAGTCAGGTGTTTCCTGCAACTTGATGACTTGCTTGTCTGCAAAGACGCATCGATTATGGACTATGTCCATGCTGTCTCTAGATTTGCAAGCAGTTCGAGGGCATTCTGTCGGCTCTGCAATCTTGCCACGATCGATAGACACATACATAGTATGGTTGCACACAGTGCACTTGAAGAATGCTTCCTTCATGTCTGGAATGACCGGAGTTGCTCGAATAACCAGGCCTTTGACCGAAATGAGCTTGTCAATGTCTGCGGGATCAAGATCGCGCATGTTGACCGTTTGATCCAGTCCAAATGGTAAAACCTTCCAGGGTCGAATCTCCGCCTCCTCAACGAGGTCGGGTATCTCGTCAGCGGCAGGAGTAGCAGCAGGTGTTGGTGCAGCACTTCCAAGATCTGACGAAGGTAAAGGCGGCATGGAGCTTCCATCCCTTGCTCTGGACGCGGTCGCACCATTTCGGGCTCGTTGTAATTCTTGCATTTCTTTCTGTGCGAGTTCGACCATGACATCTTTAATGCACTGATCCATCAGGGGAATGATCTCCTGTGGATAAGCTTGTAGTTGATGCCAGAGCTTAAGAGTTGCGGGATATGCTTTCAAGTTGCGGGCATCAAGATTAAGGCCATATACACCGAGTTTTCGCATGTCTTCAAGCATATCGATGTATTCTTTCTGATCCGCGGCTGCCCCTAGAGCTCGGGTCTCTACTTCAGAATCACCGTCCGCCCACATCCGATATTTTCTTGCATAGTTGTAAAGGAAATTCTTGAATGATGACATAGAATCCACAATGGAGATGTTGGTGCCCCAGATGACTCTTGTGGACTCGCCTCCCATCACATCTGCTTCGGACGTATCAGGATTGAGGTTGGAAAATGTGGCCTCTGAACCCGGCTCTTGACCTTCTCGGACGGGCATGCCATCTTCTCCAATGTAAATGCGGCGACGATTGGCTGGAGAGGATGCAAATGTATCTGAATGTATATCACCTCTTCGAGAAGAAATTCGGGGTGGTCGGTCTTGACGCACAAAAAGCCCGCTGCTACTGGTTGGAGCATCTGATTGAGCGCGAGTGTTGTTGCGAGCAGGACTTGAACTGGGGTCATATCGGACAGGAGATGATTCTGCCACTAGAGTCAGAATGTGCCATACACAGAAAGGGGTTTTGCAAACCTGCAGCGGGCCTCGTGGAGGCTCGAGGTGTGGTCTCACGGTCGCCAGCATTCGACGACTGCGCTGGTGGAGAGCTAACAATTATACCATCACTTGCGAGCGGAGGTGCTGCCGTTGACCGGGCTGGCGACGATTGGAAAAACAAGGGCGAAGATGATGCGACTGCGGCGCCTCCATTAGGGGCTTGCCTTGTACTCCTTGGAGTTGCTTGAGGTTGTTGTGCTGGAGTTGAGGACTGTGAGTTACGTGAGGAGTGGCCTCGTCGGCGAGATGAAGGCGTCGACGACATTGTTGGCGATTGTCAGTAGGCAGAAGTGCATGCAGCAACCTTGCCGTTCGTCTTTCTGGTGTTTAAGGAGTTTGCGAGAGATCGAACGCGTCGCGTTGACACGAAATCAGTTTGCAACCACTGACTGGCGTAGAAGTCGCGAAGAGCGCGTAAAGTGGTTCTTGGCAAGTTTGTTGCGCAGTTAGACTGGATTCCTTCCTCTCCATCTCCATCTTCATCGCTTCTTGCACACTTAATATCGGTATTGTTTGGGAAGATACTACGGCATCGGCCATCTGAGTGTTCCTTCTGATGATGACTACCTTATAACTAAAGGATCTTCAATCCTGGAACTGAGGTATGTACCAATCATCATCAACCACCAGTTTCACCCTGTGCAGGTCTTTTCCAGTTATCTTATCCTTGTCCGCGATATAATCACCGACCTTCCTGCTGCAGTCGACGTATCTGCCAGACATGAAATCCATCTGTCCGGACGCCAGGACGATAACGATGCCAGCCGGCAACTGCGGCGTGTCCCATTCTACCTCCTTGAAGAAATGAACGGCCATCTCTGCTGATTGCTTTTCGCCCTCGAGCTTGGTTGACACATAACTGCCATCCTTGATATTTCCCTCCGCCGCCTCTTTAAAGTCGGTATAGAATCGAGTTTTAATCGCACCAGGATGGATGGCGAAAGTCTTGATCTCACTGTCTTTGTTCTCGTGATGCAGATTTTCGGCGAGCCGGACCATGCCCAGTTTCCCAAGCGCATAGCTGCTCATCCCTTTGCTGACATGGGCAGCTGCACTGGCTGTGAATATTATTCTTCCACCCTTCTCGCGTCGCATGATTGGGACGACTGCTCGACTAAAGTTGAAAGACCCTTGCAGGGAGATGGCCACAGTGTCCCACCATACACCAGGGTCCGATTCATGAGTGGCCAACCATTGCGGAGGTCTACCAGCATTCATCCAGAGTACATCGATCCTTCCAAATTGGCGATCGACCTCGTCAACAAATTGCTGCACTTTGCTGTAATCTCTGACATCGAAGCCTGCTGTCTTGGTCAACAGGTTGGGGTTGATTTCTTTGCATAACTTGGCTGTTTCGTCCACTTCTGCAATCTCCAACGCCATCAAACTGAGAGATTTGATTGCTGTATGAGCGAAGAATTCAGCTGTTGCCCTGCCTATACCTCGTCCACCTCCAGCGATGAGAACATGGCGATCCTTGAGTAAGGCACCAAGATCTTTGTTCTTCCGAGGATCAGAAGCATACTCGCAATCATGTTGTGAACCAAGAAATCTCTCTGGAGCCGGCTCACCCATCGTACTGGATGGAAAAATAGTCAGAGTGGTGGTTTCGGTATTGTTGACAAAGGCACAAGTACGACGGCATGATCGATCTTCGCCGCAGATTATATACTCCCCACCGTTTGTCGAGGCGATGTCCTTGGAGGATGTGGAGTAAGTGCAATTCCCGTTTCTTGCCTTCGGCTAATCAACCCTGGGTGACTACCGCACATTCATGTCAATGACTGTGTGGGGAAGACACTGTGGGGTTGGGGTATATCGTGCGTTCAAAGCGTCCTTGCCCTTTGCAACCATTTAATTCAAGGTCGGGAAGCCAAGCTTTATAGCCTTGCAGAATGTCTCCATCCACTATCAATGAACATCATCCTGTTATCATCGTCGGATGTGGTCCAGTCGGTTTGACTGTTGCGGCCAACTTGGCGAGGCTGGGAGTTCCAGTTTTGGTGTTGGAGAGAAACGCTGGGGTAGACCAGTCTCCACGAGCATCTGCATATCAGCCCTGCGCACAGGCCGAGCTGCTGGAGACTGGTACGCTAGAGGATGTGAAGAAGGAAGCTATCATTAACGACAGGCTCTCATACTGGATCGATAAAAAACGAGTTGCATACGTTGAAAAGCGAGAAGGCGGACAGATATTCCCGGCTGGTATCAATTGCCCTCAACCGCAATTGGCAGCGATACTGCTTAGACACCTAACAACTCGCTACCACTCGCAAGTCAAATTCAATCAGAACGTCGCTGAAATAACTCAGCATGACGACCAAGTCTCAGTGACGGCTATTGACGCCAACACAAACCAAAAGACGAAATATACCTGCGACTGGCTGGTAGGTGCAGACGGAGCTGGATCCAGTGTCCGGAAACTCTCAGAAATCCCATTTGAGGGGTTTTCATGGCCAAAGGAAGATTTCGTGGCCACCAACATCCGCTATGACTTCTATCAGCACGGCTTTAGTACCGCCAATTTCGTCCTCGATCCGGTCAATTGGGCGGTGGTAACAATCCTTGGAGCCGAGAAGGATCTTTGGCGAATAGCCTTCGGAGTCCGGGCAGGGCTCACCAACGATGAAATAAAAGCCGAGCTAGACGAACACTACAAACACATCTTCCCTGTTTGGCCGGTCAAGTATGAGCTCGTCCAGCTGAACAAATATAAGCCGCACCAAAGATGTGCTCAGACCTTCAGGAAGGGAAGAGTCCTGTTAGCTGGAGATGCTGCTCACGTACGACCCCTGTCTCGGAGTTGTATTTGGACCATGACTGACCTAGTGGCAGAGTAACAACCCCATCGGCGGTCTGGGCCTCACGACCGGTCTTCTCGACGCTGGTCCGCTCGGCCGCGCTCTTGCAGCAGTCATTCAAGGCCGCGCTCCGGACAATCTGCTGGATACATGGGCTACGGCACGACGTGAGAAGTGGCTGACCTTCACGAATGACTTCTCCATAGAGAATAAGCGGTTGATGCAGAGAGCTGGGTACAGCGACGATCCGCTGGGCATATGGAAAATCGATGATGTCGCGCGCGAACACCAGATGGAGCAGTGGCTTGCAAACGCCACGCCAGAGAAGAAAGATGCGGATCTGAAGTTCTTTAAAGCTCTTGAAGATCCACAGGCGCAGCTCATGAGTCGGATGAAGCAATGGGAGATCACGATGGATCCAATGTGGATGGCGCAGTACGAGGATCCCGAGGTTGTAAAGTACAGAGTGTCTCTGCGGCCGACTGCGCTATCGACGAACACTTCAATGGGTTAGGAATGACGGCGAGGAGTCCATGTATGGGAGACTTGACATGGTTTTGAGACTTTGCATAGTATGCTCAAGCAGGTACGATCTTGTCTTCAAACATGCTCGGGTCATGGAATGGCTTCATGTCCAACATCCTCCAGCTCTGGGCTGCGTGCATGTCTAGGTCTGTGACTTTCTTCGAAAAACCTATCCCGGTCGAACCGTCGTTAAGATAGGTGACATTTCGTGTCTGTTCCAGAAAGCAGCGGTCAGTCATGCTCGCAGAGTCTTTTTAAGGATATGTGTCTACTTACCAGTCCCAAAGTCAACTCGATCGAAGTATCCATGATACCCGGTGTGTATGTCCTCAGTGTTTGACCCTCTATTGACCGAACGAGATTCTCCGCCACGAACATGCCTTGCATTGCAGCTGCGCGACCCAGCTTCGGACCAGGTAGGTCGATCACGTCGCCGCAAGCGAATACATTCTGAGGAGCACCCTGGACTTGAAATGTTGGTGCGATGCGGATGTAGCCGTCTGATGCCACCGAGGACGGAAAAGCATGTTTGGTAAGGTCTGAACACGGCTTTTGTCCTGTGCATTGGAACTGTCGATTGGTGAGCAACCGTCAGGCCATCGCTAGGGTTGACGATACTTACCAGAGCGTCGCACTTCAGTCTCTTGCCACTTTGCAGGACCACCTCGGTAGAGTCTTCGCTGTCTAGACCAGAGATGACACGTTCGCCCAAGCACAATTCGACACCAAACTCTTCAAGAGACTTTCTTGCAATATCGTGCAGGCCTGAGTCGAAGCTGTTCAGCAGCTGTTTGCGAGAGTGCACCAACGTCACCCTTTTCTGCGGATACTTGGATTTGATATCGCCTGCTAACTCGACACCAGCGGCGCCTCCACCGACGATCACGATGGTCTCTGCAGACTTGATCTGTGTCTGTCGCTCTTCGAAGAACGTCATACACCCAGCCTTGTCATTCGCATCTAGTTTAGCCGGGTATCTGGCTTTCGATCCCGTGGTGATGGCGAGGTATTCGAACGGGATCGATGTACTGTCTGCTAGTGTCACTTGATTGGGCTCGATCTCGACGACTTCTCCTTGACGAAACGAGTATGCTCCAACAGGTGCAAGGGAAGGCTGCGTTGGGTAGGGAATGAATGCATTCTGGGTGTGGCCTGAAATCACCGAGATGCGGGGAAAGTTCCAGGTGAAATGGTAGTGGGAGTGCTTCTCGATCACAATCGCTCTGTACCCGGTGGGCAGGGACTGTGCAAGCTGCTTGGCGAGAAAGAAGCCGGCGAACGATCCGCCGATGACAACCACATTCTTGGGGTCAGCGATTGCTCGGTATGTCCAGTGGTGGATACTGGCTTGAAGGCGCAGTTTGATTCTCCAGTAGGTGAGTGAGAAAATGACACCAATGGCTTTGAGAAAGAGAAATAGTTTGGGAAGCATCGTGAGAAGCAAGTAAGGCATGGATACAAGGCAGGGCAGAGAAAGGGGCGATCTTGATCTTATCTGATCAAATGATTGGGATTGGGTAATGGTCCATGGAGACTCCGAGTATCGGATTGCCACTTTTTCGGCCATCAAGGGGCTTGGTTTCGAGTATTGCGCTGACGGGGATATCGAGTTCGGCCGAGCTTGCTTGTGTCCGAATCTCTTTGAACATCAAATTCGTATCCGGTGGTGCCGAGAAAGAGCAAAAGCGCACTGGAGAAAGGACAAGGAACAAGCCGCGTGTGCGTAAGATTCGAATGGCTATTCGCGTGAACTCTGCTCACCTACTCCGTCACAGACACCTTGCTTGACCCCGAGTTCTATGGCTCAAGCAAACCCTTGTGCATCGTCATTGGTGGTTTCTTGGCTTTCACGTAGTTGATGTTTTCTCTGGTCTGCTCAAAGTGCACACAGCCATACCTCAGCAGTTGAGCGAAAGTGCCGGGCTCGTGATCCTTGTTTTCGTTGCCTTTCTCTTCCCACAGGACGCCCACCGAGGAAGTGGTTGTCAGGTTCTTACCATGGGTGATCTTCTGCATGCTCGATTTTGTCAGTAGCCGCCACACGAGCTTGTACGCTGTCTTGTATTCCTCGGAGTCCTTGGGTGCTGTCAGCTTTGTCGCCAGTGCATCGAAAAGGCTTTGCCCTGCGAAGCCGACGGTCGCTTCGGCGCCCCAGTCTTCTTGCAGTGCATCAAACAGTAGGACATGTTTCTGCCAGTAATCAACACCACTGAAACCATTGCCAGTGTCTTCTAGCATGCAAAGTCTCATCCAGGACAAGACTTGGCCAATGTACTCGAAAACGATTTGAGGCTCCACTTTGAATTCCCAATGGTAGTCGGCGGCTTGCGACTCTTGAAAGGTGTTCTGAAGAGCAAAAGCGACCAGAGGATTCCCAATAATGCCCTCGTGGTTTTGACGGTCTTTCCAGAGGAACACAAACAGATCATGCCTAGTATTTCTTAGTCAGATTGACGTTGACTTGGACAGCTGCCGACAACTTACCAATGCTTAATGAACGGGTCGCCCTTTCGACTTGCAACAAAATGATTTGCCATGGTTGTGGCATACATGATTGGTGCAGCGACCTGGTAGGGTGACTCCGGGTCTGCTAGCTGGTTCCAGCAGATTCTGTCAAGATTTCTGATAAGGATGATACCAACATCCATGTAGACCCCACCGTGTGTCCACAAGCACGCTCCTCTAAGAAAGTCGGCGCTGTGTGGTCCGACATATGGGCCAGTCATGGTCCCATCCACGAAAGAACGTGGAAGCAGGTCGGCAGATACAAAATTGAGAGCGTAGTTTGGCGAGTCTGGAATGGCGTTTAGAATGCGGATGGTCCATGAAGGACCACACAGGCGAAACCAGTCGACAATGTTGCGTTTGCACCAGTCAGGCATTGCTTGAGCACCTTTATCCCAGAAGGCCCAGATATTCTTTTCGGACGTGACAGGGACATGCTCCTCTAGTGTGGCAAAGATCTCTTCCTCGGAACGTTTGTCTAGTGGCTCGACGTAACGCAGTTGATCCTTGAACTCCGATGGAATAGCCAAAGAAGCAGAAGACGCCATACCGTAGATTAGGTGAAGGTGTACAGGGGAACTGCAACAAGCGGGCTCAAAGATATTTTCACGGTAGCAATTGTCCGAGGCAAAAACGAGTGCGAGGAGAGAAGTCTCACATATCTTATATTCTTGCCCATAAACCAAAGTCTGGCGGTTGGCCACCAGAGCATATCTCACATGTAGGACGCCTGACAGCGTGGACCCGGAAAGCCTGAACAAGACAGACGTAGAGGCAAAACAGCATGCGCTGCCATCGCAGCTGCCGCATCATTGGAGCAGTCAGAACCATCGCGAGGCTTTCCTGTGGTAGGCCTGTGTAACGAAGACGGGGATGAGAGGATAAATGGGGAGCGAGGAACGAGCAAAAGAAAGTGGTAGGCGCCGATCCCAAAAACAATCCATCATATCAGCATCACGTGTCTCGTATAGTGGCTTGCCTCAGCACGTGACTCGTATAGTCGATGGTCAATTAAACCTTCAAGTCACGTGTTAGACGCGGCAAGCGCGTCCCATCTCGCGTTCTCCCCACCCAGTTCAACACCATCGTCAACGCAATTCGTGCGCGCCCAAATTCAGAGTCTTGGGACAGACGTCCAGGCTCAATCAAGATGCATATCAAACAGATTACGATACAAGGCTTCAAAAGGTATGCTTTGTCCGCTCTTCCTGGACGAGTTCCCGGCTAACCAGTGTCGCAGCTACAAGAACCAAACCGTCGTCAACCCATTTTCTCCCAAACTCAACGTGATAGTTGGGCGCAATGGATCCGGGAAGAGCAACTTCTTCGCCGCCATTCGGTTTGTCCTCAGCGATGCCTATTCGCAGATGGGTAGGGAAGAGAGACAGGCACTCATCCATGTAGCTATCTCCCAATCTTGGGGTTAGGTCATTCTGACGGCAACTAGGAAGGCTCGGGGTCGGCAGTCATGTCTGCCTACGTCGAAGTCGTGTTTGACAACTCGGATGGCCGCTTTCCCACCGGCAACGACGAACTGATCCTCCGACGTACCATCGGGCTGAAGAAGGACGAATACTCTCTCGATCGCAAGAATGCGACCAAGCAGGATGTCATGCAACTGTTGGAGAACGCCGGCTTCTCAAGGGCCAACCCTTACTACATCGTTCCTCAAGGTCGAATCACGCGTCTGACCAATATGAAAGATAACGAGCGCCTTGATGTACTGAAGAGCGTGGCTGGTACACAACAGTTTGTCGCAAAGAAGGAAGAATCTCAAAAGATCATGAACGAGACCAACAACAAGCTCACAGCAATCGACCAGACCTTTGAACAAATCAACGATCGTCTTGCGGAACTTGAGGAGGAGCAAGCAGAGCTTCGGGATTTTCAACAGCAAGACCGTGAGAAACGAGCTTTGGAATATACACTATTCACCAGAGAGCAAGACGAGATCAATAAAGCGCTGGCTGAGTTAGAAGACAAGAGAGCAGGGGGCATAGATGACGCCGATGAAAATCGTGAACGCTATGCGGAGGGCGAGGACGAGATGGCTCGAATTAGCCACCAGATCCAGATTCTCAACCAACAAATCCATGCTGCCCGACTTGAGAAGAAACAATACGAGGAGGAGAAGCGCGAAAAGGCCAAAGCACGAGCCCAGGTGGAACTGGAAGAGAGAAATCTATCCCATGGCCAAGCAGCCGCTCAACGCACCAAAGAGACACATGATCGCGAGCTGAAGCAAATCCGAGCTCAGATAAAAGAGGTTGAGAGCGAGCTCAAGACGATCACTCCGCAATTCGAGGCTGAAGTGGCCAAAGAGCAGTCGGTGAAGAATCGCTTGGAAGAGGCGACTACCACGCAGCAACATCTCTACGGCAAGCAAGGAAGAACTGCCCGGTTCAAATCGAAGAAAGACCGTGATAATTGGCTGCAAGCCCAGATTGGCGAGGCCTTTGAGTCGTTATCACGTTTCAAAGCAACTCGTATGCAGACTACAGAAGGCATCCAAGAAGATCAAAAGCAGATTTCCAGTCTGGAAAAGGAGATTGAAACCCTGCAACAACAAATTGGTGGTCAAGACGACTCAGTCGATCACGAGATCCAGAAAGCCGCCGAACGGAGAGAGAAGCTAATCGATGACCGCAAGCTCCTCTGGCGGAGAGAAGCGCAACTGGACTCTGAGTACTCTGCGGCACAGGATGAGCTGAGAAAGGCAGAGCGCAACCTGTCACACATGATGGATGGCAACACCAGTCGAGGTCTCGAAGCTGTGCGTCGCATAAAGCAACAGCACAACCTGGACGGATGCTATGGTACTCTGGCCGAGTTGATCGACGTTCCTCAACATCATACTGCCGTCGAAGTGACTGCTGGAGCTTCCCTGTTCCATTACGTGGTTGACAACGACGAGACGGCCACAAAGGTCATGGAGATTTTGAATCGAGAACGTGCTGGACGTATAACGTTCATGCCTCTAAATCGACTGAAGGCAAAGACTGCGAACTTTCCAAATGCCCAGGATGCTAGACCCCTCATGTCGCTCATCAAGTACGAAGACAGATTCGAACCAGCTGTGCAACAAGTATTTGGCAAAGCAATAATTGCTCAGAATCTCAGTATTGCTGCTCAATACGCGAGAACACACGGTCTTACTGCAGTGACCCCGGAAGGTGATCGGTCTGACAAGAAAGGTGCATTGACTGGTGGTTACCACGACGTACGTTCTTCACGGCTCAAGGCAACCAAAGCAGTCGTGCTCGCCCGTGAACAATTCGAAGCAGTCAAGGCTGAAAGCAATGAGAACAAGAAGAAGATTGAGAAGATTGATCAAACAATCACGAAAGCAATGAGCGAAGTGCAGAAGCTTGAGCAACGGAAGAATCAATCGCAAGGCAACCAGAGACTTCTGAGAGAGGAGATTCGAAACAAGGTGGACATGCTTCAACGAAAGAGGGACGACTTGGAAGCGAAGCAGAAGCAGGAAGCTGCCATTGCTGCCAGCGTCAAGCAATTGACTGATCAACAGAATGCTTACCAGGCCGAGCTGGGCTCAGACTTTAAGAAAGCGCTGAGTCCAGCTGAAGAGAATCAACTCGAAACTCTGTCGGCCACTATACAGAAGCTTCGCAAAGAGTACAATAATCTATCAGCTTCCCGGGCAGAGATTGAAACGAAAAAGGCCAATCTGGACGTCCGTTTGAACTCGAGTCTGAAACCACAACTAGCTGCACTTGAAGGTGACGAGATCGAAAGTGAGGGCAGTGTGTCAGGCAACCTGAAGGCCAAAAGAAGTGAATTAGCACGCCTGACTAAGGAGCTGGATTCGATACAGGAGACGTTGGACGGTCTTGACGAACAGATCGAGACCTCAACCGCCCAGGTCACCCAGCTGGAAGCACAAGCCGCTGAAACGAGACGACAGCAAGAAGAACTGGCTAAGGCCATTGAGCGCCATCAGCGACGTCTGGAGAAGTCGGTCCAAAAGAAGGCGGCTCTGCAAGCCTCGAAACAGGAGACTATTGACAACATTCGCGAACTGGGGGCTATTCCCGAAGATCTGCGAAAGAGTTACCGAAGCACGGATTCCAATACGATTGTGAAGAAACTCCAGAAAGCGAAAGAGGCGCTGAAGAAGTACAGTTCTGTCAACAAACATGCTTTCGAGCATTATCGCAAGTCTGCCAAGCAACGTGAGGAGTTGGAGGCGAGACGGACAGATCTTGAAGCGGCAAA
>KN846952.1:4254066-4328407 GCA_000835395.1 Exophiala sideris | reverse complement strand
ACCCTAGAGGACAGCCCTAGGAGGAAGCCCATGAGGCGAAGCACCCTAGAGGACAGCCCTAGGAGGAAGCCCATGAGGCGAAGCACCCTAGAGGAAAAGCCCCAAATACCAGGAGTCTGATCCACCTTGGATTTGGAGGGAAGCCCCAGATACCACGAGCCTGATCCGCCGTGGATTTGGATGAACAAAAGCCCAAAGACCATGAGCTTGATCCGCCATGGATTTGGATGATCCGCTTGCGATGAACACTTCGCAGCGGAAGCTCTGACACGCGAGATAGCCTCTGAGCGGAGATCGTTGACAAGCGAAATATTCAGTCTCTGAGCACAGATCTTCGACCAGCGAGCCAGCCTCTGAGCAAACATACAAACAAAATCAAAGCCTCAAGATCCCGAGTCACGCTTACACAACGCTGCTCGGTCGCACCTTGAGCGGCAGCTACATTCAACATAATGGGCTGTTTCATACACGTTACTACACGTTCACACAATGTTATCACACGTTACTACATGTTATCACACGTCAAAAGACACGTTCAAGACATGCTCCAGCTATCCTCAATTACGCGTTTAACCACACGCGGCGGCTGCCAGCTACGTTGCTTGATAAGACACGAAAATTTATACCCCTAAGAAAAGCGAAGACGAGTGGACGATCCTTTGAAAAGCCGTCCTGACATAGGAATGAGCAGATTGTACCGATCACAGGGGTGTGTCAAGTCGAAGAACCTCTGTCTCTTCTGCCATCATCGGCACACATACAAGGACTCCAATTATCGTGAAGTCCCATCCTCAAGACCGAGGAAAATCTACATATATCCTCAGAACACGAGGATCAATCCATGGGAGCATCACCTGCACCATACTATCATTACGTTCTCAGATCACGAGGACTGTGGGCAAACTGAGGGAATCAACAAAGACCAATGCATCTTAGTTCGTCCTGAACTACCAAAGCATGACAGGTCGTGGGATCTGGGGGTTCTGAGGGATTGAGGGCTATGGGAGCCGTTCCACTCCACTTCAGTCGCGTTGTCGTGCCAGCCACAGCACGCGTGTGAAGTTGGTTTGGAAGAGCTCATCGAGCGTTGAGGAAGCCAGATCGATCTGTGGCATCGTGTTTGGCGGAATTTATGCTCCTTACGCGCATCGGGCCAATTCCTGATGTTGCCATTTATTTTTTTCATCATTGTTTCGTGCCTTGAGCCGTTCTTTGGAGAAGAAGTTCCATTACCAGTACGCACATCAATTCAAGCTCTTTGGTATGATATACGGACAAGTAATGGTACAAGTTCTTCCTTCAGCCCAAATATACTCTTACCCTTTCGCTTCTCCGCAGAAGCATTGCTCAATCCGAGGACACCTGCGTGAACGTGCCTGGCATATTCGTCCCCTCATGACTACCGGCGCCTTTTACATGCATGCCTTTTCCACCAATCCTTGAATCGATCAAAAACCTTTCGCTTCTTGTATGCGAAGTTCGTCATTGGGACAACGTCTCCAAGGGACGACCGCGCGTAATCGGAAGACTTACGAACGATTATATTACCATTTTGGCGTAGTGTCATATCGATGTTGTTTCGGGTGGAGCTTCCTCGTGTGCCCATCAACCCCGTCGACCTTGTCAAACCACTTCGAAGGCTGTGAAGATCGAATCGCTTCCTTGGCACATGACCACCATGCTGCGCGGAGCTGTCGTCGGAAAAGAAACTCTGGGCTTGACGAAGAGGTGGACGAGAGTTTTGAGGCGGTGCCGGAAGTCCGAGGCTCAAATTCAAATCAGAAGATGTCAGGGGAGGACCGAACTCTGGAGGCGCAAGCTGAGGAACAGATCCCAGCCATGGAAGCTGCAAGCCCTGACGGGTACTGTTCAAAGGCTCGATGATGCTGGTATTGCTTCGGTGTGTACGCACCGTGCGAATTGAGGCTTTGCGGACGACATCTGCACTCTTTTTCACCGGCTCCGGCATTGCCGCCAACATACTGGTCCATCTCCGCGGCATGGAAGATGGAAGCAGTACACTTCCCGTTGAGATCATCGTGGATGGCTGCACAATCACTGATTCACCACTCAATTCAGCATATCCGACTATTGGCGAAGCCATGCTGGGTTCTTCCGGCGACTCTGTTGTTATCCATTCGTCTTCGGGTTCTCCTTCGCCGTCATGCAGCTCGTCTGCGTCCAGCATTGTCAACTGCCCAAAACTTGTGGATTTCCTTTTTGACTTGAGCATGATCCGCGCTCTCCGTCTCCGATGGGAAATCTGTCTAGCAAGGACATCGCTCTTGGACCTGCGGTGCAAGACGTGGTTACCGACCGGGCTCAACTCGTGGTCCGTGTCGAGCGAACCCTTGGTGGACTCCGAGGGAGTGATACTCAGGTCTGAATGCCTTTTGACTTTGAATTTGGTCAATGGAGGATCCGAATCAATGTCCCCGAAGTCACCAGAAGTTAGCGATACTTTTGTACCTGTCTGGAGGGAGGGCAATTGGCTGGTAGAAGGCAAAATTTGCCAGCCGGAGGACATCTGCCTGTTGATGGTCGTTGATGTCATGGCAGAAGGGAGGTTCGCGGATGAACTGTCTCGAAAGGTCTGCGGGACAACCCTCGAGTGCAGTCTTGAGTCCATGCTGGCAAACAGCCGTCGGGGCATTAGCCTACGCTGTTCCGAGCTGGCGAGGCTAGATGGTTGATATGAGCTTGAAGTCGTGGGCCTCATCGAGGGCTGCGACCACGTCTCTCGAATGAAGGGAGGTGCTTTGACTGTGCTATTGCCACTGCTATCAGCACCATTATCAGAGTGATCGGAGCCATCGCTATTTCCGAAGGAAGGAGACCCATCCCCATTCAAGCCCAAGCACTCAATATGCTGGTCCAGGAGAGATTCGACGGTAGATTTGTCGTGCAGGGTGATCTCGGTCGACGCTGTGTTGGGATCTTCAGATTCTCCACAAGACTTGTTCAGTGGCGGCATTGGTCGCTGAGGTTCTTCGTTGAGGAAAGCGCCTGCAAGTCTTACACCCTGTTCTGAGACTGGAAGTTCCGCGAAGGTGTCGGCGTCTGATTGTTCTTTGACGAAACTGAGCCTGCAGAACTTCTGGTCCTGGCCGGACACTTTGCTGTGTTCCACAGAGTAGTTCTCTCCGATCTCGAATATACGACTGAACCTTTTGCGGCTCTGCGAAGACATAGGGCGCTCAGGCATAGGAGATAGGACCTCGCCGGCCGGTTTCGACTGAGCATCGCTGGATGTTTTGGGCCGTTCCCGTATGATAGGAGGACATTCGACAACGGAGAGCGGTCTGAGGGTGAAATCAGGTAACTCCCAGTTTGGACGAGTCTGTACATGACCATCTAAGGCCCCGATCTGAGCATCTCCCTCATGATGATTGACCTGTCCAAGCATCTCCGCAACTGAGTGGTTTGAAGTCCTTTGGTCAAATGCTGGAGAGTGAACTCGAGCGGCAAGGGTGGTCAGATCGCGAGGACTTCGACTAGCATTGGGGAAGAAAGCACTGGCATGGATCGAGGCAGAGGTTCGGCGTGAGGCGGTCGAGCTTCGAGGATAATCTCTTTCGTCTTTGGAATGCCTTCGAGGGAAGACTGGTTCAGCGGTTGCGGACCTCTGCAGGGTCTAACAACATTTCGTTAGCATGTGGCCATGTGCAACGCTCCTGATACGTTGAAGACTTACTTTCTGCGTTGTGCTGCGGCTTAACGTGGGAGTGGTAGTGGCAGCCAGGCTCGACTTTCGTGGTGGTATGACCCCTGTGAAACTATACTTCGACATCTTCGACACTTCACTGGCACGTCGGTTGTGCATTGTTGGTAACTCTGAAGGTCTGTACGCGGATCCTGGCATGGTCCCAAACGGAGATGTTGCCTGGTGGCGGTCTGGCCGGAGTTGATCTCCCATGATTTTCTGATTCATCGTGAAGGGCATATTCGCTTCTTGGTCGTCCGCCAGTGGGGAGAAGCAGTCTTCTTCAATAAATGACTCGGAATAGTCATAGTAACGAGGGGCACTAGATTCAGTGGGAGACTTTGGTAGTCCCGCGAGGGAGGCAGCACTGTTGTTGTAGGTTCGTCGGAGGCTTTGCAGAGACATTGGCGTGATTGTCCTCTGCAGAGAATGCCCATTGGCGATAGACGGCACATTCATTGAGGACACGGCGGGCGAAGGAAGCCGTACGAACGACGAATAAGAATTGTTCAATTCAGGGCGGTAGCCGATCATGCCAGGACGTCGAGGCATTATACCTGGCGATGAACCAACAGTGGCAGCACTTCCTACCCTTGGGTAACCTGGTCTCAAGTTGTATCTGTAGGCCTGTGACTCGCTGAAAGCAGGGGAAGAGGTCCGATGAGCATGTCTCCGTCCATGCACGGATCGTATCATTGGAGAACTGGAATGTAGACTGTTGAAATCCCGCTGACCGCGCAGGGTGACGAGCGATCTGTGTGTATAGAGTCCACGTTGCCCAGGGCCAAGTGTACGGAGACCTGGAGATCTATGACGATGACCTGCTCTTTTCGACCGCAGTCCTGAATGCTGTGACGACGAATGAACTGTCTCGCGGCCTGACAAGCCAGAGGAGGAGGGAACCGGTCGTGGGCCATAACGACGGTGAGAACGTCTCATGTGAGGGGATGTCTGATGACGGAGCTGGGAGGCAAATGATGTGTCAAAGGAGCCGGAGCGAAGTCTGCTCGATTGTAGACGAGAACCAGATCGAGGTATTCTTGGTGGTCGTACAGCGAATGGCCCAGTATCGCCCAGCTCGGTCGTGGTTTTCAGCATGCTCTGCACAGCACTGGACCGCAGAGATGTCGTGGATGTCGTGACAGCAACATTGTCTGGTTTGCTGCCATCAGGTCTTGCATCCCTTTGAATGTTCGGGCTGATCTCTTCGAGCGGCATTGTGTATGACCCTATGCCATATTAGACGGCAGTTGGAGGACAAACCTGCGGCCAAGAGGTGTTAAAAGCCTGTGAGAGTGAGATGAAAAAGAGACTGAAACGGGCAGGAAGCAAGGTAAGGGAAGCTTTGATGGGGATGAAGGAACGGCATCGACCCCCAGACGTGGAAGGAGCAACGGCCACTCAGCCCAACGCAGCCGAACCAATTGCCTCCGGCAAGCACCCAAAATCGAAAACCAAAGTCATTGAAGCAACAAAAGAAAAGCATCCAAACGTTCGTGTTCACAGACACGTAATGAAGAAGACACCAACCGTGATAGTAAGAGCTTCTCGCGCCCATTGTATCAATGTCGTCCGTCGTAGCATTTACACTTCTTCAAGATGTTGGCAGGAAGGTACCAACCGTGTCCATGAAAGGCTCTCGAGCCCACTGTATTGATGTCGACCGCCATGGTATCTACATTGCTTTTTCATGTTGGCATCATTCCGATGCCTCCGCCACCCCCACCTCGTCCACCTCTGCTACTCTTTGAGGCAAACGGATTACTAGTGCTGGACCGAGCACTAGATCCAGCACGCTTTTTCTTTGTGACGCCCGCCTTCGTCTTCGGCCTCGAACTACCACCACTCCCACCACCACCACGTTTGGAACCACGTGACCCCCGACTCTTCCACGGGAGCGATCTTCGTTGTTCCGGTTTCTCGGATACGGCTTTGGGTGGCCTTGGGACGGACGTCTGTATCTGTGACACTATATTCTGTTAGCCTCCAAGGCACACGCAAGGAAAGGAACCACTTACTGCGTTCATTGAAGCGACTAACTTCGTCAGCTACACTGAAGTAGTGACTACTTTCCGTCTCCTCAGGGTCGAAATCACTCTCAGCAACATCGTCGACACCTCCAAACTCGTCGTCGCTGATTTCAACCACGGTTGCATGATTCGGATCATCTGGGCGATCTTCTTGCGCTCGCATGATGGCCTCGTAGTCGTTGTGGGCAGTGGTAATCAGTCTGAGCAGCGTCGGTCCGAAAATCTTATACATGTCAGGGTTCAGACGCATGACCTGCTTGAGCTCCTTGTCGCTGGTTGGAAACTTGATGGCTATTTCTCGCAAGACTCGATCAGTAATCGGCCTCTGTCTGAGAGACTTGCGGATCATGATGGCGTCAATCTCCTTTCTGGCACGCTCGACGAAATCGCTGAGGATATGCTGGTGTGTTTCATTCAATGTGCCGAGGTTCTCATCAGTGGTGATAGGTGGACCGAACTCATCCATTTTCTTCTTCCGTTTGCCAGAAACGACATCATCTTCCTCGCTCGACTGAACGACAAAATCATCGTCAGAGGAGGTCGGGCTTTGTTGCATCAGGCGACGCCGCGAAAGAGGCTGCATTGGAGACGAGACGTTGGTGGATGCTGGATAATAGTCTGTTGCCGCAGCCACACCCGTATTGGCTTTGGCCTTCTTTCTGACTTGCGGTTTGGCCTTGCCTTTCGTCTTGTTACGTGGAGACGTGAGGACTTGAAGCTTCATTGGTCTGCGTCCATCTTCAAAGACCTGAGCATTTGGTCCTAGGTTGGCGTATTGCGTGGCAAATCCGGACTTGTTGGTCACGTTGTATTGCGCAAGGGCATCCTCTGAAACAAGCCGGTAGAAGAGGCGTTCAACATCGGTCTTGCCCATGTCGCTACCCAATCCATGCTCGTCGAGATCATCGTGTCCGAGATCGCTAATCTTCTTTGATTTTGCACCCCGATAGACGTCAATGCAATGCAAAAGTGTGACCTGGTCACGATGGACTTTCCGAACAAGTCGGATGGCATTCCGGGCATGTTGAGAGAAGTCCTGTTCCTCAAAAGAACTGGTCGAGTTGCAATTGTCGCACCCATTCTTGCAGTTTTCCGGGTCGAAATGCTCATTGAAATATTCAAGCACTTGAGCTCTCCGGCAATCACTGCGATTTTCGCAGAATTGTACCACGTTTCTCAGTAGCTGCTTCTGTCTTTCCTTCTGCTCCCAGCTGCCCTCGCCTGCCTCGATCATTCGCTTCAGAGACAGCGTGTCGGCATAGCCATAGTACAGATAACATCCTGATCTTTTGCCGTCTCGCCCTGCTCGTCCTGTCTCCTGGTAGTAGCCTTCTAAGCTTTTAGGGATCGAATGGTGGATGACGAATCGAACGTCTGGTTTATCAATCCCCATGCCAAAGGCGATGGTAGCCACAATCACGTGGAAAACTCCGGCTTGCCATTGCTTTTGGATGTAGATTCTTTCCTCGGAAGGCATGCCTGCGTGATAATGCTGGGAGTTGATGTTGTAGTCTTCTCTCAACTGTTGGGCAACCTTTTCGCAGTTGTTCCTCGACAGGCAATACACGATGCCGGCTTGTCCGTTGTACCGTGACTCGATTGTCTCCGCAATGCTGTCCATCAAATTCTGGCCTTTGGCTTTGAGTTTTACCTCATATGTCAAATTCGGCCTATTGAAGCTTTGCGTGAAAACTTGAGCATTGTCCATGCCCAGGTTGTGCATAACGTCGAACTTGACATTTTCAGTTGCTGTGGCGGTCAATGCCATCAGGGGCACGTCGCGGAATTGTTTGCGAATCTCACCAAGAGCTTTATAGTCCGGTCGAAAGTCATGTCCCCATTGACTGACACAATGGGCCTCATCGATGACTAGTCGCGCAAGTCGTCCTCGTCGGTATAGATCTTGAAAGGTCTTCACCATAACCTGACTTTTGTTCAGCATTTCCGGAGTCACGTATAGAAGTTGTACGAAAGCTTCAGGATGCGGTCCTTTCAGAGCGCTGAGAATGTAGCTCCTCTGCTCCTGACTGATGTCTCCATTGATGAGAGATGCCTGGATCTTGAGCTTTTTCAGGTGATCTACCTGATCTTGCATCAGACTGAGTAATGGAGAAACCACAATTGTAACCCCTCGTGTTCGACCACTTTGAACGACAGAGGGGAGTTGATAACAGAGAGACTTTCCACCACCAGTCGGCATCAGTACGAAGGCGTCCCTACCGCTTAAAGTTGCATTGATGGCCTCCAATTGATTGTGGCGAAAACCGTGTAGATGAAATCTTTTCTTCAAGGCCGAAGCCACATCCTTGGACCATGGGTGCTGCATCAGACTCGCGTGTGGGGCGGTGTCATCTTTGGGAGCACCTTTTGAGGGTGACTGTCTGCGGATGTTCTCACTTAACTCGCCCAGGGCCGGGCGTTGGCGAACATTGGGTGAAGCAGGCTCATGGAGCGGCAAGGTTTGCTCGAATTCCTCCACTGCTTTGTACATCTCTTCGTCATCCAGATCGTCCTCAAACTCATCCTCATTGAAGGAGAAGTCACGGGCAGGACTTCCCATTGTCCTAGAAAACCCTCTGACATCGTCGTCATCTTCTTCAAAAGGAGGAAACTCGTCAGCCGTCTGGGGGTGCGGTGGTAATGACAGCGGAGCCGGTCTTGCTGCTGTCCTTGCTTTGCCGTAGGATGAGGTTCCTGGTCGGGGGCGTCCTTGATCCGAGGGATGGGGCTCTCTATGCTCAGCCTTGACACGCTGTGATACTGGTGTCTGTCTGACGGACTGTGTAGAGGGGAGGCCCATGTCTCTGGTGTGCTCCAGGTCTCTGATCGGTGAGGCTTGGTATGACACTTTTTGCGTGGAGGCAACAAGGACATTCTTGGTAGGGAAGCTTGTCGACAGAGGTTGAGGGTGACTCTTGGCTGTACGGGGCGTGTCGGGCGGCTCACTTGTCATAGAAACACCAGCTCGTTCCAGGAGTTTCAGGACTGACATTTGTCGGCCGTCAATATCGACTTTTATTCGTCGGATGTCTGAGCAGATCCGAGTAAGTGCGTTCGTGGGATCGGTTGGGTCGATATCATGACCTTCTTCCGCTAGCTCATCCCGGCGCTCCAGCATCTTGGTTTGTTGGTCCTGCAGTTTCGCCAAAGCCTGGTGTTCCTGCAACAGTAGTGTTGTTGCGGTGATCTTGCTCTCGATATCCTTCAAGGTAGCCATGTGTGTGCTGGCTTGAGGATTTTCGGAACACATGTCATCAAGCAGCGCGATCTTTACAGCTTTCTTGGATTTTTGTAGACGTTCCAATAGGCCCGCGCATAGGTCCGCTCCTGTCTTGACAAAGCTTTTTACGATTCGTGCCTGCTCCTGATTGAGAACCCCATTTCGATCATGGCTAGCTCCACTGCTCTTGAAAGGCTCTTCATGGTCAGGGCCAACTGGTCTAGATTGGCTCGCATTGGGTTTATCGGGTTGCGATTTTGAAGGCGACCCTGGGAAAATGTCTGGACCTTTCATCTTGACCTCCTTTTCATCGTCAGAGTCGGGAACGAGACTTCGTGACTTCTGTGTACGAGCTTGCTGGGAAGGTGGGTGTGTAATCGCCGCCTCCACCACGGATTCCAAAGCATCCAGTAGGTTCACATCGTCATCGAAACCCACGTCAGGGAATTCTTCGTCCTTGGAAAGATCCTTCTCTGTCGGGGGAGTAGTCTTCTGTCTCAGGCGTTCTTTCCCTTGAACGTGACTCTCCTCCGCTATTATGTGTTGGCTTCCTCCACATGGCAAGTGAGTTGTGTTTCTGTCCACGCGCTTTGTAGGGGACAATAAATCCGATTGGTATTCATCACTCTTCCTCTTCTTGCCTCTCTTCTTCGGTAGTAGTTCAATGCGAGAGGCGGAGCTTTCCCTCCATAATTTGGTAGGCGGACCGAACTCTGAGAAGGAAGAGGTGGCTACGTCCTCGCCTGTGAGATCAATTTCGTCGATATCAACAACGCCAGTCGAATCCTCAAACTTGATATCGTCAAACGTTGTCGCCGGCGTACTCGGACGAGGAGATCTGCGAAGGAGTGCCGGTGTCTCGGGTTTCTGCCTCGTTCGAGATGGGGTATGGGTATACTCGACGGACGCCCTGGAAGGATCAGGCGTAGGTAGGGCGTTGATAGGAGTAGGCTGGACATGAAGTCGAGATCTTGGAGCGATTTGTGGTGCCAGTTGCAGTCTTGCCATGTCCTCGCTTGTTGACTCAGGCTCATCGTACTGGCCACCAGCAGCTGCATCAATGACAGAGACGTGCTCCAAAGGACCAAAAGAGTGTGGGTGCTGTAAAAGCCATGTAAGACACTGACTGAGGTTATGCTTCGTCATAGGTTCGGCCCATAGCGCTGCATTGCAAAGCCTGGGGACTCTGTAACAGTGGCAGGTTTTGGTTGTTGTTTGGTTGCGGCTAGTGAAGAAGATACACCAGGCTGCGGTAAGAATTGATAGTACAAGACGCGTCGGATAAAGACGCGCCGGCCACCGTGGGCAGCGGGGGTGATTATGTAATTGGAAGTGATGCGTCTCCACGTGATATCAAATTCAATTTCACCTTCTTGAGGGGCGTTTCTCAAAATATCATGAACGTCAAGATAATTACTACTGAACATACAAGGGGGAGCAGGTAGGGAGATGCAGACCCCGCACATGGATGAGAGATAGCCACGTATCAGTTTGTATGTCCGTGGCAAATTCTGGAGATCGACTTTACGACCTGACAATACCGAGAATTGGTTGCATGTGTCTGATTTCTTCTTACACAGCACTTGCGCAATAACACTTGCGCAATAGCGCCGCTATGGCAAAAAAGAAAGCCAACAAGGCAGAGCAGAAGGCCCATAAACAAGCGAAGCAAACGAAAAAAGCCGCCAAAGGCGACAAGAAAAACAAAGCTAAGGCCGCCGCATTAGACGACTCCGACGTCGACGATGTTGACCTCGATGCAGTGTTGGCGGCGTACGCAGAAGAGCAAGCCAAATACTTGAAAATCACCGAACAAGCATGTGCTCCACCCGGTCCGAGGTCGTCAAGTACACTTGTGGCGTCACCATCTAACCGCAACGAACTCTTCCTGTTCGGCGGCGAGTTCCACGATGGCAACGCAGCCTCGTTCTACAACGACCTCTTCGTCTATCTGATCGACAGGGGTGAGTGGCACCAAGTGATATCCGGCAACAGTCCTCTTCCTCGAAGTGGACATGCTGCCTGTCGAGGAGGAAACACCGGCGGCATTTACATATCAGGCGGCGAATTCTCCTCGCCCAAGCAAAACCAATTCTACCATTACCATGATTTCTGGCACCTTGACACGGAGACTCGCGAGTGGACCAAGTTGGAGCCACGAGGAAAGGGTAAGAGCCCTCCAGCACGGAGTGGCCACCGAATGACTTACTACAAGAACTACATTGTTCTTTTTGGTGGGTTCCAGGATACCTCCCAGCAGACCAAATATCTCAACGACTTGTGGATCTACGATTGCAAGGAAAATGTCTGGCACGAGATGAAGAATCCACCGGCATCCCAAAAACCTGATCCACGGTCGTCGTTCACATTTCTACCCCATGAATCCGGTACGGTCTTGTATGGAGGTTATTCTCGTGTCAAAGCAGCCTCAACCAGTGGCAAGCAAGGAAAGGGCGGTGGACCCCTAGTTCGAAATGTTGTCAAACCGGTCGTACACCAAGATACGTGGTTCCTAAGAATAACAGTACCGCCGGCTGATGCGCCTGGTGGGACCGCTCCCACGCTTCGTTGGGAACGTCGCAAGAAGCCTGCAAATGCACCTAATCCGATTCGTGCAGGCGCGACGATGGCCTTCCACAAAGGTCGAGGCGTAGCATTCGGAGGCGTCCACGACGTCGAGGAAAGTGAAGAGGGCATTGACAGCGAATTCTTCAACGAGATGTTCATCTGGAACATCGATCGGAATCGATTTTTCCCACTCACCCTGAGGCGGCCGAAGACCGGGGCGAAGAAACAGGTCCAGCCTCGCGGTCGTGACCGAGCGAAAGCTGACGAAGAAGAGCTCCTGCGGAATCTCGCAGCTTTGGAGACCAAAGGCTCCGGAGCTGCGATCGAAGAATTAAAGATTGACGATGTCGATGATCGGGACGATGAGCCTCTGGTGACGAAGAAGGAATTCCCCGTGCGCTTCGAGATGCCTCATCCCCGCTTCAATGCGCAATTGACCGTTCAAGATGACGTCCTGTACATGTTCGGCGGCACGTTCGAGAAGAAAGATGTCGAGATCACTTTCTCGGACCTCTATGCCGTTGATCTCGGCAAGCTTGACGGCGTAAAGGAGCTCTACTACGTCGAACCCATCAATTGGAATGTCACCAGCCAAGACAGTGATGAGGAAATGGATGAAGACGACGATGATTACGAGGATTCGGAGATGGACACGGACGAAGAAGATAACGAGACAATGTCTGTGGACGCACCTTCGACGGCGCCTACAGAAGTAATCGTTCCCACGGTGGAAGCTGAGACGGCTATGGAAACCGAGCCAGAGACGAGTGCCGAGCACGATTCGCGGCCTTTCCCACGCCCGTTCGAGTCACTGCGTGACTTCTATGCACGCACGTCGGAAGGATGGCAGAAGCTTGTGATGGAATCGAGAAGCGCCAAGTCCTCCACTTCGACAGAGCAGTCGGTCAAAGAGATACGAAAAGCAGCCTTTGAACAGGCCGAAGAGAGATGGTGGGATTGCAGGGAAGAGGTTCGCAACCTGGAAGATGAACAAGAAGCTGCTGGCATTGGTGAGGTTATCAGCATGGCTGATCGTGGAACAGATACTGGAGGCGCCCGACGAAGGTGAGAAGTCTTCTTCGGTCTAGCTATTGGCGGCGACAATATTCTGCGAGATCAAACTCAACCCATTAGTTTTGAACAGCTCCCACCGCTCCTGAGTCTGCGTCAAGTCAGTCCATCGCGCCTTCTCGGCCTTCACGATGCCACTTCTCTCTCCGTCAAATACCATCATCGTGTGATCTTGTCCCTGACCATATGACTCCCAAGGCTGTTGACTATTGGTGAGGCTGATTACTGCGTCGCTGAACTTATCAGAAGTAATCCTCGTCCCCAGATCGACATTGGGCCCCGCGACCGTGGGTAGCCGGAACAACATCGAATTGCCGAGGGAGTGGAATGCTCGGCCCCTCCAAAGGCTCTGCTCAAACGGATCCTTCTGCTCGAAAGAATACAGAGAGACTGGAATCTCAGAGTGGTCCGATGCAATGGCATTGGCGACATTGGCGAATGCGCCATCTGTCGTAAGCCTGATCAGGCTGTCTGTTCCGCTGCCAGGTACATTGTCTTCCACAAACTCATACTTTTTCAATAGTTCTCGAGTGAAATCAGTGTCTCCATAAACAGCTTTGACAAGGGATACGGCTTCCAGCCCAGTCAACCCCTTAAGGAGAAAAAGTGCAGCTTCTTCGCTTGTGCTGCCAATTACGACTCCTTTCAGCCAAGATGGGAATGGTGTGTTGGACTCGAGAAATGACCCCGCCTCAAGCTCGGGACTGAAATCCGAATCGTATATTGGGAAGGACACGCCAGGACCATTAAGCCGATTCAACTCTTCGCAAGTCAGGCTTCGCAGTGCTGCGAGCTTGTCACCTGCTGGAGCCGTTGGAGCGATTCCCATTTTGGCTATTAAGGCATCAAATCGATCCTGTGCCACGGAAAGAGGTACTGGTTTGAACGATGCAGCTGACAAGATGAATGCTCTTTGGAACGCTGGAAAGTTGGAGCGAATATGCATCAGGATCGACATTGCGCCAGCAGACTCGCCCGCAGCCGTGAGTTCGTATCCATTGCCTCCAAAAAATCCAATATTTTGCTGGATCTGGCATAACGTCAATGGTTGAGAAGAAACTACGGGCGATGACCTGAACATACCCATTGCAAGCCTAGACGCTGGTCATGAAAGCCTAGATTGGCATAACCGTTCTCTCCTCGGCTTTGAGCATCATCTTTGATTTCTTTCGAGGTCAAAAAGCCATATGGACCAACACGGTAATTCAATGAAGCCACGATGATTGGCTTGCTGATTGAGACTGAGTGTTGAACAATGTAGTTGCCATCTGAATTGTTGTTAGTGCTTGCACGAACTGCCAGTAATTATGTGCATACCATATTCATCTGACGCATCCCCATAAGTGAAGGCTCCCCCATGTATCCATACCAATACAGGTAGCCTTTCCTGGGAGGTGAGCACGGACGGAGGTGCATATACGTTGATGCTCAGACACGTGAATTCGGCCGAGTTGCTGGCGTCAATGACTTTCGGGTATAGGTGGCCCGTAAGGTCGTGGATGACATCAAACGGCTGCGGACAGCAAGGCCCGTATTTGGTCGCATCGATAATACCAGCCTCTTTGCGGGGATTGATTAGGCTTGCCTCACAGAAGCGTGCTGGGATCCGAGCATATGGTATATTCAGAAAGTTGGCGACATTCGTGGTTGAATTGATGAATCCGTTGATTTGCAGTGCATTGATCTTAATACTCGCCTGCTCTAGTATTGCTGCAAGATGCTGCTTCTCCGACGACACTTCCGCAGCGGTCACGGCAGCAACATCCTTCTGAAGGGTGAGTCCATGGTTGAGGTGTTGAACGACGGCCGCCATGATGTTGATGATCTGACGGTAGAACAAGGACGTCCAGGTTTTGTGGAAGGATTGGCAGACCCTTAGCGAAGGCACTTCCAAATTTAATGCTCACACTTTTTGGCGCCTCGAAGAGATGCATTTGGCAATTCGTCTCCAAACATGTTCGAAACGTGCGGTGCATAGCCAATTCACCAGTGGAGAGATGGAGGGAGTATTCAATACTGGCAGCCACATCGGGCACGCTAGTGCAAGGCTCACATGGACCTCCGAAGGGTTGTCCACGGGATGCGCCCAACACGGGACGTGACCGGCATGACAGACACCCACACTATCGAAGCACTTGGGGTGTCGACGTTGGCCACGGTCGTAGCTGCGTAGGTTGATCGTTTGCATAGGGTATCATTGTTCATTGGCCTGCAATGCACGAAGGACGGCGTTGCGGAATACCTGCGCAATGCCCCAAACAGGCATTCGCTTCAGAATGTCTGCCGTCTGTTGCAGAATTTGCTGCGAACCTTCCTCCGAAAGGACGTCAGGCACCGCATGCATTCGTAGGACGCAAGAACCTCCCCTTTCAACCCATTGTGCAACTCTTTCCCCCTCCACAGCATCGTCCGAGGCTAGGCAGTCGAGTTGACATACTCCATGCGGGCTAGGAAGCTGTTGGTCCGGGAGCGAGTTGGCCAGCATGGGGTCTTGTAGTGACCGTAGCAGAGGAATCATACTCCATACAAGGAATCCGGCGTGGAAGGCATGGTGAGCCTCAAGGTGATGGTTGTACGGGAACTGGCGAGTTGTATTCAAGACGAATGCGGCAGCGCGAGCGACCTGGCGAACCTTTCTGGGATTTTTGGCACCCCATTCCAGCAGCACTTTCCGAGCTGGCCCAGAAGTCGGGCTACCTCGCCATACAAGATGAGTGTAATTGATGAGATCATCAGCATCAATGACAAAGGCATATTGCGCGAGGCGTGATAGTTGGACCTTCGCTTCGAAGTCTGCCTCACCCTGCACCATGCTACTCGTTGTGAGTGGAGTGCTAAATTGCAAGATTGCGGCGTGAAGTAGCTTTCTTCGCTCACCCAAATGGTCGTTTATCAATGAGCCGCCAGCCGAGAACTCAAGCTCCATCGTCTCCCACAGCAACCTCATAGTGGTGGCTAGCAGGATGTGCTTCTGATAGTCGTCGAAGATCGCGACTTCAGACCGTCTCTGCTTTTGCAGAATGCTTTCCAAGGCCTCGTTGTATTTGACATTGGGAGGTATTGATCTCGACCATGGGTGCATAGCTGCCCAGGCTTGAGGAGTGTCAGACTCCCAGTGCTCAGTTGAGCATGGCAGGTCCATTGCTCTGATATCCATCAATGAAATATAAGGCTTTGCGTTCCGAGTGTACGTGCTGGAGGCATCATGAAGCTTGAAGCAACACAGGCTTAGCTGATGTGGACACAAATGGTCGTCGAACAACGGTGACTTACATACAGAGCCCAAGCTACTCTGCGCATTCGCTCTTCGTAGATCCATGCCGCCCATTGCTGTTGAAGCGTACCCTGGACAGAGCAACTCCTAGTGCGATGCTCAAATATACCCATGTTGCGTGCATTGTTGATCAGGGTACTGCGACTGCTTTCGCTAAGCTCGTAAAGGCGCTTGCTGCCACTAGAAAAGCCATGAATTGACTGCAACAGTTGGGCTGCGACGAAATCGCCTGTACGAACAAAGCGTGGGTCAAATTCGGCCTAGAAAGTTGGTCAACGTCGCAATCAATCTGTGCGAGATACATACCAAGAACATCAACAATCGTCTTGTGAGCTCTGAAAGGGCGTTGGAGAAACTTATAGCTCCGAAGAGCCCGGTGTAGCACACACCAATCGCAGCCATGGCTAGTGTCAAGGCGTGGTCCTTGGCCGGATCAAATGTAGGACGGTGGATGATCGGTACATTCTGGTTGTATCGTCAGCGTTGGTTAAAATGCAGAGCCCTGATGACAGTGCAATGCGGTGCCCCTGAGTGAAGAAAGCTGTGCTGAATAACATGAGTGAAACTATCTGCACAAGGTATATGGGTTGCTTCTGTGGAACTTGTGGGCTTTTGAGGCTCAGATGAGCCGGCCTTTGTGCCCCATGATTGGCGTTACACTGACCTTGTGAAAATGAGCGAAATACATATCGATGCATCGATCAAGCGTGGCCTCAGAAGGAAAGCCTGACAATGAGACCGCTTGCCAGGGACTCCCTTGCATAGACTGCCGGATTGAGCTCAAAATGCCTTCTCTGGTGGACGCAGAAATCGGTGAGAGTTCAAAATGTCGTGAATACGTGGGCAGCTGTCCAGGTTGGCCAAGAGGGGGGAGGGAGCTGAGTTGAGCTGGTACGGCATGCCATTCCATCGGCCATCTGTCTTCAGGCACAGACACACGGCTGTTCTCTGGTTCTTCTGAAGGGGTGAAGGGATTGTTTGAGCCTACCGAGCCCTCGAGACCAGGTGTTGCTCGATTCAACGAAGGTACTTGCTCTATATTCAACCCACTGGGTCTGAGGCCATCATAGTTTGAACCTGTCGGGGCCATGACTGCGTCAACATATGGCACAACATCATCAACGCTGTCATTGAAGACCCAGTCAAACCCTGATAGGACCTCGGTACCACTCCCATAAGCGTACTGTTGCAGGGACGCAGGCGCGTCGGAGAAAAAGTCCATATAGTCCAGAGAATGGAGTTGCAGTTGTGGCTGGAAGGCCTGGTATGGGAACGGGGAAGGTTGGAGTGGGTTTGGAGGGTTATACTGAGATTGTGTTGATGGACTGAGAGTGTTTGGTTCATTTGCCAGAAGTGGTGACTGACTCTGGTACGAGACAGTGGCTGAGTTGTCGGCTTCATGGCTGTAGAAGCATCTCAAATTGCGTTTCAAACATGCTGAGCAGCTTGGTCTCTCGCCCAAGCATCGAACCTTTGACCTAGGAGGTATGAAAACCAATGCACCAAGGAGACACGGCGGGGTGGCGATGTTCCTTACCTGGAACAAGTGATACATGCTCTCTTACGCTGTTTAGGCGGAGGTCGGTTCAAATCATGAATTTGCAAATGTCGGCGTAAAGTATCTCTGATACTGTTACATTAAATTCTGCGGAAGGAGCATTTGACATACTGGCGCTCGAATTGCTTCTTGCACACTGGACATTCCTTCTCGACGCCGCGCCTGCCGTTCATATCGCACCCTAGTCAACGCTGACATGAGTGCAACGTTAGAGGGTGGTGTTCACCGGAAACCAAGTGCACCAAGCTTTTGGAGAATATTATTATTTCGAGAATGGTCCGAGCACAAGGAAAGGCAGCTAGAGGCCGTTGTCGACGATGGCATCCATGGCCGATGTCGTCTTCATTTGAGTCTGGTGACTTGGGGACATGAACCCGAGGTGGAACACTGACGAGCAATCTTCATGTTTCTAGACTCTGGGTCGGTGGTCAGGTTCCGTAGCCTCGCATCTCGGAGCTTCGGGTGTTGAAGTGCTAGCCTGTCGGAGATCTTGGTGGTAGACAACCTCGAACATCTCAACGTGCCCCGGACTCTCGCACAACTCCTCAAGCAACAGCGATCTGGCGACTTCGACAGCTCTTCCCCGCCATCGCGTGCAAGCGAAGATGGACCCTAACATGTTGTGGGGATGGATCCCTGGTGGAGCTTGATCAGTATAAAATCCTGGCCATGGGCGACCGGGATCCTGCTTCAAACCTCTTTTCTACGCCTTCATCCTTCATAGGTGTTCCTCCCGTCGTCTACTTGATTTCCTCTCACATTCGCGCCGTCTCACACACAGGCTCTGCGACAGAATGGCTTCACAGACCGTCCACGATGGGGGCAACGTCTACAAGCGCAGTAATCTGAAAGTGATAGGCTACTGCATGATCGTTGGCTTGCTTGCTGTGACACAAGGCCTCGATATTGGAGAGACCGCTGGTTTCCTCGCAATGCCTCGCTTCAACCAAGACTTTGGCTCCTACAGCGCGGCGACGCAAGCCTGGAGTACCACGGCTGGCCAACAGACTGAAATGTTTGGCCTCCTGTTAGGTGGCGCAATCGTGTCTTCTGCAGCATCTGGATGGATTGGCGCTCATTGGGGCCGTCGCTTTGGCATCTTCCTCGGCGCCATCACTGCCTTCATCAATCCTATCATCCAAGCCACTGTAACGACTTGGCCTGGATTTATGGTTGGAAAGGTCATCTCCGGCATCGGCATTGGATTCGGACAAACATTCGTGATCCCTTACTGGAGTGAAACCACACCGGCCGCCCTCAGAGGCATGATGCTGGTTGCTCTGCAAGGAATAATCAACGTTTTCACCTTCGTTGGTCAATGCATCAATGAAGGCACTCACGGCTTAACAACCCGTTGGGCGTACCGCGGTCCTCTTTTGACAGAGTTACTCGCTCCACTGATCCTGCTTGTCCTGGTCTACTGGATTCCTGAAACGCCAAGTATGATCCCTTTTGTACTTAAACGTTACCGGAGTTTAATAGCTGACCGCAAAATAGGATACCTTGTGTCGCGCGGCCGATATGACGATGCTGTCAATGCTATGCGGAAGCTCAGAGGCCCGACATACCCCGAAGCGGAAATCCAAGAGGAGGTGAAGGAAGTGATGGCCATGGATCGCATCGAGAAAGAACTCGAAGGTGCCTCGAGATGGAGAGATTGTTTCCAAGGTACCGACCTGCGACGAACTGTCGTATCGGTTATTGCCATTCTTTGCCAGGAGTTCTCCGGCATAGCATTCATCACTGGGGTTAGCTTCCACCTTTTCTCAAGAACAAGGCATACTGACTCTTCATAGTACGGGACATATTTCTTCAGTATCTCCGGAGTCACCAACCCGTTCGTGATATCTGTCATCACCGGACTTTGCGGCATTGTCGGCTCTGCCGCTGCTTTCCCGCTGATCAAATTCTTTGGCCGACGACCGATCCTCATCACTGGTGCTGCCGCACAAGGTGTATCTATGCTCACTTTCGCCATTGTTGCTGTGGCTGCGCCAGGCAGTAAGGCTGCATCACAATGTCTTGCGGCTTTCGTCAGTCTGTTCATCTTCTCCTATGGCGCAACCTGGGGTGCAGTGGGACCTGTTGTCCTCGGAGAACTGTCATCCACTAAGCTGCGTTCGAAGACGCTGGCCTTGTGTTATATAGCAGGCTGGTCGGCTGATTTGTTGATCATTTGCGGCACTCCTTATCTGATCAGCGCAGACTATGCAAATCTGGGTGCCAAAGTCGGTTTTATCTTCGGAGGCATCTCGATCTTGGTTTTTATTTGGTGCTTTCTGTGCCTACCTGGTATGTGACCTCATACCCCAATCCAGAATCTTATGCTCACGTTCATCTGCAGAAACCAAGGACAGAACACTTGAAGAAATTGACGAAATGTTCATGAATGTAAGTCTGACCCTCCAAGGTTGCTGGTTCCTGATCACTGACCGGAAACAGAAAGTTCCAGCTCGGAAGTTCAAGACTTATGTTATTACCAAGAATGTCCAAGGCATCTCAGTGCAAGCCGCAATGGATGTTCTGGCAGAGAAAGTTGCCGTATCTACAGTGGAAACCGTGGAGCGTGCAGTTTGAATGAGCTGAAATGGAGTGTGCAAATTTGGGTGTGGAAAGACAAGCCGCAGCGATGGTGCCGCTATCATGAAAGCAATCTTCTTGTTGACAATCCATTGAATATGTGGTATCGTCGTAGATCACGTTTACCGGGTACCATTAGTTAGGGAATGAGCCTAAACAACACCGGAACGGGGTAAACTATTCCAGGAAGGTGGCCGAACTTTGGCATCCAACTCTTATTTGAGTGCCAACTGTGTTCTCGTTGCTTGAGGTTTCTTTTAGTTCAGCATGGCTGATCGTGGAACCGATTCTAGAGGCGCCTGACGATGATGAGAAGAGAGTGTCCAGCGTCAGTTGCGTCATGCCCGACATGCCCCGATCAATCTATCGTATCGTCTCTCAGGGCGAAGAGCGCCTTGAGAACATCTTCGTTCTTGCTGCGTATTGCGTCGTGGTACAAGACGTTCGTGATGAAAGTTTTGCACCCCTTCACGATGGACGCTGTTTCCAGGGAGTAATCAAAGTCGACATACATGTCTTCGACGTAGATTGCAGCGTAGACGGGGACTTCGTTCTTCTGTAGCTGTTCGAGATCGTACAGATTGGACCAGTCAGTCTTCTTCTCTAGCAGCTCGGCAACGGGCAAAAGGTATTTCAGCTCGCCGTGATTTTCAAAGGCGTGACGAAACACCATCTCCCCTGTGAACAGCGGTCCTCCGTCCCTTGTCGTTTGTAAATTGGTATCGAACTCGGGAAACTTTTTTGAGACGCGGTCGAACGCCCAATTCGATGCTTGTCTTTGCGCATAGATCGAACCGTGCAAAACTGCATATAAAGGCTGGTCATTGAACCAGGAGAAGCCCTCAATTGCGGAAAGCGTTGGCCGGGTCAGATACCCAAAAATGTCAATGTCGGTGGCCGCTCTCAAGACAACATCGTGCACCGAATCTAAACCACCATGGAAGCCGAAGAATAGTCCCATCTCGAGAAACCGAGCGGCTGTCAGAACGTCGCCTGCCGGTAGCCGATTCTCCTCGCGTGATATCAGCTCGAGAATATTCCGAACATTGGTCTTGTCTTCGGGATACTTGGCGTAGTACTTCTGATTTCTGCTGAGGACCTTCTTAAAGAGCTTCTCGATTGGGAGATCTGGAGTTGACTGCGTGATAGGTGGCAAGCCTGCCACGGGAAAGACTTCACGAAGCCCTTCAGGGTAGAAACTAAGATAGTTCAAACACACAAAGCCACCGTAGCTGCTGCCCATAATCGTCCATTTTTTCTTCTCCTCGGGATAGTCGGCGGTCAAACATTTCCGAATGGCTTCGAGATCCCTCACCGCGTTCTCTGCCCGGAAATGCTTGAGGTATTCGGCCTGCTGCTCGGGCGAGCCCTTGGCGGTGATGCTAGCAACGGTCGCCGGAGTTGAAAGACCCATTCCGCGATGATCGAAGGCGAGAAACTGGGTTCGTCAATCTATCCATCGTCAAGTCTTTCGGATTGCTTACCTGATAACCGCGAGCTAGGACCGTGTTCGTGAACTCCATGAGACTCTGTGGCGGCGCGCAGCCAAAACCAGGACCACCCGGGATGTAGACAAACCATGGCAATTTGTCATCGTCGCTTGCGGGCTTGGGTACAGCAGGCTTCTCGAACTTCCGCGCACTACGACAGAATATCCTGAGCGGATCGCTTCTGGGGTTTGAGTGAACTAGGGGGACTTCGAAGAACAATTCAGTTACCAATAATTTGCCAGGTGTTTGATGAGAACGCGAAGACAAAACCTTCGCAGGCTGTATGGTCGGGCCATTGGAAGACATTTCTCCTGCCTTCGTATCCTCAGCTGCTGCAGGACTTTATTGGGTTCTCTAGGCTGCTAGTAACTTAAAGGTGCCTGATTGATGATTCATAAAAGCACAAGGAGTCTAATGAGAGGAAGAGGTACAGGGACGGATAAACCCTGTCAGGCTGTCACAGTGCATATTGTTATTGGGGCTACCTCAGAGGGTACTGTAATTTAAGCTACTGTACCTGGGGTCCTCTAAGCAAGGCATGCGCACGACCGCCTAAATATCTCATAGTCACAGTATTCTTTCAGTCCACCTTCCTACAGAATTGGGGCCATGGGGATAACCTCACGAGCTTTACTAATTTCCCCAACTCAGACGTTAACATGGTCGGAGGACATATTACATCCCAAGCTAAACAAACGACCTCAGTGTAATTGTGCTGCAACTTCGGCTTCCTGATAACGAGCGATATCCTGCTTTTCTCTCTCTTTTACTCGCGCACCAAGACTCATCGATCTCCGGCTAGATCATGAATCGATAGCCCTTTTGCATCCTCCTGGCAGCTGCAATATCGATACCCTCGAATTCAGCCGTCTTCTGCAACCTGGCCAGCTCGTGTTTACCCAATTGCGCATTTTCATCCTCAAGCCTAGCAAGCTGCTTGTTCTGGTATTGCAGATAGAATTTCAGGATGACGGCCATCACGGCTGCAAGGCACTGCAACCCAATGACGACGCCTAATGCCACGGGATAATGCTTGCCCTGACTTGGGTAGTAAGTGAACGGAGTCCAGATACTTGCAGCGTTGCCAACCGAGTTGACGAAGGCCAGTGATGCTGCGCGCTTGGCTGGCGGACGTGGAATGGCATTGCTGATCCAGGCATAGCAGGTACCGTTCATAGCGAACACAAAATTGAGCAGGAACAAGCTAAAGTATCGTGGGCCAAAGCTGTTCGTGGTCATGAAGATAACGCAGCCGACGATGGTGATAGGGACCGGGTACACGAAGAACCAGAAACGATTTCCGACCTTGTCCGACATCCAGCTGTGGAAGAAGGAGTAGAAAACCATGAACACGTATGGCGGTGCGACGAGCAGGAGAGAGACAACGTGCGAGTAGCCTAGAGTGGCAGTGAGTGTAGGAAAGAAGTTTTGAAACCCTGAAGCGCCAGTGATGCCGTGGTAAGCGATGGCGAGGATGTAGGTCTTCGGGTCGAGGAAAGCGAGCTTCATGCCGCGGACCTGGCTCATGGCTCCTGACTCGTCGACGTCGGCTTCGGCTGCATCGATCGCTAGTCGTCGATTCGCGACCCTCTTCATCTCCGGGCTGAGAGCACGCCACGTATCCGGAAAGTCGGGTAGGACGAGGACGATGATGATTCCGACCAAGACAGTGATCGACCCTTCGATGATATACAACCACTGCCATGCCGACATACCCCTTTCACCCGCTAGACCTGATAGAATGCCTGCTGCAATGAGATTGCCGAAGGCGCCGGAGATGAGAGAGCCAGAGTAGAACACAGCCATGCGAAAGGATAGCTCGGATTTGGTGTACCTTTCGCGCAGTAGGTCAGCAAGCTGGCCTCAAACGCAATTATAGAGTACTCACCATTTACTAAGATAGAAAAGCACTCCTGCGAAGAATGGCGCCTCTGATAGGTGGTTAGAAGGGTAGCAAGGACAAACAGCGACTTGGAGAGCTGCCCGGAGGCCGACTTACCGACGAGTCCAAGGATAAATCTGCACGCGACAATCTGCCCATATGTGCTCACTTGACTAGTGCAGGCCGACACGAGGCCCCAGGCGATGACGAAGAATCCAAGATACCAGGATGGTCGACCACAGTAATTGAGTAGTAGGTTGGAAGGGACTTGCATGAGTACCTGAGTTCTGTCAATTGAATGGCACTTGTGATAAGGAGACGAGCAAAGCTGGGAGTTTCTGTGCCCGTGTGATAGTGTCCGGACTCACATATGCCACAAAGAGGATACTCAGTCCAACTTGATACTCGTCTCCTTTCAGATGCAAGTCTTTTTCCAAACCCTGCAGTCGTGCCGCTGCATAGTTATTCCTGCAAAAGTTTAGTCGCCCCGCGCCGTCAAGGATGGAAGGGCTAAGTGGTTCCGCACCTGTCGATATAGTTCATCAAATAGACGAGGATGACCAAGGGCATGATAATTGCGTCAATTCTGAATCGCAGCTTCTTTTCAATGGCCAGTTCTTCCTCACTCAAAGCACCCCAGTGCATGCGCTCCTCGTAAGAGACATCTGCTTTGTCCCCCAGAAGGTCGGCATCCTGGATCTTTTCGTCTGTCGCCATTGTACGTCGTTCTCCCTCCAAGAAGGATGTAGCGATTTTGAGATACCAAGGTTGTAGAATGAAGATTTGAGGAAGAGATGCGGAGTTCCACAGATTTACTAGCACGTAAACGAGAGCAGATCAAGAAACCACCTTGACAGACAGGCCTTAGGCTTGCCCTTTTGTACATCTCCTGGGAAAGGGCTTTGCGGGGTCAATCATGAAATCATTTACCCCGAAGTAGAAGCACAGCGTGACCAAGCCATCAGCATCATTATTCACACGGCAATTCGTACTCGCGGCACGCCGGCGTTGACCCGGGGTAGTGCGCACATGGCGCCCATTAGGCCCACTTGTATGAGATATCCGGGGGTTGTATGGAAAGCTTGGGGTTGCTTTCTCGCTAGAGTCTGTCGTACCCCGCAACTGACACGCCAGACGATGTTGCAGCCAAGGGCCAAGGAAGATCAAAATCGAGACAGATTGGCTGATTTCATCGCAGGTGACCAGGATGCACACCTGAGGTTGGGCCGACAACCCGTACTTGGGAAAATTCGACGGCGTTTCCAGGGACAATAGCCTATTGACCATCCCTGCATATGCCGACGCGGTGCTTAGCCAAACATACTCCGCGCCTATTTCGTTCGGTAGACTATCGACGGTCAGCAGAATACTCCTACCCTTCTCCTGTATTTCTAGATTTGACGGTCGACAAGGGACATAATGTTCCTATTGAGCCTCGATTGAACAGATTGGCGTGCAAGCATGGCTTGTCCCTAGTGGTCGTTGCTGCATGCTGACTGCGACGCCAGCTTGCGCGACGCCACTCACATGCTTGGAGGAGTTCCAGACTCCAGAGAAACGCCTTGCTGACAGGTCGGGTCATACGGTGTCAGTTCCGTGCTTGAAGTACGAGGTACGATCACAACGCAGCCTTTGCACCAGGCTATCCTGGTGCTTGCGTCGTACATTCGTCAGAGAAGTACTGCAACAATCATTTATGCGCAACAGACATGAAACATCCAATGGCTGCAGCTCCTCGAGCAAGCATTTACCTGCAAGGCTACTGCAGGCTTTGAGAGGTTGTAGATTACCAGTGGGTAGGAAGGTGGAGTCAGGCGTACAAAAAAATAGACCAGTAATTGATCGTAGAATGAGGGCTTTCTGTACAGACAAGGGTTTAGCCACCCTTGACGCCAATCGATTTCCTGTGAAGCATTGGCAGGTACTGTGGCAGTCGAGTAATAAAAAGTTCCTAGCTTGCTAGCCATTTTGTGGGGGAAGCTTTCTTCGACGAGGCTGCTGGGTGCTGAGGATAAGGCTGTCTATGACGTAGCATGCGGAGAGACTGAGCGGAATCGGTCAGTTTGTTTATGGGGACACAGGGGAGAGATCTTCAATGTCTCTTAGCTATGACCACAGTTGCGTTCCCTATGTCTATGTCGCTGCGAAGTACTCGACGCGGGATCCCTTATTTATGCTGCACTCAGCGGCGCGCAACGATGCAGACCCTGGCCTCTCTGCCTTAGACCCCTTTTCACACAGAACAAAGCTAGTCAACAATGCCAATAACGACCGTTGGCGTCGGGGCCGCGGTCACGCCCACCGTGGTCAAGACCTGCATCTCTCATGTATGACTACCCCCCTCAAGTCGAACCCTTGCTGATTGACTGGCTAGTACACGAATCGGAAGCCTCGGCGACACAAGCCCACAGCCCATATATCCTACGATGAAGGCTTGCGTTTGATCCGCCGCTTCCTGGAATATGCCTCCCACCATACCGTCGAGGACTTGCAAGCATTCACTCAGCAATGGGTCCCAACGCCTTCCTGGGTAAGAACAGAAAACATCCTCATCGGGCGCGAATACACGACCAAAGCTGCACAGACGATCATCGAGGAGCTAGGGCAGAGTGGTGTCCAGCAAGTAGGAGGCTCTCAGTGGTGGCAATGGCGTCCAACGGGGACCGAACTGAAAGGAGACTCTATTGAAATGCGTTCGCACTACAATGAGCTGAAAAGGTCTAGGACGAAGAGCCAGAGAATAATGCTGTATGTTCATGGCGGTGCCTACTTTTTTGGCAGTGTCGATGAACATGGATATCAGATGCAACGGCATGCTCGAAAACTCAAAGCCCGTGTGTTCGCACCTCGATATCGACTTGCGCCACAGTTTCCCTTTCCTTGCGGACTTCAGGATTGCCTTGCAGCATATCTCTACCTTCTTAGCATCCACGACCCCTCCGAGATCGTGCTGGCGGGAGACTCAGCTGGCGGCGGGATGGTGGTGTCTATACTGTGCTTGCTGCGTAACCAGGCTTTACCGCTTCCCGCCGGCGCTGTGCTTATCTCTCCATGGGTCGACTTGACCCATTCGTTTCCAAGTCTCTCAGGGAAGGCCGACGACGACTATATCCCTCCGCATGGCTTTATGCACAAACCATCCGCCTCGTGGCCGCCTCCAAATGATGAAGAGTTGTTGACCATCACGGAAATGGCCAAAGGCGGTACAATTTCAAGCACAGTGACCTCCAAGGTCGCGACATCCAATGAACCCAGTCAGACCACTCCTAGCCAAGACACGTCGAGTGAAGGCTATGGACCAGAGTACCATCCATCAGTGCCAGTGAAAGGCGATGGACAGATTTTCCCTGGACCTCAACTTCCACTCTCAATCGAGCTCGATGGACAACACGTCATCCTGAGAGACCAAATACAGATGTACACAACCAACCAATTGTTAGCACACCCTCTGGTCTCACCCGCATTACAGCCCTCTCTGGGCGGACTTCCCCCTGTATGCATTCTGACAGGTGGAGGCGAGATACTTCGCGATGAGCAGGTTTACCTAGCGCACAAAATGGCCAATCCTTCGAGATACCCGTTGGGCAAGCCTTACAGGTCAAAGTACGATCCTAGTGACACGATTCTGCACAAGTATAAACCGACACCGGTACAACTACAAGTCTGGGATGATCTCTGCCACGTTGCTCCGACGTTATCTTTTACTCGACCTGCCAAGCACATGTACAGATCAATAGCTCAATTCGGAGCCTGGGCGCTAGCAAGAGCACAAAAAAGAGATATTGAAATTATGGATGATGACAATATCTCGGTCATCTCATCCGGCAGTGACAGCGAGACCAGTGCATCCGACAATGAGGTTGAAAGGTCTGGCGTCGTTACGAGGCCCGCATTGGACCTGAATAAAACATTAGGGTCGGTCGGCCGAGCTGGCGACCCGTTACCGCCTTTCGAAAACCACATGCTACGTCAACGTATCGATCGTGGCGGTAACGTATACGCACTGGCACCACCGCACGAGCTGCCAGGTTGCCGCATGCATCCAGACGATGTTGGAGTAATCAAGCCGGGTCCCGTACGGAAATGGCTGCAAGCGAGAAACTCGTGGGACACAAAATATGCCAGCGCGAGCAAGAAAGTACGAAAACAGCGCATCAGAGCTTTGGCGAACGGTGATACTAGGCCGTTTGAAAGCGGCGAGCGACCTCCGGCAAGCGCACTTGCCAGTCGCCGAACCGACAAAGACCTGCTTCCTAAGAAACCGCACAAGACCTTTGGTCTAATATCGATGTGGAGTAGGTGGGGAAGCAAGCATGACGAGCAGACATTAAAAAGAGAAGAGGAGGCCGAGCAAAAGACAAACCCTGAGCATCCTAGGAAGGGCGAGACAGGGCTTTCTGCTGAAGTCCCAAGTGGACAAAGTGAGACCACGACCACTGGCGAGGACCTAGCAACAGTAGCCAGCCGCGGACGAAGTGGCTCAAGACCGCGGGATGTGAGTGAGAGACGACGAACGAGCGATGCGAAGTCTCGCGGTCGGGCACGTACCGTCACAGTGACCGACACGGGGCAAGTTGAAGGTCTGGAACGGCAAGTTACTCTGCCTACTCCACAAGCAACAGCCACATCGACAACCACTACTTCACCCAGGGTGACTAGTATCCCTCCTGCGATAGTGACAAGCCCTGCTACCGACGACCAACAACATCCTGAGCACTCACCTCTGTCCGTTGGCTTCATGCCGAATTACAAAACCACCTCGCACCGGCGCAACGACTCGAGCGGACTCGTCATCTCCGACGCTGCAAGTACAATGACGCGCAAAAGTGCCGCAGCCGCAGACGATGCAAGTACGCGATCCCTGTTCGGAGAGGCTGGCGTCATTAGACCGGCGAACGCCTCACACCCCACGTCCGCGGCAACGGACAGGCCAGGAAGCCCTTTGGCATACGAGTCCAGGCCCTTCGACGTTGATGACGAAACAGGATGTGAGAGAAGCATCGTTGAGTCTTCCCGTAATGGATACGACACGCCACGCAGTCAACGCAGCTTCGAGCGTTTGCACAGCCATCAGCGGGATGAGGGCATGGGACGCTTACAGCCTATCAGAAGCCCGAGTTCGATGGCAGTTGTCAAGGCAGAGGGCATTGTGGGCGTTGTGTCCGGCGAGGACGGCGGTCATGGTGAACATCGTGGAATCAAGGAAGAGGAAGACGCCGATGCCGCGGTACAAAGTGAAAGGCGCGCCAGCAGAGGCCTTGACGATTTTGTCGTTACTGATCCGACAGCATCGGCAGCAGGTGCAGCGGCGCGGCCAAAGAGATATGATCGGTCTGAGACGAAGTTCCAGACTGCTAGGGAGCAGGTGTCTTGACACGCTATTTGACTTGCTGTATGATACCAATTAGATTAGAGTGGTACGAATAGAGCATGTACCTATTACATTGATCCTGCAAGATCACATTTTCAAGCCCAACTCAGTCCTATCTTCCGCGCAACCTTTTCGGCAATGCGCTCGTAGTACTGTGATTTGACTTTCTTCCCACTCGCTTCCTCCGCGACGACAGTTGGCATCCCTCTATCCGCATCTGCACAAATGTTTGGATCAAGCGGTACATCGCCCAGGAAATCCACCCTGAGATCTTTCGCTTTGGCTTCTGCACCACCGAGACCTCCTACACCATCATGGCTATGGGCGAAGATCTTCGTCTCGGTTTGACAGTTTGGGCACACAAACACACTCATATTCTGCACCATGCCTAGCACATCGATATTCATTTTGCGGAACATCCCGACTCCCTTGACTGCATCTTTCAGCGCTATATCTTGAGGTGTGGAGACGATCACCGCGCCGTCAAGCTCAACTTGCTGGCCGATCGTGAGTTGCACGTCGCCCGTCCCAGGGGGCATGTCGAGCACCAGCACATCCAGGCCTGGACTCCAATCAACTTCGTGGAGGAGTTGTTGTAGTGCTTTCATGACCATGAGTCCACGCCATGCTACGGGTGCGGCTTCGTTGGGGAGGAGGTAGCCCATGCTCATACTGCGCAGGCCGTAGGACGTCAACGGTACGAGCATGTTTTGCTGTGTGAGTTTCGGTTCAGAGGCGTCACTCAGACCCAAGAGCGTGGGGATCGAGGGGCCGAAGATGTCGGTGTCGAGGATCCCTGTGCGCAAACCGTGTCGGGAGAAGGAGAGGGCGAGGTTCACGGCCAGCGTGGATTTGCCGACGCCGCCTTTTGCGCTGGACACGGCGATTGTGTGGGCGACATTGCGTAGCTTGCGTTTCTGGGGAAGGCCGCGTTGCATGCGTGGGAGGGTCGGTGGTGCGCCTTTGCGGGGGAGGCCCTTTAGATACTTGTTAGCATTGCGCGAATTGGAGGGTTGAGGACGGGACCCGGGTGGTATTTGGGGACGATAAGTCGATGGTGGGCATCCGAGTGAAAGTGAGAGGGGACCAGGCTTACTAGGGGATTCTCATGGCTCAATTGTCTCGCGCATGTGCTGAAGCACTTGCGCATAGTCCTGACACAAGTTCGCAGACTGTTATCTGTTGGTTCAGTTCATGATGTCTGAGACGATAGATAGGAGGGAAAATCTATCGTCGACGCCGACACTGCGGAGAAGTTGAGGAGAGACGCGGAGAGACGTGCCTCGTTGATGTCATTCGCGTGGTCACGTGTCGTGCACTTAGTGACGGCAGGTGAGTGCCTCGTTAAAGGGGTGGAATACTTGGACGGTTTGACAAGCTTTGATTTGGCCTATATGCCTGTGTGGCTTTACAGCCCCCATTCTGCATGATTGCAGGGCTCATATAACTATTTGATCGTCTCGGGCAGCTCCCTAGGCTGTTGTTCCTGTCCTGCCTGAGACTCAGCCTCGTCATCGTCTTTGCTGGGCAACCTTTCGACAGTGCCAAAAACCACTTCCATCTCTTCCAAGCTCTTGCCTTTGGTCTCCCTCAAGAAGAAATAACTGTAGACGATGATGGCGTAGTTGAAGATCGCGAACATGAGGAATGTCCGCCATCCGATGTTGGAGATGGCGTGAGGCGTGATCTGACTCATGACAAAGTTGAAGAGCCATTGACTCGCAGCGCCAGTGGCGATGCCAATCTCTCGGATGCGGTTGGGAAAAAGCTCTCCTAGATAAATCCAGGGCAGAGCGCCCCATGAGCAGTTAAAACTGAAGGCCTCCAGATACACCATCGCAATCCCTGCAGCTCCGGCGGACGTGATTCCACTTGCTGAAGCTTTGGGTGGATGTGTGTCAACAATCAAAGCGATGATGAGCATGAAGCTGCCCATGGCAAACGCCCCAACCATGAATGGGATCCGACGACCTATCCTGTCCACGACAAAAATGATGAACGTTATAACTCCAGCCATCTTGACGATTCCAAAGAAGCCGGTGATGAAGAGAGTCTTATTTCCTGCGCCAATGGTCGCAAAGATCTGAGGGGCGTAGTAGGCGAGGGAAGTGTTGCCAGCTGCGAAAAGTCAGTAAGCTGCTGGGTAAAACAGGGACAAATTGGAAGGCCCGTGCTCAAGTGCCACAGTCTATGGGAAAGGGGACCACATACTCAGCTGTGCGGCAAGCTGGATGGTGATGGCAATGAACATTCGGTACCGGTTGGAAGGAAGTAGTAGCTCCTTCCAGGTTAGACCTTCAGACTGGCGAACCTCGAGTTCGACGCCAACCAGGATCTCTGAAAATTCCGCACGTATTTCAGGCCCGTCAACTCCACCACGAACCCAGAGGAGTGAAGCATATGCCTCCTCATTGCGTCCTTTCTTTGCCAGCCATCTGGTCGACTCCTTGACGAGAAGCATGCCCAGGCCGAGTAACGCGCCTGGCACGAGCTGAAGCCCGACTGGGACTTGCCATTGTGTTGACGAGTCACTGGAAATCCCAGCTTGCGCAGCGTAGTCAACCCAATAGGAAACTGTCACCCCAGTCGCAAAGAAAAGTTGAAAGCAAGAGCCGAGCTTGCCTCGGATTTCCTTTGGGGCCATTTCCGCAGCATACATAGGCGTAAGTACTGTCGCAGCACCGGTACCAAATCCTGATATGACTCTACCGGCGTAGAAGACACCAATCGAGTGAGTATTAACCACTTGCATAATTGCGCCGATGCAAAAGACAACCGAGGCAATGACAAAGCCCCATCTTCGACCCAACCGGGCTGTCAATGGCCAAATCGCGAAACAGCCGAAGAAGGCGCCTGCTTGTAAAATAGAGACACAGTTCGAATTGACCTGAGTCTTTTCGGCCTTGGTATACCGGAGGTCTCTCTCGAAGCTCGGCAGCGTCAAAACGCCCCCAACTATGCCCGTATCATAGGCGAAAAGGAAGGAACCGATGCAACATAAAGCGACTACATAGCATGCCCTGAAAGTGCCGAGTCTTTTTCCCATGGCTGTCTCGTGTGCTGTGGGAGATGGTGTTGAGTTGGAGGTATCGCCCTGCTGGAGAAGATGATAGCCAGCAGAAGAAGACATGGCTGGTTTTTGTATGGACGAGGTCGGCAATGTCACAATGCCAACTTCTCCTCACGGCCAACGGACCTTTGCCTTTGCGGCATGGGAAGCTGGGAAGCGCTGTCCTCGTCGCTGGCCAACAAGAAAGTCGTCAGACCATCACGCAATATATGCGGGGAACATGGGCGTGGATCAGAAGGGGCAAGATGTAGGTAGATCAGGGCAGCGATGGTACTCGAGTGGATAGCTGGGCCGTCAGAGTCACATTCGATTGCCAGTGGTGTGCAAATGGCTGGTCAGCTCTCTGCACATGTACTATGACCCGCTGGATGTTTTCCGGGAGGTTCAAGTGAATACGGAGTACTGTGATCACATATATACGGGCATCTTCTGGGGTGTTGTTGATGGCTTCGGAAGACCAACCAGACACAAAATGACGTGTCATAGGCTTGCCAAGCATATGCCCTCAATTAGTGTACCTAAAACATGTACTATGGTAGCACTCGACGCCTGTAAAGTACCATTGTTACGCGTCCCCTTACCCGAAATCGTCCCCGCAGATGAGGTTCATCGGGAGCGTTGTGGAGGGGAACATCCCGAATGGCCTTGATCAACCTTGCTACAATGATACTCCGATAAGAAAGACCATGATTGTTGCTGACTGCTTCCTGTTCCTTTCCTCTGCCAGTGCTTTGATCGCGTGCCAGCACTACTGACCGTGTATAGCGAACAGCCCATCACAGCAACCGTCCAACATGCCTCCTAAACGCCCCAATTTCCTCATCATTGTCGCTGATGACATGGGCTTCTCTGATGCTGGATGCTTTGGTTCCGAAATCCGCACTCCGAGCATTGACAAATTGGCCAAAGATGGAATCCGACTTACGGGCTTTCACGCTGCGGCAGCATGTTCCCCAACAAGGGCCATGATATTGACCGGAACTGATCATCACATTGCCGGACTAGGAAACTTAATTGAATGGACGGACTTCTCAGGGCAAAACTTCCCCAAGGGTAGTAAGTATTCGACGGCTCCGCAAAGAGGAATGCCTGGGTATGAAGGCTACCTGAATTCCCGAGTAGCCTCACTGCCCGAGGTACTGAAAGACGGAGGATACCATACTGTCATGGCCGGGAAGTGGCATCTCGGCTTGACCAAAGAACGAAGTCCTCAGGCCCGTGGATTTGACAGGAGTTTGGCACTTCTACCAGCATGCTCCAACCACTACGACTGGAAACCGGACGTAGACTTCCCCAAATTCCTCGAGAAAAGTGTTATCGCCCTGCATATGGAGGACGATCACTACGTCAAGGACCTACCCGAGGACTGGTATTCAAGCAATGGTTATGGCGACCACATGCTGAAATACCTCAAGGAGTGGAAGGAGGACAAGGGTCTCTCAGAGAAACCCTTTTTCGCTTACTACCCATTCTCGGCTCCTCACTGGCCGCTACAGGCCCCAAAAGAGTACATCGACCACTACAGAGGCGTGTACAAAGATGGGCCTGAAGCACTCCGTCAAGCACGACTGAAGAAGTTAATAGAGTTGGGCATGATACCCAAGGATGTCCGACCCCACCCCGTTGTTGCAGATGAAGTGCCCGGTTGGGATGAGACCGACGAATTTTACAAAAAGGCTTCGTGTACCGCGATGGAGGCGTATGCCGGCATGGTCGAATGCCTAGACCACAACATCGGTCGAGTCACCGACTATCTAGAACAAATCGGCGAGCTCGACAACACGTATATTATGTTCTTCTCGGACAACGGAGCCGAGGGTGCAGCCTACGAAGCCTACCCAATGGTTGCAGGCGAACTCATGGCGCATATTGGTAAGTACTACAACAACAGCCTTGATAACATTGGCAACAAAGACAGTTTCGTCTGGTACGGCCCACGATGGGCGCAAGCAGCCACAGCCCCAAGCAGACTGTACAAGGCCTACACAACGGAAGGCGGCGTCCGCGTCCCCTGCGTTATTCGCTACCCGCCCATCCACAAAGATCAAAAGGGCGCTATTACCGAAACCTTCGCGACGGTCATGGACATCGCGCCCACACTCCTCAGCCTCGCAGGCATCAAACACCCGGCTCCAGAATGGAAGGGCCGCTCTATCGTTCCCATGCGCGGCAAGGATATGACGCCGTGGCTGACAGGCAAACAACAGACCATACACGACCCAGACGAGGCGTTTGGCTGGGAATTGTGTGGCCGCGCAGCGATCCGCAAAGGTAAATGGAAAGCCGACTTCATCCCGTACCCCAAAGGCAATTCCGCCTGGCAGTTGTACGACCTCTCAGCGGACCCAGGCGAGACTGAAGATCTTGCCACAAAACACCCAGATATCCTGGAGGAATTGCTCGCGTTGTGGGAAACGTACTGCGAAGAGACGGGCGTGGTGCCGCTACAACCGGAGCTGGGTGCGCGCTGGCACGAGGCCGTCGGGGGCCAGATGAAGGAGGGTGAGTGGATCGAGTATGAGTACTGGAAGCCGGGAGCCTTGGAGGAAGATAAGCGTACGCAGCATGTCAGAAAGATCGCCGAAGTGGCTGATCCCAGGGTAAAAGAGGCTGCGGGAGGCCAGCCTGTGAATGTCTCATGAGCTTGTCCACGAGAGGCTCGACGCCAATATAAAAGCCAATAGATATACGATATACAGAGGAAGAACACAGAAACCGGTCCGGTATCTATCCTATCGATACCAGATATAGATATAGAATCTAGACAAACACCTAAGATCGAGCTTCCCGCCTAACCAGGCAGGAAGAATATGTGAGCTTCTACTTCTGCCAGCACTATTGTGTTCTATGTGCACAATCCTATGCGAGCTAGATACCATTTATTTTATACAAATTTACCTCTGCTAGGTCCAACTACCCCTTAGCCGCCGGTCAAAGCGGCCCAGCTCGGAGCTGCCCCATCTCAAGCACGACGACGACGACGCAGCATATCGTCCAGGCTTAGACCTTGACAAAGCAAAAAGCATGATAGAATCCAACGGCTTCCCGTTCCTCAGGCGTCAACCCCAACTCTCCACCCTCATACTTTGTCACGCCCATACGCAGGGCCAAGCTCATCATTTCTCGATTCCCCTGCTCCGCATCCCAAATATCCAAGAAAGGCTTCCTGTATCTCTGCTCGAGATTGTAAGACTCTGCAATTGCTCGGAACGCTTCCCACGGTACCACAAACTCGGGCACATCCACAGCCTCGGCCATCCAATACGTGTACTTCCATGAAAATGGCGGGCGGAAGGAACCGTCAGCCTGTAATGGGCGCACTGGATCGTTCGGGAAGCGCACGTTGTACAGCGAGTTTCCCCACGTTGGGCCCTCTGCGTCGTCAGCCTCACCATCTTCCTTGGTCGCCTTGTCGGCTGTTGGGTCTTGTGTCCCATTCCCATTCTGCGTCTTCTTCGACTCCTTGTCGGAGAACCATGTTCGGATATGCTCCGCACACACGTCGCTGTTTGGCACAACGCCGATGAATCGACCGCCCTTCTTCAATGATCCCGCAACGTTCCGGAGCATCATCTTGACTTTCTCTTCAGATTCGAATGCGTAGTGCATCGTGAACATGGCTGCAACGACGTCGAAGCCACCATCACCCCAGCGACTTGGTTGACCACTTCCAGCATTAGGGTCGATTCCTACTTCGCGAATAATACCGACGTCACCGATCCATGCACCAAAGCAATCCTGTGGGAGGAAGCGAGCATCAAAGATTGGGCGACGTCCGCGTCGCATTTGTTGGTATCGCTCACGTGCCTGCGCAATACTCGTCTCAGCCGGGTCGAGACCAACGTACAGTCCCACAACCTGGGGTGCAAGCTGCCATTTTCCAAGATCTCCACCCTTTCCACACCCGATGTCGAGCACAAGAAGAGGCTTCTGCTCTTCTGGCTCTTTGGCTTCTTCTCCCCATCCCAGCTCCTCGGGTTCTTTCTTCTCCTCGGGACTGAATCTTTGAATCAGGCATGATTTGACCCAATTGTTGTAGCTGCGTAGACCTTTGATCTGAGACTCGTTTCTGCGCCAGTCACGACCGCGCTCCTTGACCCACTCAGGTCGTGCATTGTAGAATTGGTTGGAGACTTCTTGAACGCCACGGTTGGTTGGAGCGAGAGGATTACCGTGTTTCTGTTCTCGTTCCGCAGCCAGACGTTGTTGTTCCGCAAGTACATTGCGTCCCCGACCCCGTGCACCGCCTGGACGAATGATGTCACGAGGTGGAGAGTCTCGAATTGGCGAAGGTGACTTGCGGCGTTCTCGTGGTGGTGAGCGTCGGCGGTAGATGTTGGAAGGAGATCGGCGGCGAGGAGATTGTGACCTTCGACGGGTGTGGTTATTGCGTTGTCTGTCATCTCCATCAGGTCGCCTGCTAAACGCCGAGGGCACGTGTCGTGAAGTAGAAACTTCGCCTTCTTCTCTTGGTTTACGTGGTATCCGTGGTAGATCGGACGGTACCCTCGGGGCGGGTTTGTCAGAGCGAGATCCGTTGGTAGCAGGTCTGGGGGGACGATGGTCGCCTCTTGAAGGAGAGATGGAGGTGCGTTGTTTCTTGAAGCTTGCAGACTCTCTCTGACTGTCACTCTTTTCCACCTCATCGCTCAGTCTTTCCTCAGGTAAGTCTGATCTTCTTCGCTTTCGTGGTTGCTCGTCCGTGTTTCGATCGGTTGCCGGGCTTGATGTGGCAGCGATTATTTTCTGAGGCTCTTCATCTACATCTTCGGCAATTGCCTCGTCAACCTTTGTATCAGGAATCTCCTTGAATGTGTCTCTTGCAGGATCGTAAGCGAAGGATGAGCGTCTTCGAGCAGGGGCTACCGGGTCATTTTCCGGCATGATTCCAGACGTGGGAGATACAAAGATGGCAGGGAATGAGAAAGGCGATCTCTTCGGCGTGAAAATGAGTACGCGGGTCTAGGCAAGTAAAATGTGAGTGAGATCTTGTTCACAAGACACTCGATGGCCTTGTCTCCTGCGAGTTGGAGATATTCCCAAATTGCGTATCAGGCGCGATTTCCTGCGCAGTAGAGCAGGTAGGGTGAGGCATTACACTGCATTTCAAAGATTTGACTAAGCTGGTGGCTGTGGCTGCATTTCCAGTGTACAGTAGGTACTCTGAGATCGCGCCTCTTCTGAGCAGCAAGGCAGGTGCCTAAGGTACCTATTTTCCACAACTCATCCGGACTTGTTGCATCTATTTCTCGCCATGATATCTAGCATGCAGAACTCAAGTCCACTGGATTTGGTCAAGTCTTTTATTGCCTGTATCAAAACGAAGGACCTGGAATACATGCGCAAGGTCATCCATCCGAAGGCAACTGCGTGTCTCATTCGAGAGAACGAGCCACGTTTCCAGGCGTTGATTGATGCCCTAGATACGCTGGAGAAGGCAGAACAGGAATTAGTAGAGGCCAGCTGGGACGAAGTTGAGCACATAGACGGCGAATACGCAACGGTTTGGGCGAATTTCAGCATCCATAGGGATGGAGAGGTGAGTGATCCTCTTGCTCGGCGCAGCCCGACATTTCCTGCTGATCCATTTCACAGCTTCATCAATTAGGTTCGAGCTCGTACTCGTGTTGGAAGAGCCCTTCTTTGGGTTGGATCATCTTGACCATGTCAGATATTGCACGATCACCAAATGGTACAGTTCGCGTATGATTCACTTGATGAACGGCGTATGGCACTCATGCTCTCCAAATGCCACTCCAATCCCGATATGCCTGCCCCTTACCAGGGTACTTGGCGCCTTTTCCCCGTTCGACCAGTTTGTAGCCGCCCACCTTTCCACATTGCCGCCGCGACCAATGTGCAAGTCGCACCAATATATCGTCGCGCGTCGGAGCAAAGACTATCGTCGATATTGTTGAGTTCTACTTTGTTACCAACCACCTGGGTTTTCAAGTCCAATAGGAAGCCTGTCTACGCGCCAGTTCTATGGCAAACCCACCTCTTCATTCGCGAGGCTCCTTGTCAGGGGTTGCTTTGCCATGCGTCCCAACCCATGCCGTGCTGTGGCATGCCGTGAACAATGCACATTGCCGTCAACGACTAGCATACTTTCTAGGTAGGTTGGAAGTGCTAACAACATGCTAGCTTCACTCTCGAACACGACGACCCCTTCACAAATCGCCTCCTGCATAACCGCCAACATGCTGGACATGGTGTGATGGCCACCACGTGCTTGCCGCATATTACCTGGGCACATGTCCTCTGCTTGTCATGTCTCTCTCGTTCACTCCAATGTGGCTTCCTCTCCTTGAGTGACCGTGCTCAAAAATCGAAGGACCGTTTCCAGGTCACGAACTCAGTCTCCCTTTCACCTGGCATCAGTCCTCAGCGCTGTGACACCAACTCATCCTCATGGCTTCCACGGAAAGACGAAGCTCTCTAACAGGATCGCCGGTATCCTTCCTCAGAGCTATCGACGGCAGTCACCTTAGATGGTCAGACTTCCGAACTGTCGTCCTCGGTGCATTTCGGATCGTCCTCACTGAAGGCATGAGGTTGGCAGACCTTTCACAGCCATTCTCCGATGGAGTAAAGCGCTCGTTGCAAGACTTGGATCGTTTTGTCGACCAAGAAAGAGAATGGCGTAGCCAATTGTCGGCTGGAAAAGGCTTTGGTTCGACAATGATATTCCCGCCAAACGTCCTGCCCACTCTTGAGCCCGAAATGGGTCTGCACAGGTGTCTCGCACCGAAGATGAATCGAGAGGCTCTGCCGCCACGCGCCGTCAAAGCACAAGAGAGCTTGTTTGAATTACCAACACCGAGGCCTGGTCTTCTCACCGCCTTTGCAACCGCGGCATTCAGTGAAACAGAACTGTCGATTCTCCCACACTGTACGGCGTCGACTGGGACTGTTGTGGACTTTACGTCAGGCTATGTCTCTCCCGGAACCACAGGCTACTGTGCTTTCTTGGCTTTCGAGCGATTGAATGGCGCTTCAGACGATGCTATTGAAACAGGGAAAAACCAATGCGCTGTCGTAGGCGCTCATTGTGTTAGAGCGATGCAGCTCCTATTCAGGAGATGTAGCTACCCACGCACTATCCTCGACAAGCCGATTGCTTTCTCATGCGCGATTGACAATTCAACGGCTCTGATATACTACCACTTCGTCGAGACGGACGGACGCTATTGCATGTCAGAGATTTCCAGGTTCAACCTCGACGACACGAATGGGTTCAGAGAGTTTCAAGGATGGATTGTGGCCATCGAAACATGGGGATCAACATATCTGCTGCCGCTGATCAAGATCGCATTGGGACAGCTCCTCAAGAACAACAGTACCCCACCTATCTCGCCTATGCCATCCCTCACCTTGTCGATCGACACTGCTGCTGGCAGTGAAGAGGTCCTCCTAAAGATACTCAGGACCACTTTCAGCACGATCAAATGGAAGTGTGAGGGTGAGTACGAGACCCCTTTGAACAGCAGTGTTGCCCATTGCGGTACTCCTTTGGGAGCGCGTAAGATCCGGACCATGGCTCTGTCGCCGACTTCACCTGGAGAAATCCTGAGTGCAGCGACTGGCCCCTCCACTCCTTTCTCAAGATGGCGGATGAAGCCCGACTGGGGCAACAGATCTCCACTATCCCGGAGACATCCTCTGTCTCCGCTGCAGCTCAGGTCTGATGCCCCCGATTCACCAGTGCGCCGTGCTACGCTCTCGCCCTGCACTCCGCCGCCTGATGCTCCTTTCTCTGCCAAATCGCCCATGCTGGTTCTTCAGAAGCGTGTCGATCTTGCCATGGACGAGATTCAGGAATTGAGAGCTCTTGTGCAGACATTGCAGGGTGAGCTTAAGCTAAAAGAGAGCCAGCTCGAATCAGAGGAAGAGAAGAACGAGTCAATCCACATTGACAGCCATACTACGCCTCCGACACAGAAGTTTGTCAAAGTCGAACCCTGGTTTGAGAAGTCCGAGACTTTCTTCTTCAGTGCTTTCTTCGCCCCTTGTGTTAGCCGTCTCTCGTCACCTCTTCGAGATTGGTCTTCTGTCTTGTATCATATCCTCTTTATCGCCACGGCAGTGACATTGGGCAATGATGTCTGGGATGTACTGTTATGTCTCGCCGCCTTATTCGCAGGCTGTGTGATTTCTGTCTTGCACGGCCTCATGAGCAGCATTGATCTTATTCCGCATAAAGGCAGAGTGACCTTTGGAGGGTTCTTTGAAGTGTATCCATTTTCAGGGCCTGTCGCGACCTTGAATTGATCACCATGATACAGTACATCTCATTGAAACTCGGTATGGAATATACAACTTCAGATGCAGCATGTTTCTGATTTCATTATCATTACTAGTCCTATCATACCGACGGTCCACCTCAGCTGAGCTTAATCGACCATCTGCAGTACCTACACCAACTCAATCTTTGTAGCATTATTGAGGAGCGGCACCCTGAACAATGCATACGGCTTGACCCGTCGATCCACACCACCCTGTTGCGAGGCCCCTCTCCAAAGCTGATTCTCCGTAAAGTACAAATAATTGCCCGCGACAGAAAACGTATCAGTCCACTCGATGCGCGGGTCGCGCACGTACGTCGACACAGTCCCGTTCTGCGGATTGAAAATGATGATCGAGTCCGTCTCGACACTGCCTCCGTACACAATTCCATTGGAATCACTTTCCAGCCCGTCGCTCACGCCCTTTTGACCCAAGTCCATGACAGATGCCTGCGCGAACAATTCGGACGAGAGGCTGCGGTCGCGAAGACGCGCAGTCGGCACGCCGTATAAGTGGCGCCCTGACACGACGCTGAAATAGAGCGTTTCGCCGTCATTGGAAAGGGTAATTCCGTCGGCGCCAAATGCTAGACGCGAGATTGGCATGCCATTCCCGGGATTGCTGTACACGGGCTCACCCCAGACAGACACAAAGAATCCGGGCTCGGGACGGACTTGTGGGATGTTCTCGAGGTGTCGCCAGGATTCACCAGTTCCCAAATCCACGATGATGATTCCGTTGCGGCCCTCGCTCGAGGAGTCGGTGAGGTACGCTACACCTTGACCTGAGGCAGTGATGGATGGTCTCAGGTCGAAGCGCACATCGTTCGGGTATGAGTCGGCGTAGGAAACGTTGGGCGGGAACAGGATGGTTTGGAAGATGGTGTTGTTGGAGAGGTTCACGCCGACGAGCTTTGGACCACCGTAGTTGGATGTCGTGAGCGTGCCGTTTGGCAGGAGAGCGCGGCCGGTGTCGAGGATCCAGAGACGGTCGATCGGGTCAACGACCACACTTTGCACACTGATCAGGTAGTTGGCCAGACCTTTGGACTGGGGAGGGTATTTGGTGTAGTCGATTGCTCCACCGGGAGGGGAGTTGTATGCTGCATTGGGGTAGGGTGTTTCGGTGTTGTTCGAGTTGAGCTCGGCAACTTGGTATTGAGTATTTGTTGGGTCCAGTCCGAGCGGGTAGTTGGAGAACATGCGGCCTGAAGCTGAGACAGCGATACCTGAGAAGGGCAAGTCAGTTATCGAGGTCCAGCAGTGTTCACGCTTCGCGTCACTGACCTGTTGGCCATTCATCGTAGTAGAGATGCAACAACTCTGGCACTGGACCGATGCCGATAGGGTCTTGAGCGACTTGAGCGATTGCAGCGCCGGACGCGCATAGCAGCGCAACGGCGGTGGTTGTGGGCTTCATTTTTATGGTTCGCGTTCGTATACTTACCGAAGCTCGTCGAGGTGTTGAAGGTGACGAGGGCTGAAAGACCTAAGGCGGAAAGAGCAGCTCGAATATGAGTTTCCAGTCATTTCCTCTCATCGTGCCTGCCCAGAGAATTACCGAACTCATGAGCTCATTGCGGAGGTGTTATGACCGTTTATTGACTATGACCTCAACATCTGCCGGCAAGTTACAAACAAAGGAGATGAAATCCGGGGAGACTCCGTGAGGGGGAGGAGGCGTGTCTAGTTAATCCGGTGATTGGCGTACCTTGTGCCTGAAAGGACTACTTAATGTAGATCTCGATGCAAGTACGGAAATGCCAAACTGACTACCTAGGTAAGGTTTATCCGCGGACTATTTGGGTGAAGATAAGTAATATTTGTCGTCCAGCTTCGTTGATGTCATCCATCAAATCTACATCAGATCTTCTCGTCCTTGCCATGTACAATCACACGAATACCCTTGCTATCCAATTTGGTGCCCGCAGTAAATAAATCCCGTGTGGGCGTCGCATCGCTGTCATCCGTCTCAAACATCTCCAAAGTATACCTCTGCACCATCGCTGCCAAACTCATATACAATTGCGCATACGCAAGATGCATGCCGATACAATTCCTGGATCCCTTGCCAAATGCCACGATATACTTGTCGAGTCTGGACGTCGTGCGTCTGTCATCCATCTGGTCCAACCATCTTTCTGGTATAAACTTGCGTGGCTCCGGAAAGACTTTCTCATCAATGAGCACCAAATGAGGCGTCATGGCCACCGGAGTACCGGCAGGAATAACCCATTCCTTGTAATGGATGTCTTTGTCGCATATGCGCGGCAAACGAGACAGCATCCCGCCTGCCATACGCACGCCCTCCTTGATCACAGCAGTGAGGTAGGGCAATTTCTCCAGCGAGGTCCACGGCGCGACGGTGTCTCCCTGCGGTATTTCAACAGTTGCCAATTCCTCGCGCATCTTCGCTAGTATATCAGGGTTCTTCATGATGTGGTAAGTCGTAATCGTGATAGCCCACGCCGTGGTTTCCGACCCAGCCGTCGCGATGAGCACGCCCTCATCAATCAGTCGCTGGTCCGACAGTTCACTTTCAGGCAAATCACTCGACAAGATCTGCGCGAAGATAGTGTCCTTGCGCCGCGTCTCCACCTTGATCATCTGCATCGTCTCCGGATCGTCCTTGATCTTCTTAACCTGCACGCCCACCCGCTGCATCCACGACTTCATAAACCCAACCGGCGGAACGAGCTTGACGGCCACCGAAACCGGCATCGCACGCACGATCCTCCCGATCAATGGGAACGATCGCACAATGGCCGCGGACGCGCGCCCACCGGTATTGACCAGCTTCCAAGTCATCGCCCACTCCGGGCTGTGGATGTAATCGTAAGTCCAACCGTAAGAGCACTGCGTCAAGACATCCGTCGTCAAGGCGAGATACACCGCCTCCAGGTCCAACACCTCCCGACTGCCACTCTCGCTCCGCGCAATCTTGTCGAACCGGTCACACATAACAGCCAGCTTCTCCTGGATGACAGGGAGATTCGACACGATAGACGCCTTGGAGAAGAATGGATTGAGCGCGCCTCTCCTTTTACGATGAACTTCATGTTCAACCGTCATACCGCCTGCAGTCGGCACCGCGAACCCCTTTGTCCACCAAACCCATTTGTCCATCTTCATGCCATACAACTCGTCGAAAAAGTCGGGGTCATGAATATGCACGTCATCGGGATTCGTGCGTATGACAGGCCCATACTTTTCGTGCATCTCCTTGATCTTCCAGATATACTGGTGACCCTTGAACACATCATAGTACGTCTCATGCCAGTACGTCGCGACAGCGAGCTTGGAGCCAGGAAATTTCGCTAGAGGGTGGAAGTATATCCTGTACACGGCCAGACTCAAGTCGTATACGAGCTTAGCTAGCAGAAGATACCCTGCAAGGCCCAGCCATGACTGGGCAATGCCGTATGTGAGGTCTTCGGGGCTCACCATTGTTGTTGACGACTCGACCTCTTCCTTCTGGCAGTCTTTGTGACAACAAAGACCGAGAGGAGTGATAAAAGACTCGAGCTTCGATAGGGTAGTTAACTTCACGTGTCAGGGGTCATCCTGTTTTCGTTGTCAATGTGATAGGCGTCCCACTGGGAGCCACATCTCGGTGTTCCAACTCTGCCGAGAGCCACAATTTACTCCTCATCTTGTCCATACGCCGGGCAATCATAAGTCATGGATGTCAAAGACATATGCCGCGCACACCACCGTCCTTCAGCGAGCTACGCTTTTGAGACTAGCTCGGTGGATTGCCCGTAGTCCGCGGTATAATATATTTATAGCCTTTGTCAGCCTCGAAAAAAAGTATCAGAATTGCAGTGATGTACTGGCGATGCCAGACACTTTCTGTTTCCCAAGGCAGGACTCTATGCAGCAGGATTAAAATATAATCATATAATCCTGATCCCGCAACACTCAATCGCCCCAGCATGAACAACGGCTTTTCGTCCCCACCAGAGATGCACAAAGTCCTCTACAAACTTTTTGTCTGAGGCACTCCAGCTGTCCAGTCCCATGGCGGTCATGTCATCCTGTGTGACCTCGACATCGCCCTGTTTACTGTCATTGCCTAGCAGGTTTTCCGTTTCGTCGCCCTCGACAGCAGGAGATTGTCCGGCTGGATGGGGGTTAGCTAGGTTTGCATCGTCGTCGTCGTCGTCATGATAAGCATCTTCTTGCAAGCTTTTGCCATCTGCTCGGGCAACAGCTTCAGCAATTGTCTGAAACAAGGCTTTGGTCATGGAGTGAAAGTATGCGACAAGAGCCACCTCACGTGTCTGCTCGTCATCGCCTTCATAGTTCAACAATGCTAAGTCTCGTTCCTTGTCGTCTTCCTCTGAATCACCCAGTCCAGCTCGTCTGTCTCCCGCTGAAGCCCACCAGACAAGAGATGTATAAGCCGCGCGCGACCACGATGGTGGCTCCACAACGACCTTGTTTTCGGAAAATCCTGACGACTCAGAAGCTATCGAAGACGCATCATTGCCTCCATCAGCACTGAAGTCGTTGTTGGCCACATGACTTGGGAGGAACCCTTGCAGAGCTTGGAAGAGATGCACGAAACGGTCATAGTCTCGTTGAGTAGATTTGATTCCTGTTTTGGGGAACGCCTTAGTCAGCTCCGGCCTGGAGGGTACAATTTTAGGGAAGGCCCTGTTTGACTCCGTCTTCGATTCTGATCGCGGCATGAGGACCAGGATATCATATAGGTCGGGTTTGGTGCTCAGCACATCATCGGTGGTGCAAGCAATCCAGCTGCCATTCGAGGAAGACGTGGCTAGTGTTTTACTTCGTCCAAGTTGTGGAATGTCCAGCACTCCGACAGTGAAGAGAGGCCGAAGCCATGCCGGTGGAACTTCTCCTTCCGGTACTAAAGATAATAGTGATGTTGATACAGATGACAAAATGGACATATTATATACTGTCTCAAGTCAGCAGGGAAATTGTGTAGAGGTTTCGGGGTCGTCTTACCAAGATTGCAGCTGAACTCCACAGGAGTCTCGGTGACTATTAGTATGCGTTTTCGTAGCAATGCCGCGCGGTAAAGTGGGAATATCAACGGCCCAAATATTTTGACCGACTCTTCTAGAGTGGAGGCAGGGTGGTGAGGGATAAGAGCGTGATGCCCGGATATAAAAGTCGTTGCTGCGCTCATTGACCTTGACTTGCGGTACCCATCGGTCTGGTGGGAGGCCTGCGGACTTGAGTCTGATCGACTTTCTGGCGAAAGCTTATGTTTGTCCCAATACTCTTCCATTGCTGTTGTGTTGTCTCCATCTTCGATTAGGGCTCTGGCTTGTCAGTTTCCGAATGCATGTTTCAGCTTTGTTTTCGCACCTTGCCAATTCTTTCAGAGCCACAGCATGACGCCAGCTTCTTCCTATGCGGCCATGCTCCAATGGAACAATGACACCGACAGCCAGCATACGAGCTGATCGATCGGATTGCTCGTCTGGCTTGTTGATGAAGGCGCTGAGACCAGCATATTGGTCGTGTATGAAATATCTTCTCTATTTAGTCCTGCTCTCTGAAGAAAGTGCAAGGTACTCACATCAGATCCTCCTCAACGCTATGAAGACCAGAGGGTAGCGATTTGAACTCAACGACTCCTTCGAGAGTGACTTTGGCACAGTGTCAGTGCGAGTATGGCAGGTTTGAGGGGAGTCGCTGACCGTCTTCCGTGGCTCTGTGCCATCCTAATGTGTAGCTAGTATCCTCTCAGCACATGCAAATGAGGACACAGGGCAAGCGGCGCGTGCATACCCTTTGCGATGGTCGAACTTGACAATGAACAGGGCACCAATTTGGGGTATGGGTGGTTCGCTGCTGGTGTCAATCCTCAGGGGATTTGGAATTGCCATGTCAACATCCGACCTTGCGTGCTATTCCGTGTTCCGCGGGTCCTCATGAGGGCTGGTCAAGCTGCTTGAATGGGCACATTCGAGACCAAGTTTACTCCATACATTCTGTTGCTGCATGCGCCTGCGCCTTGGGGTAAGCGTGCCCCAAAGTACCGGGCGCCAAGGCGCTAAGATAGTTATTGACTTTCAAGTCGGCTATATCTCCAACTCCGAGGTCCTCAAGTCATTTCAAACAGTCGATTCATGATCTCACATCGTAAACAGAACAGCTTGAGCAGCACGTTGAACAATTCCCAATGAAGGAAGCACTTCATTGACTTCAAGGCAGAATCAGGTGAGTGAGTACGAGCTCGTAGGAGAGGTTTCGTGGAGTGCTCCCCAGGTGAAGACCCGAGCACTGTGCAAAGCGCGGAGGCCGACCGCGGAGGCCCCAAAGGGTACCCTCAACCGCCCTGGGCCTTTGGCACGTTTGAGGTTATTCCCCATGGGAGCCCCGCTATATCAGTCCAGGCATAGCGTCCTACTCGCACGGGTAGCCAATTGATGGGCACAGCTTTCATCGATATTTAGTCGGCTCGGTTGGTACACGCCGAACGGCCCTTGTCCTGTTGATCGTCGGAGCAACCTGACCGTATAAGATACAAAGCTAAGTCACTTCTCTTTTGATCGGTACCTGCAGAACCCCCTGCTTTCTCCCACATTTCTCATTCCTTGTCGCTTTCTCCGTGTTTCCCCCCACGAAACTGCAATGACTACTGGCAAAATGAAGGCCCAGCGCAAGATCACATTCTTCAACTTAGCCGTACGTTTCACCAAGGGACGACTATGAAGATGCTGCCACAAGACATACTAACCCTCCCCTTGAAACAGATCGTTTTGGCCCTCTGTCTAGGCAGCTTGACCTACGGCTATACCTTCAGTATCGTCTCAACCACTCTTGGGCAACCTTCGTGGTTCGAATACTTCGACCTCACTCAGGTCGCGACGGAACCAAGATATGCCTATACCAATAGTATCATCGGTGCCATGAGCGGCTGCTTCTCGGTTGGTGGCCTCTTCGGCGCATTGTTCAATGGCTGGTCTTGCGACTATCTGGGTCGCAGGAAGACCCTTCTTGTTGCTACTCCCATTGCCATCATAGGTGGTGCCCTGCAAGGAGGCGCAGCACACATTGCCATGTTCTTGATCGGCCGTGTGTTGGGCGGCTTCGCTGTTGGTAAGCAATCCATCAAGCCAGCACATCCTGGCTGCCTGGCATCAGCTTCTCACAGCCATTGCAGGTATTCTAGTGGTCTTGGTGCCTCTCTTTCAATCAGAGATCGCACCGCCAGCCACGCGAGGCTTCTTGGTCTCTCAGCACGGTGTCGTCCTAGTCTTTGGATATTCTCTAGCTGCCTGGATCGGTGTCGCCTCGTATTTCTCCAAGAACCCGGCTTTTCAATGGCGTTTCCCGCTATGCATCCAGTGTCTCTTTCCACTTGCGATGTTGATTTTGACGCCCTTCCTGCCAGAGTCTCCTCGATGGCGTAAGCAACAACCATCCCTGCACACCACCAAAGACTGACATTCCTTTCAGTGCTGATGAACGACCGATTCGACGAAGCTTGGGCTATTGTTCTCAAACTTCACGCGGATGGAAAGGATCCCGGGGCTGAAGACGTCCATTTCGCCACCGAGGAGTTCTATCAGATGCGCCGCCAGGTCGCTGCTGACAAGGCTGTCGCATCTCAAGAGACCCTCATGACCCTCTTCACCAAACCTTCGTACCGGAAACGGATGATTTGTGGTTTCTTGACCATGTTTGGCGCCGAGTCAACAGGCATCTTGGTTATCTACAGTGCGTCTAACCACCGATTCCCCTAGGTTGAATCCGAGCTGACAGATTTGCAGACTACAGTGTGCTCCTGTATCAAGGCCTAGGTTTCTCAGGCAGCTTGCCATTGATCCTGGCAGCGGCCTATGTCTCAGTGGCTTGCTGTGGTAACTACGTCAACTCTCTTCTCATCGACAGGGTTGGACGAGTCAAGCTCCTGCTCATCGGATTCACTGGATGCTTGATCACCCTGTGTTTCGAATCCGCCATGAGTGCTCTGTATATCGGCACAACCCCAATGAATCATGCCGGTCTCAGCGCAGGCGTCTTCTTCCTGTTCCTCTACATCACCTTGTAAGACTGTCCCGCCTTTCCGCTGTGCCCTTCCTATACTAATTAGCGCTTATAGCTACGGCTGCTGCATTGACGCAAACACCTACGTCTACTGCTCAGAGATCTTCCCCACTCACATTCGATCTCGTGGCCTGTCATTCAGTGTGGCGTGTCTGTTCCTGTCAACCATCGCTTATCTCGAGGCCGCACCAACTGCATTCGCTCAAGTCGGCTGGAAATACTATCTCCTTTTCATTATCCTGACCGCGATCAACATCCCTCTTATCTGGTACTATTTCCCGGAGACGAAGGGATTGTCGCTGGAGGAAATTGGCGAGAAATTCGGAGACGAGATTGTCATGCATCTTACTGATCTCACCGATGAACAAAGAGCCGAGTTGGACAGAGAGATTGCTTCGAACAAGCTACAGGCTGGTGCAGTCCACGTCGAAACAAAGGCTGAGCCAAACAGTCTCACTGAGAAGTCTCTTGCTTAGGTGAAGATACAATGGGAGAATTGGACATGAATGTGTTTTTTTCAGGTCTTCCAGAGGGGAGGCTTTTTTGCCGAAAGGGCATTTCATTTGGAGAAAGACGGTTCAACGAGCGGAAGAACTTCAATTAGAGCAAGACTTTAGAGGAAGACACTTCAGTGTAAGGAGGGCATCTTTTAGCGGAGCACAAAGGTAGATGATATTATAGGATAGTACAGCTCATTCCAGATCAAACCAATTCCGTCCAAGCCCATTCATGATCTCGCTCGACCCATCATACGTCCCCCCATACAAAGCATTCTGCATATCCTGAAAAGTATTTTGAAACCCATCCAGATCATCAAACGTGAAACTCGACCCCGACGTCCCTCGATCCTGAAAGCCGTACCCCAAATCATCGACACTCGTATCCTGCTGCAGCACAGGCAGTGGGTCATGGCGCGGCTCCGCGTGCGTCACTGTCCCAGCAGCACTTGCATTTGCGGATGGATGCACCGACTGCGACTGAGCACTCGTAAGATGAGCTTTCAACAACTCCTTGAAAGCGCTGTCGCTCAAGCGGCTGAAGATTTCGCACGATTGGCGCGCGTCGTCCCACCGCTCGCAAATGGCCGTCAGAATGTTCGAGCAGTCTTTGATATCAGTCATGACATCCGAGCAGGGCGGCAGAAACGAAGTCGGATCGAGCTTGCGCCGACGAGCCCATTGACCGACACTGTATACATTGGTGAGACCTGCCATGAAAATAGTATACAGACAGATCCAAGAGTAATTGAGACGTCGAGCTTGTAGCACCTCCCGGTAATTCGAGATGAGTTTGCGGGAAGACTCCCACATGATTTTGAGGACATCTTCAGTATCTTGGACCACTGAGTGGCCGCCACCCGGAAGGGTCGTGGTGGCTGGAGGTCGGAATAACACCAAGACGGCATTATGGTAGAGTGCTTCCCACCAACTGGCGCAAGAGAATGCTGAGATGGCCAGAGATGATTCATCGTTTGAGGAAGGCATCGCCTGTGCTGTCCTTTCCCTCCAGTCTTGGAATTCTGCCAGGAGATTCTCGCGAATGGTTCGTTTGTCTGTGGCTTGGAGGGACCGAATAGTCACATTGGTGTGTAAGAGGCGATGGCCTTTGGCAATAAGTCGACGGCAAAGAACCAGGCGAAGAAATGGCGAGATCCGCCCTTCCGCTTCCTGAGTAGAGCCGTCGGTGTTTGTAGATTGACTCTCCAGTTCATCGTCGTCCAACGGTAAAGGCAGAGGCGTGTCAATATCTTCGTCTGACAACGTCAGAGTACGGCCAAGTGTAACACTAACGATGCTAAGAGTTTGTTAGTCAAGTTGCAAGTGAATATGTGCCCATGCTCAACGTACCGATCAAGACTGTAGAAGCACCAGAAACACCTCTTCTGCATCTCTGCTCGTACGGCAGCGGGAACCAGGCCAGTCAGATGATAGTCGCTCCTACCATTCCGTGCAGACAAGACTGATTGATGAAGACCAATCTCGACGCAGATGCGCTCGGCCTGTCCGAGCAGATCCCACATTTCATCGGCAGTATCTCGCAAGCTCGCATGGATGCCATATTGACAACATAGTAATAGTGCTTGAAGCGAGCGAAGATCTCTGTACTTTAGGATCTCGTAAAAATGGACCATGGCTCGTCTAGAGTATGACTCAGTGTCTTTGTAAGCCCATTCGAAGCGTTTGGCGGCGGCCGACCCAAGCGCAAGGATCATGTTGAAGACGAACGCAGTGCTGTGATCTTCCAAGTACTCACTCGGACTGCCATATATCCGTTCAACAAGTTGCAGAAAACTTGGCCGGTATATCAGTGGGAAGGTTACGTGCCAGTGATCGAAATAGCTTGCCACCAGTCGCGATGCTGTCGCTCTGTCCGGCAGCGACGAAGAGAGCGAGACAGTGTCATGTGCCAGCCGGGATCTAGAATAGGCTTGTGAAACTCTGGCAGACATATCTCCTGAAGGTATTGGCGCATCGTCAAAGACGCTTTCGACAAGGTCGATGAAATTCGCTCCTGCGCTGGAGCCCAGGTACTTTCCATGAGGGCCAGGCTTCCGGATTGTCTCAGAACTCATTGGCGTCCATGATAAATCTGCTGACGGTGTACTATTGGTTTGGACAGCCGTTGTTGAAGGGTTGTCTGAGTTGTCGCGCTGATGAGCTTGAGTCGATTCTGACGGAGCACGATTGGACTGTCTCGCTCCATTCGTAGTGGCTGAAGTTGTCCTGGTATGGCCAGTGGCAGGGCTGCTCCTCAAGGATTCATTCTCAGCTTGAAGGGATTGGATTCGCTCCTGCAAAGATTCAAGCTGAATACGCCTTGCATGACGATAGTGCAGTTTTTCTGGATAGGAGCACCGAGCGCCACTTCTCAAACATGAGCCGCACTCTGGGTGCTGTTGGTCGCATCGAGTTTTGCGACCGTGACAGCGATCGCAGGCTGTCATCGTGTATTGTATCGAGGGTCAAAATGGTGGCGATTGCCGTGTCAATCCAAACGTGGGATCTGGGGAATAAGGAAGCAGGGAACAATAGACTATTTAATTATTGGGTGGCCCCAAGTTATGCCCTCCACGCCCACGCTTGGCGGTTTGGATGCCTATATGGGTGGAGATGGGGTTCACGGGGGCCACGAGAATTGAGATTCATCCCCGCACCCCTTGGGGAAGCGAGATATGGGACCCCCCAAATCACGCCAGGGGAGCAGAAAATTGAATAGGTAGGTATTGATTTATTGCTACGAGTTTAGATATCCTCTGTAAAATGGTCCTTTGCAGGCGCAGGAGCCACCTTGATTTTGGCAAAGTCCCGCAGGGTGTGGAAAACCGACTCGTACGAGTCGACTTGGCCATGCCATCCCAGCTTTACAGCCTTTCGCATACTAAGAGACAAAGGCCACCCTCCAATGACGGCAGAGTCAGTCATGCTGAAGGTCTTTGTACGGTCGGCAAACGGATCGAAAAGCAGACCATGCTTCTCCGTCAGCTCTTTCCATGCCTGTTGCACTTTGGGCTGTTCCGACCATTCTAACAAGCTGAATGAAGATTTGGTGACTCCCTTGGGACCGTACCTGAGACGTCGTGTAAGGTTTCATGACAATTATAGGGCTGTGCTCACTTACCCTCGAGGAGTCGTCTCCGCTCTTGACTCGAACGTCCTGTATTTTGAAGGGTCTGCCTCGGGAGGGTTCCAGGTGGTGCCATACCAGTCAGCCAAGTAAGGCCAGAGTCTTCCCCATGTGAAGGGTAAACCATCCTGGGCGTTGAATGCTTGGTTACCTGTGTGCGGGTCCAGAACGATCCACTCTTCGAGATATGCGTTCAGTAGAGCACTGCTCTGGCAGTACTCTCTATCCCACGCAACGTAGTCTCCAGGAAAGTTAAGAGGCTCTTTCAGGTAGGCTTGAACCGAAGCATATGCTGCGATACCAACCATATGGTTGAGCAAGTTGTCGCGGACTGCCCCAATGATGTACGAGGGACGGACAACGCCCCATTGGGCGCCCGTTTCTTTGCAGTAGGCGGAAAGGATATCTTCTTGGCGATAGTAAAAGTTTGCCTCTGTAGTGATTCTGGGATCGGACTCAAAGGAAGGGCTGGTGGCCGGACCAATGTGGAATCCGTACTGTTTGGCACCAGTCTGCAAGAGAAATCTCTTGGGTTGGAGTTTGGCTTGCTTGAGTCCCCCGATGAAGTTCTCAATGAGATCGCCTGAGACATATCAGTCCCTGAGTTGCGCTATCGCCAACAGCATGGTAAGCACTCACCATTGACCTTGGTCAATTCATCGGCATCTGACCACATGTTCAGAACACCACCCTTCTGAACAGGTTGCATATAGGAGAAGAAAAAGACATGGTCGCTAGACAAACTAGATTAGTGCCAGCAGTCCTCAAGCAGGAGTCCTCTTACACCTTGGGTATTTTGCCTTCAAGGGCTTTTCCAATGGTAGCAGGATCAGCCAAGAAATCGGCTTCGACATGCTCAACTCGCGCTGCTCCTTCACCCAGTTCCTTGAAGAAGTAGTCAGGTGGAGGTCGACGTGACAGACAGTAAATTTTGGACCATCGTTCAGGCGATTGAACAAGCACTTTCACCATGTGGTAGCCCGAGATACCATTCGCTCCCGTGACAATAGCTGTAAGGCCCTCGAATTCAGGAGTATCTGGAAACGTGGGAAGTCCATGGAAAATGCCTTTCGACTGCACTGTTTGCACCTTTGAACCCATTTTGACCAGCAAGGCACCAGCTCTACAATACAAGGTATCAATTGGTGAGAAATCAGCCGCGTTTCAACCAATTTGATCGTTGACTTGTTGCTCGACCGACAAACAGTGGTAGAAGCTCGGCTCAATCACGCGGGGATCCTGGGGAGTGAGTGAGGTCGGCTCCTTCGGCGCCGCGCCGAGGCCTTTGCATAATTCACCCCAATGGGGTCCACATGGGAATCCAATCTGGGGGTCCTGTGGGGACATTTAGTGGGTAGGCTTAGAAGACAAACCTCAGCCGGGGGCCTTGGGGCCAACAAAACGGAAAATTCCTCTCCACTAAACTGCAAGAGACACCATTAAAGTTGCGTTCTCTCAGGACCATCATTATGGGAAGTGTCTCTTTTTGGTCTACTACATGGGCAACGGAGTAGACACTCGGAGAGGTTACCCAGGGGGATAACTTTACAGTCTTGTACGGTCCTACATACATGTTGCACACCCTGAACTTATGGGAGGTCTCAAATACGTCCGACATGTTCCAATGACTTCACGGGCCCCTCAAGACATCACAGAATTGCATGGTAAATTCAGTAGTCGCTAATAAAGTTGATAACCGGCCATGTCCATGCTTTTAGTAGGACTTTGGCAGCCCCAATACCCGCTCACCAATATAGTTACAGATCATCTCTCGCGAGACAGGCGCTATGCGAGGAATAAAGACCTCGCGCAGATACCGTTCGACATGATACTCTTTGGCGTAGCCCATACCTCCATGCGTCATGACAGCTCGCTCGCATGCCTCAAACGCAGCCTCGGCAGCCAAGTACTTCCCTGCGTTGGCATACTCGCCTGATTCATAGCCTTGATCGTACATCTTGGCCGCGTGATACAGCATAAGTCTGGCAGACTCGAGTTTCATCCAACTGTCAGCGAGTGGATGCTGAATTGCTTGATTCTTTCCGATGGGTCGGCCAAAGACTACTCGGTCGCCTGCGTAAAGAGCGGCTCTTCTGAGGGCTGCGTAGCCCAGGCCCAGAGCCTCGGCACCGATGAGGATTCTTTCAGCGTTCATACCATGCATGATCATTTTGAAGCTGTAATCGATACGACATTAGCCAGATGTTCGATAACGACAGTCTCGGGCACGAGTACTCACCCTTCATTCTCCTTCCCGACCAAATCTCTGGCCGGTACTCTCCAGCCATCGAAGAATAATGTGTTAGTATCGACAGCAGCTCGCCCCATCTTGGGAATCTCCGTAATCTCCACGGCATCCGTCAAGTCAGTGTAGAATAGTGACAACCCCTGAGAGGGCTTTTTCACTTGATCGAGAGGCGTTGTCCGTGTTAGAATGAGTATCTTCTGTGCGTTTTGCGCGGTTGAGATCCAAATCTTGGACCCACTCAAGACGTACTCATCGCCATCCTTTGTGGCAGATGACTGGAGTTTTAGGGTGTCCAAACCAGTATTTGGCTCAGTCACACCAAAACAAGCCCTCTCTTTGCCAGCAATGAGAGGGACAAGCCACCGTTCTTTCTGTTCGTCTGAACCAAATTTCGCCACTGGTTCCAGACCGAAGATGTTCATGTGGATGGATGATGCTGCCTGATGAACTAGTCAGTATTGATAGACATGATTCGAGCTATGCCTCGTGTTCAATGTAGAGGAGTATGAGGCTGGAGGTCACTAACCGTCATCCCGCCGCCAGACTCCGCGATGGTTTGCATCATAACGGCGGCCTCTGCAATGCCCAGTCCCGATCCACCGTACTGCTCAGGCATACAGATACCAAGCCACCCATCTTTCGCAAGAGTATCGTAGAGTTCTGTTGGGAACTTCTTCGATGTTTCTTGCTTGGCCCAATACTCGTCGGGAAAGTTTTCACATATCTTTGCGATGGACTCCCGAACCGTCCGTTGCGATTCCGTGAGATCTGGATCATGGCACTGTAAAAATTCCGTGGCTCTTGCATGCCGCAACCGCCGTGACTGAAGTCCCAGAGATGATTTGAAACTGGGCCTAAGTGCCCTTCGGACACTCGTGGTAAAGAACGTTGACGCCTGCATTTGTGATGGATGTTGACTCTGTGGACTGTGCTTCGGGCGTTCCTGGCGCGGCGTCGACTTCACCTGAAAATCCCTCAAATGGTATATGTCCCTTCAAGAAAATAGGTCTTCGTGCTGCTTATGAAGTGGATTGTTCTTGGCCACATGCGTGAATCTTCTAAAGGCCCAACTAGGCTGGATTACATGATGATGCTACGACTTCGAAGTCAACAGCGCGTTCGCAATCCGATACTGCTGTCCTGCTTTGCCAAGGAGATCTGTCGGAGCCTGCCGACGCCGTCAAGCAATGTCGGTTGAAGGCCATCTCAGACTTCTCAGCTAACGATGAAGGCAATTTCGGCGCAGGTCCGATGCTTCGGCTGCTTGGCGCCGAAACCTCCAAGCGGCTGAGAAAACTCCACAATCCCGTTACTCTGTGGCGCAATGCTAATTTAGGATCCAACAATGGACATCGGCCATTAGTTTCCGTGAGTATCACGGGTACGGGGTACAAGGACCGTCGATCTAGATTTGTGTCAGAAGTCTAGACTAGAAGTGTGAACAGGGCGAGAGCAGTTATAGCACCCAATGGGTTAACACTATGCCGGACTGTATTCCTGGATCGATGTCGATCGACGGGACAAGATCTATGAACGATAGAGTTGTGGTCATGATGATACTTCACAGAAATTGCATCATGGCATGACTGCTCTCCCAGCTCTTTCACACTGCTTTTTCAGTTCGCAATTCTGATATTGCTTGCCCCGAGTAGCCAAGTTCTTGCAATACAACATCGGTGTGCTCACCAAGGAGCGGCGGTGGACTGTGAATAGAAGGCTTTGTGTTGCTATACTTCACAGGAATGCCTGTGTGGTCATGATCAGTATAATGCAAGGACAGTATAGTTCTCTTGATACTCACCAAGGATCTTGATGCTTCCAGATGCCGCAGCCTCATGTGGAACAATGTCGACCATTCGCCGAGCCTCGATCTGTGGGTGCTCGAACGCCTTTTGCAAAGTGTTAATCGGGCCGTACGGCATGCCACTGCCCTCGAAGATAGCCAGCCAGTCATCAGTGCTTCTCGCAGCAAAGGCTTCGTCCAGTATCGGTTTCAATACCTCACGGTTCAGTACTCGAGTGTCATTGTCCACGAATCGTGCATCTTCTGGAAGTTCAGGCAGGCTCAAACGCTCTGTCAGTATCTTGAATTGCCTGTTGTTCACTGCTCCAAGAACGAGATAGGAGTCCTTCGTCTTGAATGCCTGATAAGGGACGATACTAGGGTGGGAGGTCCCCCACCGCTTCGCTTCTTCACCTGTGTTGAGCCAGGTCATCGCCACGTTGGCAAGTACAGAAACTTGAGTTTCGAAGAGAGAGGCGTCCACCTTCTGTCCAACTCCGGTCTGCTGGCGTGTGTAGAGTGCTGCAAGTATTGCACCATGGAGGTAGAGTCCTGTGCACATATCTGTCAGGCCAACACCAGGCTTGGTTGGAGGTCCATTGGGTTCTCCTGTGATATGAAGAAGGCCGGCCTCTCCCGCAGCAATGACATCGTATCCAGCACGCTTAGCATATGGTCCTGAGGACCCATAACCTGGTACGACATTAGACAATATGTGACCGAGCTGCAAATGTTACCTGCCTGAGATGCTCGCGTGAATTATGGATGGATTGATATCACGCAAAACATCATACCCGATACCGAGCTCGTCCATTTTCCCAGGGATAAAGTTGTCAACTCTGATGCCACAACATGAGTCAATCGACAATCGACATTGCAGGGGGAGTTGCTTACACCACGTCGGCCTTTTCAGCTAGTTCGAAGAAGATCTTGCGTCCTTTTTCGTGTTTGAGGTTGAGTGAGATAGACTTCTTGTTGCGATTGATGGTACTGAAGTAGGCGGACATCGACTTGCCCTTTTCGTTCCACAGACGGTTCTCTTTCTGTGTACGCCAGGTTCTGGTGTCATCCTTATAGCAGCTTAGCGAAGGGTTCTTCGGCATTTCATTTCTGACTTACACCACCGGTAGGGTGCTCAACCTTGATGACCTCGGCACCATAGTCCGCCAGTATCCGAGTACAGAAGGGTCCCTGGCTGCAAGTCAGTCTGAGCAGCCTCTTAGGTACGTGTAGCATCCATACAGCCAGTACTCGGGTCAAGTCGAGGATCTTGACACCTCTGAGGGGACCATTGCCGCCACGTTGGTTCTGAACCGCAATGTCATGTCTTGGCCTGGCCTTGATATGGGTAGGGGAAACAGGTGCTGTACGTTGCAACTGGTTGCTGATGCGCTGAGTCCATATCGTTCTCGACATGGCTGCTGGACGAGAAGAGAGATGCCTCGCTGAGGAGCTCTTCGTAATTCACACGTCTAACCAAGACCTCGAGGCCACATAGAGTGCATGACCGTCCATACCGGATGGCCTCGAAGCAGCATAAGAGCATTTTGAGATATCTGCTGACTCATACAAATTTCCAATCAAGTGTGGTTTGAGGTGTCGTCAATGCAGCCTTGCATACAAGGTCAAGGCTCCTTACCTTGATGTCATTTGATTCTAGGCCGCATCCAGTCTGTTGTTGCCGATATCGGTCACTGGCCGACAACTCGGTGCCTTCGATCCGATGGTGCATTGCTCGCCAGTCACGCGGATGAGATCACGTGGTGGTTCTCAACCTGAATCTATGAGGCTGATGAAACGGCTATGACCAGCTTACTCTTTTAGCTTCGACCTCTCAGAAGTTGTTCCGTCCACCTGCTTTGGGGCAACGTCGTCCCATTTTCGGATCCGCGGGAAATCCATGGCAGATACGCAGGCAGTGAGATGCCCCCTTCACTCCGGCAGCGCGATGTAGACACGTGCCATTCAGAAGGGACCACGCTTCCTAGACCATGAGCTGCAGCCATCCCAGTGGTACCAATAAGGCACGACGACCCTTCACGATGTTGACTCTGGGTTCCCCTTTGTCTTGCTAGGGAAGGCCAGCAGATGTCTGGCCTGCCACGTCCAAGGTGCTGCCTGTTCCCACCTGCGCAACTGATCTCGATCCTCACAGGAGCTGAGATTTAATGATTAGTCGACATGAATATGGTAACCCATCTCGAACCTCCGAAGTACCACCATAAGCGGTGACATTGTCAAATGAAATGTCCCTGCTTACGAAATACACCAGTCCGAACCACTGCATGATTATCTCATTGGTGATGAAGAACTACCCCTTCGGGCGTAGACTGGCCTCGTCCTGCCCCTGCTGCATACTGGTAAACACTTACCATGACCAAGGCTCCAGTCGACTAACAATCCACATCTCCATGCCTTATCTCATCACGAAATGTCTTTGTCATCTTGGTTCTCAAATGCATCCTGTCAGATATAGCGGCGAGCAGTTCACTGAGGAAGCCGAACGTCGAATGGGTCATGCAGCAAAATTCTCAAATATAAAGAGGCAGCTCGTCCTCGACTAAGTTGAGGTGTCTAAACATCATCTCTCCAGGCACAGAAGACGCCACCGATTTCATCATGGCCGAACCATTCTGCATGCGCGGTGTTGACGGCAAAGTCAAGCGACTTCCAACCGAGCTTCCAGAGCTCAAACCCAAAGAAGTCCTCGTCAAAATCACCCACAGCGGTCTCTGCGGCACAGACGTCTTCTACATTCCACACGGCGCCGCCCTCGGACATGAAGGCGTCGGTATCGTCGAGAATGTGGGCGATGCAGTGACCGCCCACAAAGTCGGAGACCGTGTTGGCGGAGGATACCTCAGGAGTGTATGCTTCACCCTTTCGAATTCTTCTTCCTCAACCCAACAATCCTGTCTAACCGCCTCCAGAGCTGCGGAACATGCAAATACTGTCTCACCGGCAACGAGATAAAGTGCTATAATCGCGACATCTACGGCCACTCGAATTTCTCCAACGGCACTTTCTCAACGTACTACACCGCAACCGAATCGTACATCTACCCAATCCCAGAGTCCATGCCGTCTGAGATCGCGGCGCCACTGCAATGCGCCGGAGCTACTGTTTACAGCGCTTTGAAGACACACTATCAGTCGGGCATGCGCGTTGGGGTCCTGGGTATCGGCGGCCTAGGACATCTCGCCATCCAATTCGCCTCGAAAATGGGCGCTTCGACCGTCGTTTTCAGCACCAGCCCCGGTAAAGAGGCAGAAGCGCGGAAATTCGGAGCGTCTGAATTCGTGGTTCTCGGTCAGGAAGACAAACTGTCTGCGCCAGTTGATCTCCTTTTGATCACTGCTCACAAAGCACCGGATTGGAAGACGTGAGTCCTCTCTCATTGCCCTCCAACAATGACCAGGCAAGGACCAGTTTACTGATACTACGAGAGTTGTCCAGATTCATGAGCGAAAAGGTCGTCTCCAGAGGAGCAGCGATCGTCGTCCTAGGAGCCGTAGGCACATCATTGGAAGTACCGTGAGTCAACCTAGCCTTATCAAAGACACTACTGTAAATCAAGGCCACCCACCCCAAGCTAACATAGTCAGCTTCATACCCTACTTCTTCAATTGCTACAACCTGATGACCAACCTAGTGGCATCGCGCGCAACACACGGGGAGATGCTTGCTTTTGCGGCTGCCCACGATATAAAGCCGCTTATTGAGGAATTCAAGATGGACGAAGATGGCTTTGCCGAGGCCCTGGACAAATTACAGACAGGAAAGATCAGGTATCGTGCCGTGTTGCATGTCTAAGACTGGGCGTCTTTTACCAGAATGGCCGTAAATGGCCTCACACTCGCTTTCGGAAAGTTTCAAATTCAGCCTGGAGGATTCCGTGAATATTCCTGCTTTCACCACTGAGGGCTCAATCTAGACAGCTGGGTTCAGAGAGCTGACTGCCTTTGACCCTCTTGAAGATATATGCAACGCTCCCTCCGCCTGTGACCTCGCGGCCCAATCGGAGAACGTGTTCAAGACAATCGTCATCCACGACCGCTGAGATCCGCTCAATCGTATCCGCGTCTCCGTCTGCGCGCGAGAACACAGAGGTGTCAAGGTGCGTATACTTGAGCAGCTCACCCCGTTCTGCTTCAACGTCAGTCTTCTCAGTGGTAATCGATTTACTGCTGCTCCGCTTCCTCTTCGTCGATTTCGCAGTGGACTTCTCTACGAACGCCGAATCTTCTGGAACGTCTTCCTCAGACATATCGAGGCCGTCCCTACCGTGCAGCTTCGAAGCATCTTCGCACTTGGTAATACCGTCGTCGTGGCTTGTACCTTTGCACGCGCAGCCAATCAGGTCATGAGTGCGAAGTCCTTCGGTCTCATCAAGACGAAACAAATCCTTCAGCTCCTCCTGGCTGAACGTCGAAGTCTGCGCTCTTCCCTTTGCTTTCATGTCGAGTCCACTGTTACTTGCTGTCGTGCCACCCTGCATGATACTGTCGGCCAGCGCCCTCTTGACGACCTGTCGTTGCCAAATCCTCTCCTCCAAACCACCTTTGATCAGAAACCGGTAAATCTTACAATGTCGCTTCTGCCCTTGTCGGTGGATGCGCGCGATGGCTTGATCGTCTGTAGCAGGGTTCCAGTCCACGTCGAAAAGCACGAGCCGGCTTGCTCCGATCAAGTTCAGTCCAACGCCACCTGCCTTTGCACTCAATAAGAATGCAAAAGTTTGGGTCGATTTTGAGCGGTTGAATTGATCGACAAGACCTTGTCTTTTCGTAGCAGGAACTGAGCCATCAAGTCGAAGATAGCCTACATTCGAGTTCTGGAGCAGCTGCTCGATCAGATTCAGCGTGGAGGTGTAATTTGATATAACCACAACCTTTTCGTCGGTTGTGTGACGTATCTGCTGCAAGAGATAATCAAGTAGCCGGATCTTACTGGATAGGGAGTTCTGGTAGAGCTTGGAAAGTGCATCAGGCAGCATCTCGTTGAGTGCGGTCAGTGATGCTGAAGGCGTGGCATCGTCGTTACCATACTTTGGATCCATGAGTGCTGGGCTGTTGCACAGCTTCTTGAGTATTGTGATCAATTGGAAAGCTGTTTCGCTGCTGCTAAGAGCGCGGTCAAACATTGCTGACTGTAACACACTGCGGTAGATCTTTGCTTGTGCTTGCGTGGGTTTGCAGAAGAGGACGTACTCTGTCTTTGGGGGTAAGAAGTTGGCCAGTATGTCTGCTGTCCGGCGCAGAATGAATGGAGATGTTGTCCGAGCCAACTCCTCACTGGCATGCTGTCCACGCTCCATGTCTTCCTCCGATGCATTCGGCTGGCGGCTCTTCATTATCGGTTTCTCGAAATCTCTGATAAAGCCCTTCTGTGAACCTAGACAGCCGTCATTCACGAAGTTGACCATGGCATAGAATTCGCTGAGGTCGTTCTGAATCGGCGTACCTGACAGGATGATCCGCCTCCGTGTATTCAATGCCTCGATGGCCTTTGCGCTCTTGTTCTTCATGGTCTTCAGTCGATGGCCCTCATCACAGATGACAATGTCAATGGGTTGGCCTTTACCAAGGTCGTCAGCTACCACTCGCAACCTTTCGTAGCCTATAATCATGACTTGGAAGACTTTGCCGTCAAAATCGCTCAGACGCGTGCTCTGGTCCTCGAATTCGAGTACTCCAAGCCTATCCAGACCGAGCCATTTCTTGAATTCTCTTTTCCAATTGCGGATAAGTGAGACCGGACAGACAATCAGAGCTTTTCTAATCACTGGTGGAGCTTTATAGGCTGGAGATTGCCGAAGTAGTGTCCACAGAAGTGCGATCGTGGTGAGAGTCTTGCCCAATCCCATATCGTCCGCCAGTATACAGCCTTGGCCATCAAAGTCCCGCAGCCCCATAACACACTCGTAGAGGAATTGGACTCCTTCTCTTTGGTGAGGTCGCAACAACTTCCCAATCAGAGGGTCAAGCACCACATCTACAATTTGTCGGCCTGGCGGAGGACATTTGGGTCGTTTGAATACGAGAGCCCCAGCGGCACTAGGATCATGTCGAGGAGCGGGATTTTCAGATGTCCCTTGAGATTGGATTGTTGTTTCTTTCATAGGCTGCTTGAACGCTGTCGCCCGGGACACAGCTTTTTGGTCTTGTTGTTTCGCATTCCCTTTCTCTTTCTGTATCTGTGCTTTCATCTGATTTCGTAGACTCAGCTTTGGCTGCTGAGGTGATAGACCTGGTGCATTTTGGCCTTCGGTTTCGGGCTTGAGATCGCTTTTCCGACCAACCCCTGTCGGATTGATAACGGCAAGATATTGGTCCTTAGTAAGTTTGGAGTCGATTTCGACTTCTTTCCCACCCACCGAGAGGTTGAAACCGGATTTCAGAACTTCTGATACTGCGGTGCGGCCTATACTTCTGCCAGTGTTGCTGTACAACGTTGCATAACCGCTAACAACAATCATCACTCCATCGTCTGTCCAGGTTTTGTTCTTCTTATTCGTGGGGACTCGCCTATAGACCTGTCAGCCGGTTAATTGGTACAGGTTCCAGAATCAGCAAGATTTACCATAGAACAGAGTAATGGCACTCATCACTATTTGTGGGTCGTGCGGTGTTCAAGGGACTCGGAGGGTTGTTGATGTCCTTGAGTGCCTGTCTCTTTCCGCCATCTGTAGCTTTTGATCCTGGGTGTGCCAAAGCAGATGGTAGTGGCTCAATTGAGGCAGCATTGTCGTTGGGAGGGCTCAGTTTTCTTCTTTTCGCAGTAGGTACGGCAAAATCGGCGTTCTGCGATGTCGTGGGACTCTTCCGGATAGTCAATGGCTTGAAAGGCTTCGACAGCATAATATAGAGTATGATTTACAATCAAGCACCGCATGGCAATCAAGGTAGAAGAGAGTCTCACCTATTGAGATTTTCGCACTATAGGCGCGTAACGCGTGGAAGGACGACGCGAAATCAGATGACGTCGCGCGTGCAAACTGTGCAAACCATAGATTAAGATACTGTATGGCTCGATGGCAAGGGTGGGCAACAAGACATGGAGAGCAACGGGGCACAAGCGCAGTTATTCACATGTTGTTCTAGTATGACAACCCTTACCTTACGTAAAGAGTCGAGGCATGGCTATGTACATTAAGCCACATGCCTAGAAGTAGTGTTGTGTCTTATCATTTGATATGTCTGCGTACTGTCTTCCAGCTTCCTAAACGCCATGCTGATGTGGCTTGTATGTAATCGTGGTAAACATGATTGTGTCTCTTACACTACGCCTTGTGGGCCAATTTCAATACTCGTACCATTCACTTCATTTCGCATCATTCATGACCGGTGTGGATCTGACACACTCTGGACAAACAAAAACTCCTTGGTTCGCTTATGCATTTCCAAACTCAACCTGCGCCGCGCCTCGATGCATCGATTGCCTCTGTACCCGATTAAAGCGCAATCTGCGAAGATAAAGGCAATCATTCTGAGCAGGCCTAAGATGTAGCCTGTTCACAACTTCATGCGAATGACCATGAGATGCAGCGCTAATGTCGTTTGTATTTCTGGTCAAAGTCAGTACGAGAAGCCTGATAGCGGTAGTACGCATCCTCGGACGCCCTGGGATACTTACCTCATCAACCCTTCTCAAATTCTGTTTGTCCAGCATATTGCCAGCACCCATCAGTGTCTGCCCAACAGCTTTCGTGGCTCCAATAGCAGGGCGCAAAATTATTGTTGGACTCTGCTTCAGTATCGCTCTAGCCGCCCCTTTGGCACTGCTGCTGGCCATCACTTCTCCAGGTATAGCCACAATGGCATCCTTAGCAATCAACAAGTCCCGTTCCAAACTGCCGTAAGCAGTTCTCAAACCTTGCCTGATCCCGACTGGTTGATCAGCGTATAGGGAGATTCGTTTCTTGGACTCTTCATCGATATCAGGGTCTCCTGTGTGCTCTCCTTGGACGAAGAGACCTTCAGTGTTTTGTAGGACCTGTTGTGTACCAATGGCCATTTTCGCTCCTAAATTGACCAACTCAGTTGCAGTGGTTTTAGCAAAGGCAAGTGCACCCTTTTGAATGCTTCGCACGATTCGGCCATCTTTGCGGTATTCTCGAATAGGCACTGCAATAAGGTCTCGAACTCCGCTGCCCACGTCCACCAGCGGCCGAATAGGAGCCAGTCCTGCAAGCACACCAGGAAGTTGATTGCGTCTCACATCTGGTGTCCAGATGTTGTTGAGCATGATACCCAATCGATCAAGGCCGGACACTCCATACAAGATGACTCTGCGTAGCACCATGTCTGCACGGTCAAGCACAAAGAAATTCATCATTTCCGTTGTCCGACCAGAACGAAGTCCTGCATAATCGACTCTCTTTGGCTTGAAGTCGAGCTTGACCTGAATAGCATTTACCTCCACACGCTGCAGGAACAGCGGGATTGACGGTGTAGTTGAGGCTGTTGCACTATCATCCTTGAACTCGAAGAATCTGCTCATGAAGTCTAGCGCATCTTGGTCGACATGCAGCCTCAATGGTAGAACCGTAATTTTGACTACCATCTCTGACGCAGCAAGCTCGGCAACTGGCTTGACGTTGAGGATCTCAATGTGAACCATATTGGTGCCAACTTCTCGTTCACCAGCATCTTGCATGTACGTGGCAAACTTCTTCCAGGTTGAGGTAGGGATGTGGTCAAAGACCTCTACCTTCTTCACGCGAATGTCAATCGAGCTCTCCACTTCACCGCTTCCTGAGGGGAAAACTAAAAAGTCGGCAGACACGCCTTCAAGTTCAAAAGCCATTTTATGGTGTTTGCTGCGGTTGAGTTTGAGCCTTTTCTGTCGTGGAATAGGCCCCGAATGACGATGCGTCGTGGCTGCCGTCACTGTAGTTCTGGTAGCATAGCTACCTGTTTCGCTGACCATGTCGTCGATATCATGGTTAATCGCGTTTGTCAACTCTCGCGGATCTCTATTGGCTGGAATTCCGATGTATATTGAGTTGAACAAGAAGTCGCCAATGACCGATTCATCCTCTTCTTCACCACCCGTTGCCCGACTGCTGCTTCGTGGTCGTCGAGCCAGCGCTTTGGCCTCGATGTCTTTGACTGTTTGTGAGATCTTGTCCCTTGTAGCCTGCCAATCATAGCCATCGAAGAGATTCCAGATAATGTGGACATCTCTGACCCTCACTTTCATCGGAGAGCGCTCAAAAATTGCGTCACTCGCTAGGCCGTATGTGTTTTGCGCCGAGTTCCAACGATGTGCGGTGCCATCCACCGAAGTCTTGGGAGCAAAATGGTCAGTCCTGAAGTCTAACAAGCTATGCATCATGATACTCTCACTCACACCTGCAGATTCAGCACTTGTTGCCTCGACAGGGGCAATGTGGATGGACTCTGACATGGTGGACCGGCCTAGATCCGACTCAACATGGCTTGCAGTCATTTCATCGTCTGCATCATCGGCATCAGGATATATGTCCGTCATGAATCCGTGGTCGTCCTCGTCCTCGTCTTCATCTTGGTAACCGTCATCAGAACGTGGCTCTTGTCCTGGCGATCGTCCAGTATTCGTCGTACGGGATGCTTGAAGTCCATGGTCCGGTCCGGCCTCAGACACAAAGGCATTGCCAGTGAAGGAAGCCAGCATATCCTGGATAGGAACAATTTCAGTACGATATTTGGCGACCTTAGAAGGCGGACTAGGCGGCGTAAGGCCACCCAGAATTTGGAACATTGTTTGGGTGGAATCAGCACAGGTCTCCAGGAAGAGTAGATTGTTTCGAAATTCAATGTCGAGTTGAGTCTGCTGGGAGACCTTGTCCTCGATGACTTTCACAACCGCAAAAGCTGAAGACATCGAACCCACTGGGACAAAGCCAGCCTTGGTAAGTTGCTGAACCTGGTCGTTTTCTTCGAAATAGAGCTTCTGATCAACATTAGCAGAGTCCTGACCGATTGTTGATGAGTCATTGATGATCAGCAGGGAGGCCTTTCTGATTTCCAAATTGTTTGTTGATACTTTCTTGTGGTTTTCATGCCTCATAACGGCATCGGTCAGAACAAAAAGGCCCCGTGCTGGACTCCGGTCAGGATTTAGTGCTATGGCCGAATCTCTGAATGCGAGGGAGACCCGAACCTTCCTCGAGAAGCTGTTGGGATCCCCAATGCTTGAGGTAGAAGGACTTGACGGCTGTAAAACTGGACTATCTGTCTTGATGGGCGGATCGTCTTGAAGTCGCTCCGCGAGCGAGGAAATAGCTTCAATCGTTGCAACTTTGTATTCTGTGCACGTGTTGGAGAGTTTCAAGCGGACAGTAGGCTCCATCTCGTCTGCAATGAAGCGACACATAAACATAGGAGGGCCCATAACGGACTGGGTCTGAGACGTGACTTCGCCAATCAGAACATCATTTTCACTACGCGAGAGTTTCCAAGAAGCAACCTGGGCTGCTGCAAGCGAGGGAACGTTGATGTGTGCTCCTTCAACAAGGTCGGCCTTGAGGTTGATAGGACCAAATTTCTCGTCGATGTCGAATTGAACGTCGAGTGTTTTGACCAGTCCAAAGGTAAGTATGCCGGGTCGATCATCCTCCGGAAGATATTTGGTGACGGATGAGAGCTTGGAGATTTCATCTGCAACCTTGGTCAAGTGAGGGATCCAGCCCAGGCCAACAGCACCGGCCTGCAGATCCCCAACAGCGAGTCGTAACACCCCTCCCTTCCGACGCTGTCTCAACAAAGTATCAACCATGATATCATCGTCCTGGTCGTACTTGTCGCTCGAAGGTGTGATAAGTGACAGCAGTCTGTCCAGATCATCGTCATCTGGGGTGTCCGAATAATGCAGCTCGATATTACGAAGTTTGGCATATAAGTCAGCACGCGAAGTAGAAGCTGCCACAACAGGCCCCTCTATGGCCGCACCATCAATGACCAGCCGCATATTGTTCTGCCGGTAGACGGTTTTGATCGCCGAAGTCTTCACTTGAACTGTGGATTCAGACCCGATAAGATCAAGGCGGGCTCCTGAGATACGCACGTCAATCTTCGGAGCGGGTGATAAAGGATCACTCTCAGCTCGTGGTCGCCTTTGAGGATCGTTGAACCTTACTGTTCGTTGTTTGCGGGCGTCAGGCGCTGGAGGTGTCGGTAGACCCTTCACAGTGTGCGTGGAAACGATTGAATTGCCGAGGTCAAGAAGGGAGCTCAAGCCACCGCTTTTCGTGAGAACATCGTCGATAACTAGAAGGTCAAGGACGATATGGACAGGTTTGATTTGTACCTCAAAGCGGTTTCCAGTCATGGTCGCTGCAATGTCGTGAGGCCTGAGCATGGAACTCGAGGCTATTGAGTCTCGGACATTAATTGAGTCGACGAATGACAGAACCTCCCGATCCCCATGTGTCATGACTACCTTCACAATCGAGAGACGTTGGGCCTCGGTATGTCCTGCAGCTGTGCCGAAGGATATAGCAGACAGGGACAATTTGAGGAGAGCTGAGTCGTGCACTGTCATGGACTCTATCGGTTGGAGTGTCACATTACTCGGCGGTGTCTTTGGTACCGCTTCACACAGGTTTATGATCACCTGTTGCACGAGAACTGCAGGAGGAGCTGGTTTGGAACCAGATGCCGACGGCTTCGCCGATTCCTCGTCGACTTTGGGCAAAGCTTCTGATACGGCTTGGGAGGCCATCACGAGGATCTTGGTTACCGTGATGTCCAGATCAACGAATACTTCGCCAACATCAACTCGTAGCCCATTACTTGTGTGGTCACGAATGGGAGCTTGGCCTTGTGAACGTAGGTTTGAGAGCCGAGGATCGTTCAAGAATGTACTTTCAACCATGCTTGAAGAACTGGGGCGCATGTGACGCTGTGAACGAGGATTCGAGATGCTCGAGCTACTCGTTTGCCGTGACTCGGCTGATGCATTCTGGTCAGGCTGCGGTATTGAAAGTCGTAGCATATTCAGACGTAGTATTCTCGAACGATAGTAAGGAGAAAGGGTGGTCTGGAGTATGCTTTCGCCATTTGATGTTCTGGCTTCGTCGCTGCCATGGCTTTCTCCCGTCCTCTCGTGATGGTCATTGATATTGGATACGTCAACGTGGGACTCGGATGACCGCTGGTCTTGCGTTTCAGGGTCGTTCATCTCAGGATTTGACCATCCCCAACCACCTGGCATGTCCAGTCGACCACTGACAGCGCTCACATACATGCTGGCTGCCTCATCATGGGTGAAGACTTTGGACTCGGCCAGATTTTCAGAACCTGCAATCTCTGCCTCCTGCTCTCCCTCAGATTGTGCCGGATGGGTTTCAAGGACTCCCTGCGCACGAGCCTTGTTGTCGATCAGAGTCGATTCGTTTGATGATTCTTCTCGCAACGGAATGGATCTCGTTGTCCGCTCGAAAATACCGGAATCTGCAAGTAAGGCCTCGTCGAGCCCAAGACCGGCACGAGAGCTGCTGGGAGAATGGGAGGAAAGCTTTGACCGTGCTGACTGCCCACTGAGGCTAGCACTGTTTGACGGTGCTGCGTCGTTGATACTTCCATTGTCCTCAGTGTGAGCCAATCTGTGGCGCGATCTGCTCAGCTTTGGCGAGCTGGATCCCGAGAACTCTGAAAAGGTCTCGGACTCTGACAGTGCGAAGAACTGTAGCTCGTCTAACCTTATCGACCGTCTCGGATCTGGCTGCACATCAGGGGCCCCTGCTTGTTGAAGGGGATCAATCGTGACATTTCCTGCCACGAGCATAAACTTTGTATTCTCCGCCGCAAGTCCGCCAGATGCAGAAAGGTCCATCTCGACAATAACGTTCACGTCCTTAACGTTGACGGACAAACGATCACCCACCCCTTTGAGAAAGTTTGCAACAAAGGACGGAAGAGATAGACCACCCGGCATGCCCAGTCCAACATCGTCCGCCTGCGAAGAGGCAACGGACTCGTGCATATACTGGGACTGTGACTCGAGAGCGGCTTGTAGTTCGTCTCGCTCTCCGGGTGACTCTCTTTCCAAAAAGCAATTCGCCAGGTCTTCGGAAATCGGAAGGACCTGTGATAGTTCCAGGGGCCCTTCATGTCGACCATGTGAACGGCGGCCACCTGGATCGTGTACGGGTGGTGAAGATAACCTGGGCAAGTTTGCACGGTCCGACTTGTTCGGTTGTCTTCCCCCTCTTGACTGAGTTTTATCCGCAGTATCGTGCCGCACCCCCACCACTATCTCTACTCCTTCAACTTCGACTTCGATACCACTGACATGCAAATCTGCAGGCAGGGTGAGCCGTAACAGCCGGATCGAGGCATGAGTAAGCGTGAATGAGGGTGGTAGATGTAGAGTATCTGTGAGCCTTTTGACTTTGAGGCCGACATTCTTTAATTCGAGCACTGTTCGTTGTCCCCAAGTGAGGCCAAGATTATCGAGGTCGAACTCGTCCGAGTCGATGAAGTCGAGGCGACTGAGGGCATATCGAAGCAGGCGTTTCTGGAAGTAAGATGGAAGGAAGTACGACATGATGCCGACTTTGGAGGGACGTGCCTTCCTCAAGGACTATGAAGATGCTGTGATCATGATGTCCAAACTCCGATGTCGAGATAGACGGCCACTTCGATAGATAGGCCGAAAACAAACGGACAACATGCGGCAGTACCCCAATACAGAAGGGGTGCCTAGACGTGACACATGGAAGTCTTTCAGTGGTTTCTACCGGCAAATCTCTCCGAAGATGCCAAATTCAAAAAAGGACGGATACACTGTTGAGAGAGTACGTCTATCGTTCATCCGGTCAAACGCAGGGACGGATATTGAGTGTCGGGGTAAATCGTAAACAGGCAGATGGCAGATGTTAATGGTCTAAGGGTCTCCCGGCCACGAAACAAAGCAGAATGACGGCTGTGGACATCTGGACACAGGCGTCTGAGAGACCTCATTGGCGCTGCATCTGTGCACGCGACGCCTGGATCATGACTAAATAAGCAGATGACAGGGATGCTCGATTCGACCAACTGGCCCCTCTAACTGATCTTATCGCTATCACCCCACTAACAACTTATCATTTCTCCCAAGTCTAACGTGCTCGCAGGTGCTGAAGAGGGTGGAACCAACAGCAGTATCTATCATCTCGTTCACTCATCATCTTCTTCATCGTCATCATCGTCCTCGTCGTCATCCTCTTCCTCATCTTCGTCGTCCTCTTCATCATCATCAGCCTCCAGCGGATACTCCATAACGATGAATTGACACCACTTCTCAAACTCAGACCTCCATTCCCGAAGCAGTTTTGATTTTGTGCCTCTGCCCATATATCCTTCCGTGATACTCTTCGTCCAGTCTGCCGACTTCTGATCTTCGATAGCACACCATTTGAGTGAGTTCTCCGCCATCGTACCGAGACCTTCTAGTCCAAGATTCTCAAATGCCATGTATGCCTGCCAAAAGTCATGGCTCAACCCATTCTTACCGTGGCCCAGAATCGCCGGATCGTCGTTGTTCAAGGACACAGGTACGCCTCTCGACAGCAAGGCCGGAAGGGAATGTGATAGGATCGAGCTTGATAACCTTAATATTTCGTTCGAAATTGGACAACTTTCGACTAAGATCTTCTTCTCTTTGACCATGTCAATCAGCAAAGGGTGTTTGTACAACGAATACCCATGCCCGATGCGCCTTGTACCCAGCAGAATTGCATCGAACAGGTTATTGTCAGTGCTGTCACCGTCTCCCAAGCACTCGCCGGCATGGAAGAAGAATGGCAAATCCACGCCAGCTTCGGCGCACTTTTTCCTGAACCAGAAGATCATTGGGGTTAGATCTTTGAGAGTCCTGCCGGTATCTTCCTGCGAAACGAAGTCGAAACCGCAGACCAGGTGCGGGAATTTCTTCTTCATGCGTATACACTCCAACATAGCCTCGGCGACCGAACGATTGTCCAGCTTTCGGATGACTGTCCAGATCATGCGGGCGCCCTTGAAGTTCTTGCCTTCTGGCGTCTGCTTAAACCTCTCAATCTCTTCTCCCAGCGCCACAAAGAACTCGTCGAAGCGTCCAATTGGACCATTGGTCTCACCCATTTTCCTGTATTCGAATTTGAACGCCGCCCTTAGATCGACGTAATTGACGCCATCATCAGCTAATTGTCCAAGGAGTCGTTGAATGGCTCGCCGAAAAATAGGGTCGTAGAACAACATCTGCCCAATCACCAAAAACGTGCTTTGGAACTTGCGCCAAATTGCGTCCAGGCCATGGTGGTGACATAACGATTCTTCTGCGGTAATGGTGCATCGACTGGTCAGCCATTTCTTGAACGTGGTATCGTCCGGAAACGTTCTCTGCGCCTCTCTGATCGGTATGGGTGTATTGGGCTGGTAATTTGTGCTCCAAATACTGCCAGAGCTCTGATGCTTCTTCATCTCCTCTTCGGGATAGAACCTGAATTGCAGTGCACCGAAGTTTCTCTTCTTGGGATCACTCAGACCTTCTGGTGCCAGGATACAAAATCCTTTCTCGGACAAGGCCTGGTCAACTAGCCAGTCAATGTCGATCATGGCGTCCAGATGAGCATGGAGCAGAGCGCCTTTGGGCATCTTCTCAAGGATCTTCCATAGGTCAGTCCGTTCTATGCGGTCTCGAGCGAGCGTAAACATCATGCCGGGATACAAATTGCCTCCATTTTGGTCCATTAGGCTCTCTTCAAACTCTGACGTCCATACCTCTTTCAACTCTCGTCGACGGATTGCAGCCATAATTTTAGCAGCCTGCTTCGCCAGAGGGGACATTGTACGCTTGAAGAGATGGTCATGGCGTTGCTTCTTTTCCTGCTCTATCAGGGCGTCTCGGCCAGACATGTATCGTTGGATGAAAGGATCCTCTATCTGTGGGATTCCCTCCTCCAACTCCCATTCAAGATCTGAGTCAATGGAGCCATTCTCGGATGCCAGGTCTTCGGTGGCCATTCTGGTCTCAAACGTAAATCAATCGTCTATGTCAGTCCGATTGGCTGACAGGGTTCGACTTAATATGACTTGTGTGGTAACGTCTCGTGTGGTAACGTCTCGTGTGCCAGTAGGAGAGTGTACCCAGGTACATATCGGAGATGAGATCCAGAGACCGATCCTTGGCGGCGGATATATGCGTGACGAGGCTGCGCCGCAAGGCTGCAGCAAGCAGCCCATCCGATGGGGACGCAGACTACAGTTTGGATTCTATTGCTACAACCAGAAAACCATTGACTCATGTTTGTACACGTTAGCCATCGCTGCGCTGTTCGATCTGAGGGCGTGTATCATCGCAAAAACGCTGATACCCTCAGAGCTTTTCTCCAGTACTAACCCCATAATGCCGCAATGATAGCGAAAACCACGACCGTGACCTTGTCGAACGCCACACGCCCCAGCGAAACCAGTAGATCTCCGTAATACTATTGCTGGTTATCCTCTCACCTATCCAGAGACTCTAAATGCCACGATTGAACTCGACCAGACCACCTTCTCCGCCTTTATCCCAGAACTCTTTTTCGAGACTTCTGGCGCTGACCGCCTGTCGCTGGGGGAATGCAGCAAGCGCTAGTGGCAAGGCAAAAATACTAGTGGTTAAAATTAGACCTAGATTGATGGGTAGTACCATCCTTGGCCGCTGTTTGAGCCACTCGGTCTTCTGTAGCTGAACAAGAACGAGAGGCGGGATTGCCATTACTGGCGTCGCGTTGAGAACGCGTGAGACAGCCGTTTCACCGACCGCCAAAGTGGCTGCCTTCTTTGACTTCCCAAGGCTTTCAACCTGCTTTCCAGTCTTTTCACGCTCAGCCTTTTCGGCTTCTGACTGAGCGGGAAAGACATCAATGCCTCGGCGTATTTCTTCGCCCCGCATGAGAAAGACATTCAACGCACCAGCTGAAGCTACTGCTGCAAAAGGGACTAAACGTCCTAGAATGAGTTTTGCGTTGGGCGACACTCTTTTGAGGCGGGGCACTATGGAATTCAACCCGACAGCAACCGAGCAAGATGCTGATACTGCTAGCAGGTAGCTCTGGATCAAGGTCTGGGTAGATAGTGGCGAAGATTTGTTAGCATTGGCGCTATTGATCCCAACATTGAGAGACTGGTTGATGATCTGCCATGCAACCGTGCCTGTTGTCTACACTTGTTAGCAAAACGCCCGGATCGGTGACAAGAAGACACATACACCCATATTAGGTGTCAGCATACCAGCCGTTACAATCAGGTTCGAGATGACGAAGCATGACATGCGAAATGGGAGGAAAACAGGCTGTCCAGTATCTAGACCAGTGTCAGCCAGATGTCGTACAATCGTCACCGTTACTGCCAACCTGGATGGAGCGTAGAGTCCACGATCTTCTTTGCATTCCATATCTCCGGCGTCATTATCTTTGTCTCCCCCGTCTTATACGCTGTCACCAGTCGCTTCGCATGTTCAAGGCCCGAAGAGGAGACAAACAGTGTGCTAGAAACCATAGGTCAGTCACTGCCATTCGACAAACTTGCTGTGTCGCCTTGGTGTTGTGTCGTGGTACCTTCAGCACCATTGTACAGCACATTGCGATTCGGCCATACACAACAACCCCTTAAAAATTCCTTGTTCTTGCTCACCTCGGATCTGCTATCTGCGCCGATTGCTTGACACGACCCCAGTAGGTTGATAGGTCATATTGTGAGGCCGGCAAGTCACGATTGCCAGGCCATGACGCAGACATGTTGGGCTAGAGCGCCCGGAGGAGAGAATGAGAGCACTGAGGCTCGGGAAACGAGTGAATGCAATGCTGATGTTCAGAAATAACTTGTTCGTGTGCATGTCAAACGGTGAACAGTCAATCGCGCTGCGACTTCGGCGGCGTTTGAAAGTGTATTGGGAAACTCAGCCGAGAGCAACAGCCGTCGATATCCGATGAGCCTAATTAAGACTTCATGCTAGGACTTGATAACTTCTCCAGTCTCATTAGGTCATACTCCAGACACACGAGCCCGTCAATGGATTTGTGGACAGCAGACTGAATGTCTTCTTTCGAAGAGACTTGCTTGGGGATCGACCAGACGGTAAGCCGATGGACATGCACTGGTAGGCCGCGGTGATGGAGATCGCAGCATGTAAGGCGTGGGATGCTGATGCAGGAGAGGTAAGTGAAACGCGTCTGGGGAGCGGAGAACCAAAGTTGAAAGATTCGTCGTGGTCGGGCCTCATGGTTCTTCAAAACCGAAAGAGGTAGGTAGGTGTGTGATAGATGTGGTGATAGAGGGCAAGCACAAAGAGTCGGGGAGAATATGGAACTTTCTTCTCATGCTGCGTGGACAAGCCGCACAAGCACATGAAAAAAGAGAAAAGGGGACGAGGAATTGGACCTCGCCGCCTTGAAGAACAGAAAAACCATGGGGCAAGGGAAAGAGGGAAGGAGAAGGGGTAGAGGACGGGGCAAGAGTGGGGGCAAGGGCACACGATGGAAAGGGCACACGATGGAGAGGGCACACGATGGAAAGGGCACACGATGGAAAGGGCACACGATGGAAAGGGCACACGATGG